>KB722741.1:752716-766409 GCA_000349905.1 Volvariella volvacea V23 | reverse complement strand
TAGATATGATAAAGTTGAATGATATTTGCAATTTTGTGTATTATACATCAAAAGTTTGCATAGTGTTTGAGATATTAATCACATACTTTAAAGATACACTGTATACATATAATAGGTGATTTTATTTCCTTATACTCAACAAATTCATAAAAGTTATGTCAAGTTGTTCATTTTTTTTGAATTCTGTATATTAAAAATTTGCATTGCATTTTTCAACTGTGGGGGATATCAACATTGCACTTGCATATGGGCTCTACATATAAAAAGAAAGATTTCTCTCCCTTATAGCTAAGAGATATATGAAGAACCTGTAGAGATATTGATCATTTTGTGTTTTTCTCACCAAAGAATTGCATCACATTCAATAACTGTGGAGCACACATTAAAATTAATATAACCATTGGAATCTACATAAAATATGACACAGAATTTGTTATAACATCACAAGGTTTGGTGAAGAATTGAATGAATAACTAAGCACCCTTGATGAGTGTATTTTCAATGGTCTAGTGTCACATCATCCAAATATAGACATTTGTTCCTGTTGTTGTGATAGTACTGTTGCAACTTTTCCAAGATGCTGAGCCTATTCCTGGTCACAAAATGTGAATATCTCTACAGGTTCTTGATATATCTCTTAGCTATAAGGGAAAGAAACCTTGCATTCTATGTATATAATGCATGTGCAAAGTGTGGTGTTAATATCTCCCATGGTGCTCAAATGCAATGCAAAGTTTCATTGAACTCAACTAAAATATGACAATTCTACACTGCTATGAGGGATTATTGAATGTATAATAAGTAGGAAACAAATATAACTAATTATGCATATGTATTCCATATTAAATACACCTAATTTGCATTTATAAGTATTATAAAATATGATGTAATGGAGCATGAATTGAGTAAAACCTGGAATTTGCTGCATTTTAAGAAAGATGCCAGGAATGAGCATGCAGCAGTGAAGTATGGGAATTGCCACATTTTATGGGGAAATTGCCAAGGGAGGTGTCTATCTGCTGAGCCCTAAGTGTTAGCTATCAATTTCTGAGACTTACCGCACTTTATGTGGCAAACTCTGAGGGGAAGCTGCATCCAAAAGACCGAGTCCTACACTTACGTTCCGGACTCGGAATAATCACCATGCATTAAGTATACACATACACCAAAAAGATATGCCAAAGAAATACAAGTCATTTTTATAATACATGAAATGCACAAGTTCAGGCATAGATCACTGACGCTGGACCCCTAAAGAATCAACACACGCTTCAACACATACAACACCATCAATCAACAAGTAGCACAACTTACCGTTTCTCCTCGCCCTACCAACCAACCAACCAACCAACCACCCGTGCAAAACCCAGACAAAAAAAAATCAGAGCTTGCAACACCAGAACGACAAAGACTCTCACCCCTTCCTTCCAACAAATCTGTGCCTTGAACTCGGTCAAGCCGAACAAGAGTATGATCTCAAACATGACCTGGTAGTACACCTGCCCCCCGGGGCCCGTTTGCTTGACCGCGATCTGGCTGAGCGATTCCTCGTCCGCCGAGATCATGCACATGACCTCCCATTCGGGGTCTAGGACCGAGGCGTAGTGAGAAGGCACATGCTGGTGGGAGGAGTAATGCGGGGCGGGGGCTTACCTTGGGTTAGCCACCTTGGGTGCGCGAGGCCGCCACGGTAGCAGACGATCTCGGCGCCGGCGGCGTGTGAGGGGTGCGAGCTGACGATGGAGAAGTAGCTCCTGAACTCTTGCGTCTCGTTGACTTGAATATCCTATCACGATCGTCACATGTTAGACAGCGCGGTACGTGCGGACTGGAGGACGTCGAACCTTTGGCAGGATGATGGAGAAAGAGCCCGGAAGCATAGAAGAACCATCGATGTCGACGTACACATCCTCCTTCCGCTGCTGATGCTCGGGGTCGTGAGGGTTGTAGCCCACATCGTGGACGGTGCCATAACAGAATCTCGAGACGCGCGAGTCGACGTAGTGGTCGATGTAGAACGAAATCGCGCCGCTCGAGACGGCTTTGCTCCTGCGTAGTATTCCAGACCAATTACGAGAGCTCCCGCTCTTGAGAAGGCACAGGGACTCACGAGTACTGCTCGGGCCGGAAGATTGAGACGTTGAATTGTTCGAACTTTGCCTTGAGAGAATTGAAGAGCCAATCGTTGGCAGCGAATCCGCCAACTAGGAATGCTGCCTGTATTACGGGGACATCTGAGTAACGACCGAACAGTCCCATTTGAAATAAGGGCACTTACCTTGATCTGCTTGTGGTACTTGGCCTCGCCGATAACCCTAGCGATGCAGGTTATCGAGGGCTCAAAGAAGCGCGCGACGTCCTCCCTGCGAGGTTGATTAGAGAGTGTTAACAATTATGTCTGCAAACTTACCCCTCAAGTTTGAGCTGCCCTGATCGGATGTTGTATTCGGGGTCACGGTCTCGCATGGTACCAAACTTGATGAACGAAGGATCGCGTTTATCGCGGAACCTCAGCTTCGTGCTCTTGTCGAAGCACTTTGCGATGTCGTCGACCACGTCGTGATACTTTGACCCCTGAAGGAAATCTAGCAGACATTCAGCGGACACATGGAATAAAAAGGCAAGACTAAGCAGTAGACGTACTGCGTAAAAAGATTTTGGCAAACTGAGTAACGAATATTGAACCACGGAAGTGACCTGGTATGCTGCGTGAGTATTACCAAAAAGCACCGAGTCAACGCGGAAATGCACATTCTGGTGCAGCAGCTTCCTCGAACAACAGGGAATCATCAGCTTTCTTCTTATAACCGCTAATGTCTATCGTTCCTCCTCCAGCATCAATGACAAGAATGGCGTCGTCTTTCTGCACAGATCATTAGCAACGGGCATCCGAGGGGGGGAGAGGGTAAAAACCTTGAGCTCATTCGGTACTATGCCATTGAAAATGCAGAAATGCAGACTAGCTTCTCCTTCCGTCACGAAATGCACGCTGTCCCGTCCTTCGGCAGTATCCGGGACCACTTCTGCGATGATCGCAGCCTCTCGCATCATGGCTTGCTGGGCACCCTCCCACCCATTGGGGTGCGTTAGAATGATGTCTCTGCTCGACTCCCAAATCTGAGCACCGTTAAAGTGCGCGCCTACGATAAAGTCTTTGGCGCAGTTGAATAGGTAGCGGAGATAATCTGCAAATACGACCATGGCGTCTTTGCGTGGAGGAAGAGGTGGCAAGTGGTTGAACAGATCTGATTTATGCAGGTGTCTGGGTCGCATATGTAGTTTGAACCTAGTACACGAGATATCGGATTTACAGCGTTTCCCATCGCAAAACGCAAATGACGCACCACTCAGATCTGAAGAGGTGTTCCGTCTCTATCGTCTCCGCAGACACCTCATCGACTTCTGCGCCTACGGCACGGACTTCTCCCTCGGGTCCGTAGAGAATAATGCTCGGTATTTTAGAGTCCCCACCAACGCCCTCTTGAGCGGGGAACCTGGGATCCGATAAGTAATCGAAACTCATAGATACATAGCGCCGTTCTGGACATACTTTGTCACGTTCCGTATCTCCGGGACATTTCCGGGATCAAGGACGCTGGAGGAATGCTTGAGCGGGAAAGTACGCGCGCGGTCACAAACAATGGCCTACCAGTATGACACACCACTGTAGGTGGTTCCAATATCGAAAGCAAGCACAAGCTTTCGTTGTTCGCCATTATATGCGGGACGTTCAGCCATGGTGGTGGGAAAGGGTATACAGGAGCTGTTATGCCTTCGAAAGTAGTATTTCTACGCTTCCCTGGGATTAGGTTGCATAAGGCAGCGCAGCCATGCCTTATCACCTGATGCTCGGCTGCTGTTTGTGGAGCATTGGATGCACCGCAGGAGACCATTGCATAATATCGACGATCGCCCGGTTCTGGCAAGCGAGCTGGGTTGCATGTCGTCAGCTGAGCCGGATTATGACAGAATCTGCGCCTTGAGGACTCCGCGAGGACTGGCACCCCAACATGCCAGTGAGAATGGGCGGATAAGATGAGAGCTCCTCCGTGAATGGAGCCAAGGGCTTGCCACATATGGCCCGTCATACTATTGTTGGGTGCATGCTGTACCACACCACACGAGGAGACCATCGCCACCGACGCGTGTTTTGATGCAGCTGGTCTGGAGAGCTGTCCGGCGCTGTGTCCTAGGTACCTTCTTCTTGTCTGCGAGTTTTTAGGACTCGTCTGCACCATCCTGACCCACCCTGATCCACAGCTATGCCAATGGTGGGGCTTGAAGTCGCGTTCCGGCAATCAGAGCTGTGTTTGGCTTTGTGTGTCATCGCCTTTGAATACGCCCTGACGTCGCCCCGCTTTCAGAACCGACATCTATGGCGCAGTAGCAAACACCAAATCAACACACGACATGGTCCTCGGAATCCTAGAGGCTGCTGCGAGGGCACTCTGGCCTACTCAATACACAACCCACATCGTCGTCGCCATCGTCACTATCCTCGTTCTTCGAGCATTCTCCCAAGGCCGTACAACAAACCGTGAACGAGACTTGCATGGTCGAAGAATTATAGTAACTGTCAGTAAAAATTTTCCGCTTTCCCTACGTTTAGTGACTGTCGACGCTGTTAGGGCGGGTTTACTCCATTAGGCTTGACGTTGCTCCAATCCTTAGCACAACGCGGAGCACACATCATAGCACTCTCTCCATATCCTATAGATGCCCCTAATTTAACGATCATAATCGACCTTCTTCGCACTACCACCTCAAACGAACAAATCTACGCCGAATACTGCGACTTGACCTCACCTCATTCCATCCGATCGTTCTGCACGCAGTTCCTGACTGGAGAAGACCAGAAAATAGACGCAATTATCTACGCACACGAATACCAACACCTTGAACCCCTCAGCCGTCTTGTTGGGAGCGCTTTGGGAGGGAAATGGGGACCAGAGCAATGGCAGCAGGAAAGGGAGTCAAAGTCTTTGGCTACGTTCTTGATGACTACCCTGCTGTTACCTGCACTCTTGGTGGCACCTGTGGAGCGCGACATCAGGGTTATCACGGTTGTCAACAGATTCTACGCCGCGGCTGCTGCAGCTCCCAACTCTGGGTTTGCACCCGAATTCACTGCTTTCTCCGTTTCCTCAACACCCAATGCCCGTAAAGCTCCTACCTCCCTGTTCCTAGCCGAAGGAACTCGCTCTCTCAGAACAATCATTTTCACCCGTCATCTTCAACGTATCCTCGATGCTCTGCCTTCCTCCCCTCAGCCTCCTCAAACGAACTCCCAGTCAAGCACGGTTCCGGTCATAAGCCCCAAGACTCAAAAATCAAACATTGTCACAGTCAGCGTGTCACCTGGTATCAGCAGGATGGATACGATCTCGCCGCTTCTAAACGCAGACTGGAACTCGGAATTTGGCTGGTCTTGGTGGGGTGTCATCCTGTAAGTGCCTCCACTTCCGCACCCTCTACATACCATTTCTCATTTCCGCATCCCCATAGGTATATCCTATCGCAACCACTCCTGCGAATATTCACCAAAACGCCCACAGCAGCACTCCAATCAGTCCTACACGCTCTTTTCCTTCCCACTCCCTTCAAACTCGTCTCAATCCCAGATGCACCCTCCGGAGACTCGACACCCCAAGCGGCTACTCCGTCCGCGTCTTCTCCTTCACCTCAGCCCCCTCTCGCTTCGGTCACGGTCCAACCAAAGGAAGTCCTCAAACCCGGCGCCCTCTACGCCGAATGCGCCGTTGTACCCCTCAAAATCGCAACCAAACCACCAGCCCTGCCTACTCCACCGCCCAGCAACGACGCCAAACCCACACCTTCATCCAAATCCTCTAGCTCGACCACCTCCAGCCTCGCAAAGGAGGAGATCCTGACCTTGACAGACGACGGCGATTTCGGGGGCGAAGAGATGGGGAGATGGATTTGGGAGGCTTATGAGGACGGTCTCAAGGCCTGGGAGAAGGCTGTGCCCGCTCCCCCTCCTTCTACCCCTGTACCAGCCCAGCCCGCCCCGTCTGTGGCTGAGAAGGGGAAGGGAAAGGGAAAGCAAAAGTCTGGAAAAGAGATGGATCCCGTGTCTGCTTATTAACGTCGGTGGTGATGTCATGGTGGCGATTGGCTGATTGATTATCTCGAGGTGATATCAGTTGTGGTTAGCTGTTTTGTATATTTCTTTTTGATTAATAGGTTAATAGACCCCGTGATACCATACTTATTTGCGAATGTCCGCAAGGAAAATGACACTGCGAAAGCAAGGAGATTTATAGCAATTTCAGGAACGCTAGATTCGTGTTTGTCATCCCCTGTATGCTAGCGCTATCTCCTGGCGTTCCCCTCCGCTCTGGCCGCATTCGCTCGTTTCCGAACCCGAATCAATGGCTAACTCAAAAACGATGCGTGGCTGGTATATCACCAGTCTACGTAGATTTAAGCCGACAACCAAATCAATTACCAATTTAGGCGCTCCAAATACACATACAATGCTAAAAGTGCTACAGTCCCAACGAGTCTGTACGACATAAAATACATCGGAAAACCCTTCCACATATCAGATTTCAGCGGCCTTTCATCAAGTTCATCATCCTCTTTGCCACATATTTGTCCATGAAAATCTCCATTGGGCCTTTTGGAGGGAAGAAGAACCAGGTGGCGAGAGTGGCTGTTGCGAAGACGACGCCTGCGAGGATGCAGACTACGCGAAAACGGGGTTAGTACCCGACATCGATTGGCGTCTTGGTCGTGCTTACCGGATCCTATTACACCGCATACGCCTAGAGCGCCGCCGACTGTCTCGACGAGCATTATGCCAGCTTCGACGGCCATGTGAAGTGCTACAGATACCCCAAGGACCGCTGTTTCGACTGCCATGGATATAAAGGAACCACAGGCAAGGATAGAGTCGATTTTACGACCATACTTTGTGCACTCCACCAGATCTTTGTATGCCCTAACCGTGAATATCAGGCTGAGGCCAAAAGCTGAAGGCGCCGTGAGCGCGATTGCGAACACCAGCTCACGAGATAGCGGTCAAACATACCAAAGGCGCCAATCAGGAGTTTTCCCAACTTTCCTAGCCTAGTGGCCCACCTTCAATATACACTTGGTCAGCGAAAACAGCTTCACAACGCTAGCCCGCTTGCTTACTGTGCAAACTGCTCATTGTTCCGAATCCCAGCGAGATACGCCTGCGCCTTCTCGGGCAGCTTCGCATTCAGCCACTTGCCGAGCCACCGCGCAGCCGGTGCGAGATGCACACCGATCGTCGTAGCAGCGCTCCCCCACAGCACCACCTTCTCCACCTTGGTGAACCGGTCGCCGGTCGTCAAACTGATGAACGCGGCTGCACAGGACACGGCCATGATCGAGCGGACGTAGGCGTTGAACCATTTGACCACCTTTTCGGCGTTGCCGACGTTTTGGAGCTGGAGCTCGCTGATCAGTCCGGTGTTGAGCGAGTGCGCCTTTTGTCGTGGGATGACCTTCCACTGGAGGTTCCAGGAAAGCTTTTGAGACAGCTCCCATGCGCCGAGGCGGGGGAAGATCTGGTGTAGCCTGTCGAAGAGCTTGAGTGCCATGTACGAAGCGTCCACCACCCCGCTTTCGAGCTGGCTTTGCTTGAACTCTGAAAAGACCTTGGCGAGGTTTCCGTGCTTCTTTACGAGCTCTTGTTCCGGAAGATTCAGATAATCGAGGATCTGTGTGGCATTGTTGAGTTGATGGAGGGAAGAAACGAGATATGCATACCTCAGTAAAGTGCTGTTTCGTAGCATCGTTCCACTGGATAGCCTTAAGGGCTTCAAATTGAAGCGCCTCTCCCATACCCTCAATGGCCTCATCTGGCTCCAAGACGCCCGGATCAAGAGATGCATCGCCCATCGCCCCACGAAGTAGCACAAGCTGGGTATGGTACTCCATAATCCTGTCGCGGGCCTTTGTGACAAAGGTGGCCGCTTCCTGCTGAACCGCACGAACGCCCTGCGTCGCCGCCCAGGTAGCCAATTTGGGGTACCAGAAGTCCGCCCGGTCCAAGTACGCCCTGAACTCGGAGACCTGGCGCGTGTAGCCAAGCCTGTAGCAAGCGATCGTGGCCTGCAGGAACTGCGTCCTGAGGTCGCGGATGAGCTCGGCATGCTCAGTATGGTCCCAGCCGTATTCCTTCACCGGGTCGTATTCTTCCTTGCAGGGCGCACCGATGCATATTTCCCAGAAGCATTTGAGCCTATCCGTTCGGATCCGTGAGGAGATTTCTTTTGGGACGTTTCCGGACTGGGCCCATTGCTGGAGTAACGTTACGGTGCCGGCGTGGGAGAAGAAGGTGTGGTTGGCGGTCATGATGGCCTTGGATTCTTCGTCGAGCGTTGGGAGGTCGGGGAACATCTTGGTGCGATATTCATCTGGGATGGCGTGTAGTAAAATCTAGAGGAATGTGAGCATTATTCTAAAGCTAATGTATGAGAGCAAAGTGAATCGGAGAGTACTCGCCTGACCATAAATGCGATCGCCCTCGTTCTGGGCGATGTCAATCTGCCTCTGCTCGGTGATGGTTTTCCCGGAATTGGGGAGCGTTCTGGACACCAGCTGGGTCATCTTACTTGTGATGGATAGAAGTTTTGCTAGGGAATTCCCAGCGTCATCGAGTACTGGGGGCGGCGCAGCGTCACGAGGAATAATAGCGCTCATGGAATAAGTTCCTCGCCATTCATATTTGACCTCTTCTTTCTTCCTGTCATCCGCATCCGTCCATGTACCGGAGAACGTGCTTTCCTCGCCCATCCCCGTAACAGAGATATCGAATGTGAAGTATTCGTCTACATAGTCTGTCCTTGTGGTACGCCTGTAGCACATCTTCCCATCCTCTTTGACGGTCAAAGTCGTGTCAGAAACGTCGACCCGATTGCCTATGGTCTGAACGTAAAACTGAAATGGACAATTAGAGTCGCTTCAGCACTCCTTCAATCTATCAATGCGTATCGAACTCCTTACTAACCACAGTGATTGGAACGCCAAAGGGAGACTCGGCACCAATATATATGTTGCTCCACATGGACCAGTCGCCAATTGGATTTCCTTCTTTATCTAGCTGACGGCGCTCGGTTCCATAGCAATCAGTTTCGACAGAGGATGGTTTTTTAGTCGCAGTCTTTGCGTTTCCCCTGGCAACTTGTAGTATGAGCATAAGAATAAAACATAGCGAACAAATTAAAGCACCCTTTCTCACTCTCACTCTTCTCTGTAGCGCCCACAGCGGCGTAATACGAAGGAGGGGAATTGCTAGCCTGCTCTGCCTGCACATCAGCGCGCCGATGGCCGATGACATGAATGTACTCCCCCGCCTCTGTTTCCAGCATGCCTTCGACACGAGAGTAGTTGTCTGTGATTATTCTACGACCGATAAGTGACGATAGCGGTGAGTTATCATTTTATATACGCACATTTGACCAGACCACAGATCTCCAGCTTTTGCTTTCCATTCAATTATGGTAGGATCGTGGTTAACAAATATTTTCTCTGGTGCACTATCGTTGATTGTGGCCAAACCTTCCACAGAAACGCTGAATGTTGCCAGGGGAGAGGGTGTATTATCACGACCTTCCGCTTGAAGAGGCGGTGTATAGCACGAAGCATCGAAAAGATCAAAGGAACTCCCGTTAAGAGACCGAGGAAGCATAATGACGCTATTGGGAGAGGAGAAGCAAGAGCTCTTCAAGGAGAGGCGATTTAGAGTAAGCTCCTTCCAAGGGCTTCTCACGAGTACACGCCCAGGTCGCCTGTCCATGTACGAGATTGTAAACTACTTCGATCAAAAGTTCGGTGCGACATCGAATCGTTATCTTTTAGATTTTTCCTTGCTCTGAATTGATTGTTATAATTGCTGTACAAACCTTATAACCATCTAACGAAGCCCTGTAAATCTAGTCACAATGCTGTACGAGATACTCGCCCCGTCTATATGCACTTACCATTGACGGGGTTCAAGGGGTTCCTAATTTGGACTCGCCATGCGTCATCCTCGTTCATTCCCTTCGACCAATACGTCGCCAATTGCACTCAATTGCGTTTTTTCAATCCGACGTCACCTTCCACGACCATAGTAGTACAATGTGGTTACATGATATATGGACTTTGAAAATATTTCAGTTACTAGTGTCAAAGAAACGCATTTACATTTCGAGGCGTATCGTAACTTTCCTCTGTGGAACTTGCTGTTTGTATATTTGATACATTAGCATGAGTACCTACTACTATCTCCTCTCCCCTCCCTCTAGGAAAACGTCAATCATCTCAGACACCGAAAAACTTTCCTATGCCCTTAGCAATGGCAGGGCCACATTTGCGAGCGATCACAAGGATCGTGGCAGTGGCTGCGACTCCTACAGCCACGCGCTCCACTGTTACGAAGCTCTGAGATGAATTATCCTTATTTTTATGACTGCTGTCGCATTGCGCCGGAGCGTCCTTTCTGTTTCTTTGCCTCATCTCCAGCATCAAATCCCGAATACTTTCCTCGAGGAGAGCAATCTTCTCAGCTGAATCTCGTTTGTGGTCAGAAAGTTCTATTGAAGTAAGCCACATCAGATACCCTTGCCCTCGCCATACCATGGGTTGTTCGCACTGGGGTATTCAAGTCAGATTAAATGCCTAAGCCGAGGAAAATATCAGTAGCCTACCCTTGAAGCAACTTTGAGTTTGTCTCCTCAAGCTTAGAAATTCCTGTTTAGTGCAAAGACTTTTAGCTATCGCTCCTATTCTTTTCGTCATATGCTGTACGTACTAGATCTATATGAGAAGAGGACTGCGAAAAGGCAAAGATGCTTAAACTCACCGCTTCTCATGCTCCGTTTTATCCGTCTCTAATCTCTCGATGATGGCGTCCTTCTTTTTGATAATTTCATCCTTGTCTTGAATCTCTTGATATTGCAGCCGAATTGTTTCCTTCAGCCTTTCAATCTCGGCATCCCGTTCCTAACGCTTTGAGGGTGATGTTGGGTCGGATACTAGTGGACCCCACTTACGCTGGAGTCGCTAATAACTTCATAACGGATAACATGTATTCCATCTCAAATTAGCTTCAATTCTTACGTTCTACGCACTAAGCCAGAGGATTAGATGCGAGAAAGGTCGCGACGATGATGGTGCTGGAGACGAACCGCATGAATGAGTCAAGCTCGACACAAGGAGTCTGGTAAGACAATCAGCATGGTCCAATGTTGTAGCTGACGACGGGAGAGATATCTACCACTTGGGTAGAACTACAAGACAAAACACCATTCTTGAGTTGGCTGCTTAATGGCACAATGGTATTGACATACGATTGACTGTCGGAATCCTGATCCGTGGTCTTCATTCCTGTGGTGTGTTGCTCTTCGTTTGTTCAAATAAAAAAAATAAAGCAGAGATATGAAGCGGGGGTTGAGTACTGAGGAAGCAACGAGTACGCCCCACTACAGTGCCACCGTTGTAGTGCTTTCTTTGTCCTGGTGCAGTTTAACGTAAGGAGTCATGCCACCTACCACATGTCTGAAGGCTGCGCGATGGGATTCCTTTCTGGGTGCGGTAACACATAATCGTACCCGCTATACTAGCACACCTATCCGACCACAAGATCAAACTAAGTTAAGGATGACGAATCTCCCCGGCATATGTTTCTGCGCTATCACACAATTTGCTGCGCCATCTGCGTTGATTGGCAGAGACTTTACGTTGACTGACAACTACTTCGAGTCATAAATAAAAACTGATATAGCGTATTCGATGGTTGCATTCCTTCCCTCATCGCGTAGCGCGAACATTTGGCCACAAGCACCGACATAGATGCGCCATCATCCCCAGCGGGATAACGAAATGATAGTCAAGCATCCTGAAAGCGACCAACGTCATGACATAGCATATCTGCACTCAAATACGATTGACACTTCCACGATGAATGCTACTGGAGATGTAAGCACCTGCCAGTCCACGTTCCGTTTCCGGCGAGCTCAGGCTAATCCAGGTATTATCAGACTTCTCACCGTGACGTCGAGCGAAGTGTATCTATACCCTGGTGAGCCTCTATCACCGTGACTATTGCCTGGCCTACGGTTAACCTCGCGAGATAGTATGTACAACCTTGAGGTCCAGAACGATATCAGATAACACTCGACTAGCACCTGACGCGGACGACTCGGATGCGAACAGCAGCAGAAGCAATGAATCGGACATTACCCTTACCGGGGATTCAGACACAGGCACCCATATCCAAATCCTTATGGACAGGATTGCGACCCAGGGTGGTATCATTCGGGAGCAAGAACTCGTCATTGAGAGATTAAGAGAGGACAAGAGTGTTCTTGAGACTGGGTGAGTGATTTTATCCTTCAAATCCTCCCAATAATTCTCTAATGCCGATGATATAGTGTGTACGCATTTCGAGATTTATTATCAAGAGAACTGATAATTCTTACTCTCAATAGATGTTTTGGAGATTAAATGCTTGCTCCATAAAACCCTGACCGGCCTTAGCGACCTCCAAACCCGCGACAAGGAACGGAGAAGATAAATCCGGGAATTGAAAGAACAATTGGACAAACAGAAAAGCGACAGGGTAACCCAACTCGTCGTGGTTGGGGTTAGTGGTGGTATCGTTGGGCTTATGCTCAAGGCGTGCGGATTCTCTTTATCATCGGTATGGGACTGCTTGCGCCGTACACCACCGCCTCCACCTACGTATCTTGAGCTGAGTGCGGAGGAGCTACCAGGACAGGTCCAGACTATGTTTGCCGCCTATATCACCCAGACCCTTCATTTATCTAAGTCTATCTAATTGTATTGTAAAGAATACATCAATATTTCAATCTGTGGTATTCGATGGCTGGTGTTTGTAGGCGTGCTTTGAAGTCAGACGCTAGTTACAGGCTAAGGCACAACAACCGATTACTATCGACGACCACCATCTCAGAGGCAAAAACCATACCAAGCCTTCAGTCAATTTTATAGCCATGGACGAGCACAAGCAGAAGACACCCACTGAGAATTGTCCTATTGAGAAGTTCCCTGCATTTTCAGTAACTTCTTGATCTTAGAATTGGATGTGGCATTAACATTATAGAACTACGTCATACATAATATTTAATCTTATAAGTTTATTCGAATTTTTAAACGACAGTTTACTATAGGCCATAAAAGTGCGAACAGTATGTCCACGACGCGTCCGTGTAAGCGCCGGTGGTCTGACTCTTTTCTCTCCTATGTGGGTGAAACAAAAGTTCCCCATGAATACCTAGGGGGAAAGAGCGAGACAATCCAGTCGTTCTCTTTCCTACCTAGCGCGTCGGGGCAACAAACAATTTTTTTGGCTACTTACCTCTCTTTACCTCTCTCACCGGGGGATTTACGAACAAAAAATCTATTTATCATTGCATTTTCTTTGTATATTACATTAGTTTTCTTCATTTAATCTATATGAAGAGAAGAACGAGTTCGATGATGATGTTTTCGACCTCGTCCTTCTCGTCCTTCTCCTGCCTATCATCTCTGAAGCAGAGAAAGGTGTTGTCGTGGTTATGCCCGACCACCTTTCCATGAGCCACTTCAATTCGGAGTGGCACCAGCATGAGCACTGTCCATTGGATTACATTTGATATGACGGGATATACTTACCCCAATTTAGGCTAATTTGTACGAAAGATACTCCTCCATA
>KB722741.1:635480-752616 GCA_000349905.1 Volvariella volvacea V23 | reverse complement strand
TAATTTCCTTCCTCTCCCCACACACATGGCGCCTTTTTTGAAAAAGTACGTCTACAAGCAGTGCAACATAATATACAGGCTTTCAGCGCCATCCAGTTGCTAACTTCATCAAGAGAGGGGCAACCTTGCGAGCACTTATGAACATTGCAACTGCAACACCTGCAACACCCACGACAGCCACCTCTGTTTTAAGATCATCCGGTACCCAACCTTTTTCAGAGTCACATCCACAATCCCCTTCACAGTCACTGGCACGCGGAGGCTCTCCTTTCGTCTGAGAGGGCGCCGTTTTCTCCTCTTGTAAATTTTGGATGGCTTTCTCTTGCTCTTTAACGCGTGCACTCATTCCGGTGAGAAGGTCTACGGCCTCCGCTAATCGTGCGTTTGTCTCAGCTAGTTGTTGCTTGACTTCAGATAGTTCTGGTATGGAGTGTCAGGTCAGTGGTTGTTGCTCCTTTTACAGTAACAATCTCTCTCACTAGAGTATCGATGTCAGATAATGTATTTCAAGCTATGAGGACACTAGAAGCTTACCGTGTTGATATCGCTGGATCAGGTCCTACCAGAGCGGCATGGTTGCTTACATAGCACCAAGCTTCCTCAATAGAGCGTGTATCGAGATATATAGATTGTGGGGAACTATAGGAGGAGCTCTGAGGCTATGTGCTGGAAAAGAGGTGATTTCTACTTACCTTTGTCTGCTTTCGCTCTCTGCAATGCTCACCATCTTGAAGGGTATGTCCAAGGTTTCTCCAATGCAAACGCTCGAGGTTCAGTGTAATACGAGAACAAGGGGGCGCGCAAGCATTCGCGCCAATACTCTCCATCGATCAATAAATACACTCGAAATCTGTGTCTGCGACACAGTCACAGGCGCCAAGTCATGTCCAAAGCGAGGGTTAGTGTGTCTGCGCGCCTGCGCTGTATCGCGGTCTGGAGCTGCGCGAACATTCCACTTCTAGATTTCTAAGCGCATTAGAGAGGCAAATCACGTCTACATCAACGCTTGCGACTCTAGGATATTCCAGATTGATCACACCTTAGATGAAACAAATTTAAAAAAAATTCGGTCAGATTGCGTCAAGAAAAAACCAAAACTAATATACACACGGTGTACGAACCAAAGGGCCCCAAGGAACTCCCCGGGCCTGTCAACCTACTTACGAGAACAACCCTTGTGATCGCGGCCGGCTGTTTACTATATCAGCATGACATCGTCTCGCCTGTAGTTAGCTGCATGCTCGATCCAAACTCACTAACCAATTCACTGGTTTGAGCAGGTTTAAATTTGAGCCAGCTGCAGCTGGTTTAAATGTAACGGTCACGTGCACTCGTTTCTTTGTCAACTTCGTCAACTTCGTCCACACCTTGGAGGAAGCATATATTGAGAAATCGAGATACTGGAGAAAGCGATCGAGTACTAGTACAATTACACCTTACAGCACATATACAAAGTTGGAAAAACCGGAAAGGTACATCCTAATTCAATGAGAACTACAGCGGATGAAGCTCCAAATCACCTTTCCCAGAGTCAACGTTCACCATAAACGTAATCGCATCCATTAAGTATACTACAATATCCCATTCATCAGTCATTAACTTGCGAGCATCATCAATCAACCATCTCAACAGGACTCGGCGGTGGGGTGGGCGGTTTATAGCCAGACCCGGCATCACCACGACCACCAGCAGCCCGAGTCGAGACAGGCTTCTCAAGCACCCCCGGTCCGAGCTTCAATAAATCCAAAAGGCCATCCTGATGCCGAGTGAGTGACTTGATTCTTCTGGCGAGTATTTCTGCAATGGGCGGAATCGTTTGATGAGTGCCCGGGGCAAAGGTTGTGTTCGCGTTTGACTCGCTATATGAAGGCGTGGCAGTACAAGAGTAAGAGAGAGAGTCCACTGGTGACGAAGAGGGTGACGTGGACGAAGACGAGGACAATTCTGGAGACGAGATCCACTTGGACATATCGTCGCCAGGCATGGGCTTGGGAGCCGCTCTAATCATCTCCTTTCTTGTAGCTTCGTCCATATCCTCCGGGAGAGATGCTACGCTGTCGAATGGATTCAGAACGACAGGTCCAAGCTCCACAGAAGAGGTGATACTATCACCGAGGTCGGTCGTAGTACCAGCAACGACGCTCGCATACGTCGCCATATTTCTTCTCTCCGCTGACACTTTAGGGAGGCTATGCGACGCAAAAGGGCCGACCGATGATGTGAATGGAGAGGCCGTGTCCAGATCTGCGTCGTAATCGCAGTCTGGCGGTGTGACAGGTGCGTTGACCGTAATCTCGTAAACGTCTTCAGGCGCAGTCGATGCTCTGTTGGAGATGAGATCTAGTGGCGTGGGTGCGATTGCGCGGAGTCGTGCTAGGCCTTTGAGCCCAGAATGTGCAGGCTTGGGGTTAGGTTTGCAATATGAATTAGGGTGTTCAACGCTGGACGTGGCGAGCCAGGCAGCGGAGTATAGTGCCATGCGTGGCAGACCAGATTGGGACCAGATTGAAGTATGAGAGGGAGGCATATACGCGGGTGGATGATACGTCCCGCTGTATGCCCTTTCCTTGCTAATTTGACTGGTGAAGTGAGAAAGGTCCAGCTCAAAGTGGTCCTCGAGAGCACATAACTGCTCATTGGCGTGCCGCTTGGCTTCAAGATGACCGGCGATTGGTCCAAAGGGGGAAGGTTGCCGAACTGGCTCGTTGAGAGGCTCCGAGCCTTCATATAAGAGATAAAACGTGTCGGATAGCTTTGCGTCCTCAAAGGAAGTGTGGGGAGTGGCGCGGATATCTGATGCCAAAGAGGTGCTATTGTTAAATGCGTTAGGGTCCTGTTGGGTGAAATGATCAATCCCTGATGCACGTTTGGTAGCGAAGAAACCTACGCGGTTGACAGTGAGTGAGGTCGTAATTCGGTAGTGATGACCCATAGTAAGGCCCACATGGGTGGTACACGCAAGAGTGGCCATTGTGGACGCAAGTCAATGTCCAAGCAAGAGAGGTGGCGCTAGGGAGCAACACAAGGACGAGGAGAGGCCCACTCGCACCAAGCTTAACAAAGCTGTAACAGAAGGAAAGGGTGATGCACAAGGAGGCAAAGAAAAGAAAGGACGCTCCTCAGTCGCCCACTTTATATGATAGCAATTACCACCCAAGCACGTGAACAAAGAAACGCGGTTATGGTTGCGCTGCAGTAAGATGACTGTGCTCAGCAGCGCTGTATGTGGGATATCCTGAAAGCAAAGGCAAAGACTAAGCGCGTGGTGACATAATTGCGGTTGCCTTACGCAGGAAGGTGCGTATTTCCTTTGATCTCTGGGAGTTACCCCAAATGGAAAGAAACACTGATAAGAGGATTGGTGATGGGACGATGCCACCGGGACCTGTCAGGGTAGCCCGTGCTCTTTGACTCCATAACACACCTTTTTCCGAGTGAAAGCAGTATTGGAAAGCATTGAAAGGAAAACTTTGCTCTTTGTGTACTGCGCAAAGTCCTGAGACTGATTCGAGAGGGAAAGCTGTCGTATTAGTGGGTGCTGAGCTGCGCCCACACTTCGCAATGCACTTTCCTGCCTCTTGCGTCCAGGGCATCGGAAAAGTGCCTACTCATGACTCGAAAAATCCTTGGATTCTCAGTTTAGAATATGGGACGTTCGCGGGAGAATCGGAACTGGAGCTTTCATCCACAGAGCCACGGCCACAGCTAACCCCATACGATTGCCCCCATTTCTACCCAACGCAATCAGTAGCCGTCCACATATGCAATTCTTTTCAATCCACGAACTCGAGATGAAGATCAACTTCGAAGAGCCAACGTTCCGAAATCCAACCGAAAACTTGCCTCCTCGAAGCCAACACATGATGGAGAAGCGCCATTTAATGGTGGAGATCAGCCATGTAGACTCCCCGTCCCCATCATGAGGACTATAGTGTATCCGTCTCCCTGGCTCCTCGTTGTCACTCTAGGCCTGGCCCTTCGAGTACTCGCCCAACAGACAGAAGACACCACCAGCTCAGGACTCACTGTGCTAACCACCTCTGGGCTCGTCAAAGGCTTTGTAGACAAAAACACTACCTCTATCCCGCTCAAAAAGTGGCTAGGAATCCGCTTCGCGCAAGATACTTCAGGTCCAAATCGCTGGGTGCCTCCGAAGAAAATTTCACCTGCGAGACCTAGTGAAGTCTTTGATGCAACGAAATATGGACCAGCATGCTTGCAAGGGAGGTATGTAGGCTTTTCACGGGTCTTGATCGTACTACTGAGGATGTGCGCGACAAAAGAGAAAACGGAGGGAATGGGACGGAGGTGCAAAGCGAAGACTGTTTGCGGATCAACGTAATTGCGCCTGCGAACGCGGGCAGGAACGCAAAGCTTCCCGTTTATTTGTACTCGCAGTCAGTCTTTTCGTCCTCCCGCGCAGACGTTCATGCTCAAACGCGAGACGCTACGCGGTAACTGTGATGTAAAGTGGTGGTGGATTCGACAGCGGTGCGTCATCCGACCCCAAAATCGATGGATCGTACTTGGCCGCCAAGGTGCGTACATCTGGTCTACCCCATACCGTAATTAAAGACCCTATCGTAATGGATGGTTATATAGGGAATCGTGTTTGCGAGTTACAACTACCGGCTCTCGCTCTTTGGATTCCCGCATTCCGCCGAACTAGCAGCCCAAGGCAAGACCCAGAATTTTGGGCTGTTGGACACGAGAGCTGCTGTTGAGTGGTTAAGAGATAATGCGGAACGGTTTGGTGGCGATCCAAGAAAGATTACCCTTGGAGGTATGCACGCACTGGGGTATCAATTGCCATTCTAACGACATTGCATCTTTAATGCAGGTGAATCTGTGGGCGCTGGTAGGCCGTAATTGCGTTCATTGCTCCACGCAGTCTGAATGCGTACTTCTCAAGAAATGACAAACTTTTACCTCTCCGCCTATGCCCACGATCCCATTATTCGTGGAGCCGTCATGCAGAGTGGAGATAGTAAGCACCATTCCGTGTCCACCTTGCTCTATGCTGCTCAGACATCCCCAACTAATACAGCTGCGCAACCAATGTGGCCCATCAATCAACAACTCTCCATCGTCGCAGCAAACTTGAGCTGCCCGGATCCCACTCCAAGTCGGCCTGGCGCAGGCCAAAGACAGCTCGATTGCCTTCGAACTAAATCGGGGGCTGAGCTGTGTAAAGCGCTGTTGGATACAAAAACGCAGTTTCAACCCGTGACCGACAACATTACTGTTTGGAAAGAGTGAGTGAAGGTGCCATCTATAGTACCTCCAATTCGTTGCCTTGCCGTATATTTTTGATCCTGATTGCTATTATAGTTACGTAGCGCAGACTAAAGCCGGGCGTACAGCTAAAGTGCCTTTACTGATTGGGACAAATAAGGTGCGTATGACGACTTCCTTTGTCCCATCATAGTGGCGAAACATTGCGAGTACAGGACGAAGGGAGCCTCATTGTAGAAGGCGAACCAACAGCATATCTGTCAGATATCACCGCATATAGGTAACTTTCATTCACCTTTTCCTCTTTGGTGTCACTAACTCTGCCTTCCTCTCGTACCACTGCACGGTCGAATCCAACACAGCAAGAGCGATAACTTGAACTTTCCTTTTGCCCCCCTCTCGGAGCTCGAAAAATACTACCCCGTCCCATCCCCCTCCTTCCCATCCGCATACAACGCCACCTCTGCCATGTGGGGCGACGCACACATGCTCTGCCTCGCGCACAACCTCGCCACCCACCGCACCACGCACCTCAACCTCCCAGTCTGGCGATACCGATTCGACCACGTCGCAGACAACTTGAATTCCCGCGGAAGCAGAATTGGTGCGTTCCACGGGAGCGATATACGGTTCGTGATGGGGACGTGGAGGACGATCGTGATGTCCCCGCCGTATGTGGAGGCTACGAAGGAGCAGCGGCAGTTGAGCGATTTGATGGTCGAGGCGTGGGTTGGGTTTATCAAGGGTACGTACTCCTTGGTAGATGCCGTCTGTGGTGGGGCTGATGTATGAGCATTTAGACCCCTGGAAGGGACCTGGGATTCCCGGGTGGAGGCGATACGATCCGGGGGATCCTAGCACTCTGGCGATATTCAGAAACTTGACTACAGGCGTTGAGGTGGGGAACCATAGAGAGGTAGATCGGGCGTGTGCGGTGTGGAACAAGGTGTTGCCTGTATTCCCCCAGGTATGGCTTGAGTGGTATACTTCGCGTGGAGCGCTGGACTGGTGCTGATGAGATCGTGAATAGGTTTTCCCCAATTGCGGAAGCTGGACTTGTTAGGGCCTGAATTATCGACCATTGAATAACTCGCCTGCCCGACACCCATATAGATACACGATTTATTGTCTTGAACTTTGTAAGATAGTGCTTAACCTAGGCGCTTGCCCATTAGCAATGCGCAGACGAGCATGTTTGGTTATACTACGCTCAAGGTAGTTACAAGAATCACGTTGATTAAACTCAGGATACCCGGCATCCGTGGTTATATTAGTCCAATTGCATACATCACAAGTTGATTCAACGTGAAATAAAAGGACTCGATGCCTGCTTCCCATTCGTCTGGGTATTAGAGCCCTTGCATCACTAGATATAACTATGACGTCTACTCTTCTCAATCCCGTCAGTATAGCAGCTATCGAACGCCATCACAGATCATTACCTGATCCCCCTTGTGCAGAACGTCATCCAGAATGACCTTTGCCTTTAATATATTCGCAACAGACTCTCCTTCAGTCCCGGGCGTGGTGATCTGTAGGCCAAGATCCGTTGTGCACAATATCCTTCCTTGAACACGCCGAATGCCAGAGAAGTCATCGCAAGCCACATCGGGCTGGAATGCTGATCCTGATCTGAACCAGAGAAGTCTGGCCTCGTAGTGCATGGGATCTTCGAATATGGCCTCGTTGAGTTGCATGATTTTATCTGCGATAATTCCGATGCTATCGCAAATCGCCTGTGAATGACGATCGTTGTTCGAGATATACTCACCCGTCCAACCACAAACGTTCAGTAATGTAACCAGGGAGTTGCGTAGAGCCGCATCAATAGTTTGAATATCTTGGGTTAATGTCCGTTTGCGGACTTGGGAATGGGTCGTGGATCGCCACTGGCGAGCAGCGAAACTGTCTGTGACGGGGTGAAAGAGACTACATATAAGCCCTCCTAGGACAGAAGAGCCATGACCAACCTGACTTGTGTAGCTCGTCATAAATCTCCTTGAGGTTATGGGACAACTGACCATTTGAGGGACACCAGCTTTGAGCATAGAAGTAAGCGATTTTGGCCACCGTTGCCTGCAAGGCTACTTGGACGCCTAACTCCTCATCAGCGTCGTCTGATAGAGGGCGATTGCGCGCAAGTCGTGATAGGAACGTTCGGGGAAGATGACCCTCCAGCTGTGGCAAAATACGGTCGCGTTCTTCTTTAGAAAGTCTCTTCCTGCTAGGCTCTTTAAAATCGAGTGAGTCAACGATCGTCGAATTCGTTTATAGGATCACCTGATTCAACGACTCCACCACTTCTTTCAATTCTCGTCTGAATAGCGTACTTCGACGCGCTGGACCATAATTTCTGGCCTCTTGAAGCTCTATAGTTCGCTTTTCAAGTAATTCCTTGGTCTCGTTGAACTGCTGCTTCATTGTCTCTAGTTGCCTTTGAAGATCTTCGGCCTTCAGCTCTGCCGTCTCTGCGCGATGTGAGAGCTGACAAACTTCCACTCTGTGCTGTTTCTGCGCATCGACTAGCCCCTGTTCTCGAGACTTTAATTTAGTGTCCTTCTTCTTGTTGCTGTTTTGGAGACCCGTAATCGTCTGATTCCAATTAAAATTGAAACAACAAAATGCGATCAAGGGCCAGAGAAACCTGCCTCCTGTAAGATCTCAACTGTATTCTTCCAGTTCTCCGATTTTTGGGTCTCTTTTTCCAAGTGGGAAAGAAGCTTTTGCGTCATTTCACTTAATGCTCCCAATCTTCTTTCTAGGTCTTTTCTCAGGCGAGTCATTTCCTATGTTGATTTTGGTAAAAGCCAACCTTGTTAATCTTCAGCATGGTTCTTACCTTTGTACTCGAAGGCGTCTTTTTGTCACGGGTTTCTATCAAAGGGTCGTGCAACCTTGCCTCTGTTTGGCTAAGCAGACGTCTTTCCCTCGATAAGAATGGGTTAGTACCTTGACCTAATCACTCCTCCGTCAAGCAATGTCCCGATCGATCAATTAGCACTCAAGTCACGTACTTTCACCCTCATAATATATCGTTGACCCTCTATCTCTAGTGCCAGATTGCCTGCCTAATAAAAATGGATGGGGCATTTGATCGTGCCGATAGGTGCTGCTGGCTTTATCCTCCGGCCATGGGGTAGTCCTGGTGTTAACGCTATTTTGAGAGAACATTCCTGACATCTTTGCGATGTGGCGAAAAGTAATGGAGTAGAATCAAGCTGAGTGTATGTAGAGGGCTTTGCTCTAAAAGGGCAGAGTAACAGGAGGCGTTTGCAGGGCAGTGACCCTACACGACGTGCCTCGTGTTTGTCGCTAAGTCCAGCGCAGTCATCCGCACGACTCAGCGACACGAATTCTCATTTCTTCAGGTCTTAAGACCGGTGTGACGCTAGACAACCTGACACCGGCCATGCTTCTTGATGAATGGGTGACGCTTGAAGTCCAACCCGGCTTTGATTGAAACCACATTCCAGCGTGCTACTTTATTATACCCATGATTACATGCTTCCCGGAGCTCTTCGATTCGTGAGTCTCGCAAGGCTCGACCCACTATCAAGTAAATAATGGCACTGGCAGATGGGTAGATCGGGCTGGGAAACGCAAAAGCAGTAATAATTGATACATAATCGAAGCTTTACAAATTATAAGATCTTCAATATTGAAAAAAAAAGTGCATCATTCCGTGGCGAGTTTGTGTGACACGCAAAAGACTCGTACGCTCAATTACTCACAATTGTTCCTTTAATTTAGTCTAAAGCCGGACCTGGAAGTGGCATTTACGTCTGTTCGTGCTTCTTCTGTTTCTCCTTCGATTTCCCCTCGCCTGAGTTCTGTGAATATATGTTAGTATCACCACCTCGAGTTTTCGTTGCTGATACCTGCCTGATAGTTCTCTAACAGTAAATCATTCATGAAGACTTTTGCCTTTAACGTGGTGACAGCGGAATCTCCTCCAGCACTGGGTGTGCTAATCTGCACACCTAGATCCGTCGTACACAATATTTGCCCAACAACACGCTGGACTCCAGAGAAGCCATCATGAGCAGAATCAGATTGGAACTGTGAACCTGATTTGAACCAGAGAATTTTGACTTCATCTTGTGTGAGGTCTTCGTATATGGCTTTGTTGAGTTGTACAATTTTCTCTGTAATAACTTCAATACCACGACTAATGACCTCCGCATGTCGTTCATTGCTCAATAGGTAGTCATCTGTCCAACCGCATGCGCTAAGCAAGAGAGACAGTTGACTGCGTAGAGCTATGTCGATAGTGCGGATGTCTTGGAACAACGTTCGTTGGCGAACTTGAGAGCGAGTCATAGATCGCCACTGTGGTGCCATTAATGGGTCTGCAATGAAAACACATAAAACGGGCAAGCACAGATTAGAGATATCAGATACTAACCTGATTCGTAAAGTCCTTGATATATGTGCCGCAGGTGGCTGTCGAGTTGATCATCGGAGGGACACCAGGATTGGGAATAGTAGCATGCATATTCGGTCATGATTGCCTGTAGAGCAATCTGAACACCGAACTCTTCCTCGACACCGTCAGATATGGGATGATGACATGTCAGCCGTGCCAAGAGGGTACGAGGCAGATTCACCTCGAGCTGAGGAAGAACGTAAGCACGCTCTTCAGCTGAAAGCTTTCTTCTAAGTGGCTCTTTGAAGTCGAGCGAGTCGATAATTGTTAGACTTGTTTGCAGGACTTCTTGATTCAAGGATTCGACCATCTCTTTTAGTTCCCGTCCACATATGGCGTCTTTACGCGGTACGAGCCGCGGCAGGGGATCCAATCTGATCCTCTTGAATTCTTCGGTTATCTCATGAAGTAGTTTTTGGGTCTCGTCGAGTTGTTCTTTGGTCGTGGTCAGCTGCTCCTGAATATCTCTAGCATTATGCCCTACGGTCTTGATGTGGCCAGAGTGTTCGTCGGCCTCCGCTTCCAACTGCTTCCGCGTATCATCGAGTTCCTTTTTGATAGTACTTAGTTGAGTATCCTTCTCCTTATTGCTACATTCAAGGTCGTTGATTACCTTACTATAGCTGTGAGGACACAAACCACATCGCATGTCTCCAAATTACTTACTCGCTGCAAAGTTCGAATGACGTCCTGCAAATCCACTGACTTCTGCCTTTCCAGTTCCAGATCTTCACGAAGCTTCTGAATAGTCATATCCAGGCCCTCCAATCCGTGATCTAACTCCTTTCTGAGACGCGTTATTTCCTGTCGCCCTGTTAGTAAAAGGTGACTATTTGAGTCCCTATTATTCCCGTACCTCAGAGCTCGAACATGCCACTTGTTTTCCATCATTTTTCTGATTGCTTTGAGCAGTGGATACCCCGTCTAGGACATTTCTATGCACTGCCGGCTCTAGTGAATGTGTTTCATTAAATACTGCCCTTCATCAGTTGGCGGACACGTACGGCTTTGGGAGGGTTTGCCGTTAAAGTCTACGATTCCCAAATGGGCATTTCCTTGGGACATCGTCACAAGAGGAAGGAGGAGATAGCAAGGATATTTGTCGAAAGATACGGGGCGTATTTGGCTGTGCTGGGACGAGGTTAACAGACATAAGGCGCTAAATACTGGTAGCGATTACCTACATAGCGGGCTGCGCGCGTGACTAAGTTCAGTGCATTCAGGCTTGATTTACACCACGCGTCGAGTCACCTTTCCCTGGAGTTAATTGTAGTTTTCAGTAAAGGTTTTGATAATGTACATTAAAAAAATACCTTCTGGGTCCTTCGATCCACGAGTCTCGAGACGTCGCAAGGGTGCAAGCGCTACAGGGTGAGGGTTACTGAACTTCCCACAGCCCAAACCAGGAGAAGCCAAACAAATTCAAACTCGGGCTCCATCACTTGCGTAACACCAAAGGCCTACTAGGCCCTTGACAACATTGGAGGAAAATAATCTGACCTAAATTCGATGTGAAAAGCTCTATATTACATTCGAGTATCCGAGGCAACTCCGTCGATGAGGGACTACTACAACATCCATTCTTGTCCTTCCCCGCTTTTCCTTGGTTTCTTCTCCAACGAGCTGTTATCAAACACCGGTCATCCTTCTTACCCAGCTCATTCATTGCCACCTTCTAGATACCCCTTGCATGGTATCTCATCCAAAGTCGCATCCACCTTAGGCGGATCATGGTCACCTGCATTTCCTGAGCGCTCTGGATCCTAGAAGAATCGTCATGATCAAGATCGGCTGAGAACTACAGTTCGGTTGGTAATCGAACCTGTTTACATTCTTCTTGCACTTCATCATCGTATGCACCATTGCTGAATCGCGTGATCATCTCCGTGATTACTTTAATACTATGGCTAACTGCCTCAGAGTATCGCTTAGTGCTCAGGACGTTTTCATCCGTCCAGCCAAATTTGTTAAATAAAGGAGATAGGCGACCGTGTAAAACCGTGTCGATGGCTTGCATATCTTGGTCTGGTGTTCGTTGATAAACTTGAGTGTGTACAATAGACCGCCACCGAGCGACAGTGAAGTGGTCTAAAACAAGGGAGAAACGACGAGAATTAGGCAATAGCATAAAAGAAATGCTTTTGCTGACCTGACTTATAAAGACCCTCGTAGATTTTCTGAGGACGGTTGATCTGCTCAGCATTGGACGAACACCAGTACTGGGCATGGTGGCAGGTAAGTTCAGTCACGATTGCCTGCAGGGCCATTTGAACTCTAAATTCTTTCTCTTTGTCCTCTAAGATAGGGCGCCGATGCACCAATCGGAATAAGAAAATGCGAGATATGTTCATTTCCACCTGTGGCAGGATCTGGGCACGTTTTTCCTCCGTGGGTTTTCTCCTACCAGGCTCTCCCGAGTCAAGTGAGTCGATGATCATTGAACTTGCCCGCGAGACCTCCTGAGTGAGCACCTCTACTATCTCCGTCAACCCGCTTCTGGATAAGCCATCAGTCGTCTCAACCTTATCCAACTCATAGTCCTGCTGATCATGTGGCCTCTCCGCTTGATCGCATTGTTGCTTCGTCTCAATCAAATCTATATGATTATCTTCCACCTTTTGTTCTATCATCTGGGAGCGCTGTGTGTCTTGTTCCTGGGTGTCCTCATATCCCTTTTCTAGATCTCTAATTCGACTCCCTTTTTGTTCAATCTCGATTTTGAGAGATTCAATCATCTCAACAAGGTTCAGGTATGAGGCAATACTCTCTATGAGAGACACCAGATAGCTCACCTCAAGCAAGCCTTGATTGGTATTTTGGAGAGTCGACGACTTCTCGACTTCCGAATGCAAGTCATTGCAAAGGGCTCGAATAATGGTTTCCCTTTCTTTTAGTTCCTTGTCCTTGAACTTCATCGTCTGGTCAAATTTCTCTTCCACCATTGTGAGTTGCCTTTGAATATCTTCGGCCTTCTGCTGTGCTATCTCAAAAATACCAATGTCAGCCTGCCACTGACTTTTAGTGCTTTCGATCTCTGTTTCTAAGTCCTTTATTCGACTTTCTCTCAGTTCAATGTGAGTTTAGAGGTTGGCAAGCATCTTATAAGTCACTCGTGAGAAGTCAGTTTCTCTGGTGTCATATGCTCACCTCCTCCAGGTCCCGTTTTTTTTGTTGCAAGGCAATCACCCTTTCAACCTCTATCTGCCTATCAAAGTGAAGCGCTTTGATACCCTCATTCAGCTCCTCCAGCTCCTCCTCCTTACATTTGAGCTCTCTCCATAACCTTTGGATACCCTGTTGATAGCGTGTAAGAGTAATCTGGGCATTACTAGTACAGCAACCTCTTGAGCTATTCATCTGTCTCTCCGTTTTCCTTCCTTGTGAATAAACTCCTTGGTAGATGTATAACGAGACAGCGCCATGGGGAATTACACTCTGCCTACAGCCAATTAGAGAGCTCTTGTCCGCTAATACCATAATAACTTACAAGTGGTGATCTGGTCGGAAGATTTGGACATTTAATTGTTCAGACTTTTCCTTGAGCGAATTGAAGAGCCAGTCGTTGGCGGCAAGTTCACCAACTAGGAACACCGCCTATATTGCAGAAAGTGACACCCAGATGCATACAAAAGCTGGACATATTCACCTTGATCAGGTTGTGATGTATGGCTTCTTCAATTGCCCTAGAAATGCAAGTGATTGAGGGCTCAAAGAAGCGAGCCATATCATCTCTATAAAAGCGGACCTCAGTGAGCAGTAAATCACAGCCTCTATTATAGACTAACCCCTTAAGTTTAAGAACGCCTGATCGGATGTTGTATTCTGGATCATGATCCCCCATAGTACCACACCTAAGGAATACTGGATCGTGTTTATCATGGAACATTAACTTAGTTCTCCTGTCGAAGTACTTTGCCATGTCATCAACTGCATTATCATACTTCGATCCCCGCAAAAAATCTATTATCCTTTAGCATTGAGTGCATCACACACGAAATCAGACATACCTTGCAAAAATATTTTTGCGAGCTGGGTCACAAACATTGAGCCGGAAAGGTGACCTAACGCACTGGAGTAAGTGCTAAGGATCAGCTTGATATTAACATCAGAACACACTTTCTGGAGGGGCAGCTTCCTCAAATAGAGAGTCATTTGCCTTTCTCTTATAGCAGCTTATATCTATTGTCCTTTCCCCAGCATCAATAATAAGAATGGCATCATCTTCCTGTATAATGCGTAATAAACTATAGGCATTTACACTCGTGCAGAGGAGATGAAAACAAGTACCTTCGAAGTTTTTGGTACTAGATCATTGAAAATGCAGAAATAAAAACTAGCTCCTCCTTCTGTAACGAAATGCACACTCTCCCGACCCTCAGTAGTATCTGGGACCACTCCTGCGATAATTGCAGCCTCTTGCATAAGCACCTTTTGGATATTATTCCACTCATTTGAATGTGTTAGAACGATATCTCTCTTTGACTCCCAGATCTGATTACCATTGACGTACGAACTGGTGATAAAGTCTTTGGTACAGGTGAATAGGTAGCGGAGATAATCAGCGAACATGAGCACAGCATCTTTCTGTGGTGGGAGGAGTTGTCATTGGCTGGGGTCTAACTTGTACAAGTATCTTGGTTGCATATGCACCTTGAACCTAATGCATGGATTGCATTTTTGCAGTGTTTCTTAAAGTAGGATATGAGAGACGCAACATTCAGACCTAAAAAGATGCTCTTTCTCTATTATCTCCGCAGACACTCCTTCGACTTCTGCACTTACAGCGTGGACTTCTCCCTCAGGTCCATAGAGAATAGTACTCGGCGTTTTATAGTCTCCGCCGATACCTTCTTGACCAGAAAATCTGCACCCAGTTAGCAATCGAAACTGATGAACACATTACAATTTTGTATTTACTTTGTTACTCTTCGAATCTCAGGGACATATTTAGGATCAAGGAAGCTAGAGTAGTTGAGTGAAGAAGACAGCATCCATGCTTGATGAACTCACCAATATAACACACTACTGTAGGTGATTCCAATGTCAAAAGCAAGGGTGAGCTTTCGGTCATCACCATTATATGCAAGACGTTCAGCCATGGAGGTGGGGAAGGACAGTATGTAGGAGCTGTTGAGCCTTTCAATAGTAGTATCCCTATGACCCTTTTAGTTTCAGTTAGGTGAAACTGCGTACACGTTGCTGGTCGCCTCGTGTCTGGGTTCTGTTAGGATATTCTACGACACGTGCAGGATAAAAACGGTTGTCTGATTCTGGCAAGCTGGCTTATTCATTTCCTGTGTGTCTGGACTGGAGAGTAATTGGGGCCCACAGCTGGCCGACGTCAAGAAGGCCAGAATAGCAGGACATGACAGGAGCTTATACACTGAGTGACCAAAGCAGCCACTGGCATCCTTACAGATGCACTCCAACCCAATTTTACTATCAACGTTATATCAACTCCGACCAGAGACAACGTAGCGGCGGTCCCGTGCCGGTACTCCGACCTAACACTAGAGTAAGTGCCCAGAAGTGTACTTCGCTGTGTACTTTAAGCATACGTAACATTTTCTGGGAAACAGACTCAAGGCGCTGACCAGAACTCGCCCAATGACAAACCTCATGCCATGACCAAGTAATGTACTATTAGTACTTAGAGGGAAAGGGCTATATATCGCAGCATTCATATATTGTAATCATGTGTTAACCATCTCTAGCTCATCAGTTCGCCCACGAAACAATTCATTTGCCCGATAAGATAGCTGTTCTACTGCAACAATTGAACAGAAAACCCTTCAAAACCCTTTTCCGGCGTCCAAACGTGCTAGGTATGAGTCCTGTTTCTAGCCATCCTCATATTCTCCTTCTGGAGCCCTAATTCGACCATCTACCTTGGCCTCAAGGACTTCAACTAACTTGATAGGTTTTCAGATTTGGCAAGACTCATTTTAATAGGATACCCAATAGCTTACCTCAAGCAGGCCCTGATTGATCATTTTCAAAGCTGCTGACTTTCTGGCCTCCAATTGTAGATCACAGTGGAGAGTCTGAATCATTTTCATTTTTTCCTCCACCTCTTTGTCCTTTGACTTCGTCGTCCGGTTAAACATCTCCTGTATTTCCGTGAGCTGCTTTTGAACATCTCCGAACTTTTTTTGCTCTATCTCCGCGAGGTGTGCGTAACGAGCGCCCTCCGCCTCCCAATTACGCCGAGCAGTGTCCAATTCCATTTCTACACTTTTTAGTCTATCCTTCCCCTGATCAATACGATCATGAAGAGTCTTGATCATCTTTTTACAAGTCGTTTATCAAGGCCTGACTCCCTGCAGTGCTGTTTTCTCACCTCCTCGAGGCCCTGATTAGCTTGTTGCAAGGCAGCCGACTTGGTAACTTCCAGCTGCCAGTCGGACTGAAGTTTTTGGATGCTCTTATCCTTCTCCTCACATTCCTTTTCCTTACGTCTGAGCTCCTCGCGCAGTCGTTGAATTTCCTGGAAGTATTGCAGTCAATATGATCCCACAATCTCTGTATCTATCCCACCTCATGGCCTGATGAATACTCTGCAGATATCAGGTGGTTCCTCTGAGCAATATCCTGCTCCACACGCTCGGTCATGGACGCAGCTTGATGTTCTGATGCCTCATTTGTGCTCCGAGGAGAATTGTCAATGCCTGTATAGACATTTTGCATGTTCGAAATGATGAGAGTTATGACCAATCATATTGCATGTGGAGCTCGAACCTTGGGATTCAGCGTAAAGGTTGAGGTAAACCGTTATGGCGCCTTTTGAGACGATTTTACTCCTTCAAACAATTAGTCATTCTGTAGGGCTCTCGTATTCATTTTGAACCAGTGCTCACAAGCAATGATCAGGACGGTAGATAATGATGTCAGATTGTTCAAATTTTTCTTGAAGTGAGTTAATGACCCAATCGCTGGCAGAAAATTCACCGACTAGGAACACTGCCTATACCACAGAGGGTTTTTGTGTGACCTATAGACGAGAGCAGTTCAAGTGGGAGATACCGACCTTGACCTGTTTGGCTTCTTTAATGGCCCCGGAAATACAAGCAATTGAGGGCTCAAAGAAGCGTGCAACATCCTCTCTATAGAGCTGCCAGTGAACTAAAATTAAATTCCTCTAGGGACTTGGACGTACCCTGCAAGTTTGAGTTGGCCTGATCTAATGTTGTATTCTGGATCACGGTCCCGCATGGTACCAAATTTAATGAATACAGGCTCGTGTTTATCACGGAACTTCAGCCTCTCTCTCTTGTCGAAGCACTCTGCTATGTCCTCAACTACGTCATGGTACCTTGATCCCTGTAAGAAATCTGATGTTATGTCAGGTGCATTGTCTCAAAAGGACGATATCCAAAGGTGGTGAATTCAAACATACTGTATAAAAATGTCTTTGCAGATTGAGTGACAAAAACCGAGCCACGGAGATGACCTAACAATCTCAGTTAAGTATCAGATATCGGCTCTAGACCAATAAAACGACTTACATTGTGGAGCAGCAGCTTCCTCAAACAAGGAAGCATCGCCTGTCTTCTTGTAGTTACTTATATCTATTGTTCCTCTTCCAGCGTCAACAACAAGAACCGTATCGCCTCTCTGTATCACGCACAGTTAACAATGAAAGCGTATGAGTAAGGTGGATTCACGAACACACAGTGTGACCTCTGCAAGACCACGCGAAAGGCAGAAATGAAGAATAGCCTCCCCGTCTGTGACAAAATGGATGCTTTCTCGACCTTCAGGAGTATTTGGGATGACCCCAGCAATAATCGCAGCCTCTCTCATGAGCGCCTGTTGGGCATTCTCCCACCCATTTGGGTGTGTTAAAATGATATTTTTCTTCGATTCCCAGATTTGTGCGCCATCGATGTGGGATTGAATAATAAACTCTTTGGAGCATTTGAAGAGGTAGCGAAGGTAATCAGCAAACACAGCTACCACATTTTTGCCAGGTGGAAGAGGTGGTAGGAAGTTGAAGTTATACCCGTGCAGGTGCCTGGGTCGCATGTGCAATTTGAACCTGAATCACGGGACGTTGTTCTTGTGTCGCTCCTCATTGCAGAAATAGTAGAATGCGGATGACGCACCACTGAGACCTGAAAAGATGCTCCGTCTCTATCGTCTCACAAGACATTTCTTCAACCTCAGCACCTACAGCACGAACCTCTCCCCCAGGTCCGTAAAGAATGATACTCGGTATTTGCGGCTCTCCACCAACACCCTCTTGAGCAGGGAATCTGCGTCCTGATAAGCGATTATGATCTACATATTCATGTGATCTCGCGACATACCGTGATACGTTACGGATCTCGGGAGGATTTCCAGGATTAAGGAGGCTTGCGTAACAGTTGAGGGAGAGTAGCAGAACGTAGGCTCCCTTGAGCGACTCACCAGTAGGACACGTGACTAAAGGTAGTTCCAATCTCAAAGGCAAGAACGAGCCTTCGTTGCGAGCCATTGTAAGGGCGATGTTCAGCCATATGGTGGTCAAAGATATAAAGATGTTTTTGAATGTCGCGGTATCTCTAGCATTGTTGGGTAAAAATGCGCAGCCATACTACCTTATCACCTGACCCAAAAGGGTGCTCCAGCGAAACGTGGCAGTCTGTGAAAAGCAGCAATGACTGCCTATTGGTAGTAAGCAAGCTAGCTCGCCTGTTGTTGGCTGAACTAGTTTGAGCCCTAGGCCTAAACCACCTTCGGCAGTTAAGCCTGGAGGAACAGATCCACCTGCGCCTTCATTGGCGCTACTTGCCTTAAGTATCCGTAAGCATCATCCCCTGTCCCAGTGGTATGTGTTGGGTGTGTCAGAATATTGTGCCTCACGATTGCGCCCGAACGATCAAAGGCACCAAAACCTTGGGTCGTGTAATAGTGTAATATAATAGCTAATGACCACTCGCCTTCGAGGCTGATTTTAGTCTATAGTAGTTTAATTATAAAATAAAAACAAAGAGAGCCCCTCGAATGAGGACTGGGTTCATTTAAATAAAGGAAGTTCTCAATTAGCTTTAGAATCACCGTTCCTTCAATCACAATCGTTTCTCCCTTCTCTGTTGTCCTATTGGTATCCATTAGCACCACGCTGGACCACGCAATTACTGCTCCTTACCTGACTCTTCCCTTCCATGGCGTCACTCAATATAACCCTCGCCATTAGCATGATGGCCACCAGGTCAACATCAGATCTGGGAGTAATCTGCACACCTAGATCCGTCGTGCATGAAATCTTCCCATCATTACATCGGATTCCAGAAAAATCATCCTTCGCATAATTGGCTAAGAATTCGGACCCTGGACCGAACCAGAGGAGCTTAACTTCATGGCGGATTAGATCCTCGTGAATGGATTTGTTGATCTGCATGGTCTTTTCCGCGATTATTTCAATGCCACGCCATATCGCCTCGTTGGTCGAGATGAAGTCCTTTGTCCATCCAAGAATTTTGAGCATGAGAGCGACACGATTGCGTAATTCCGCTTTCATGGCCTCAATATCTTGAATTAATGTTCGTTGACGAACTTCGGCGTGAGTCACGGATCTCCACTGAGCAGCATTTAAAGAATCTGTAACAAGTTAACGAGGGCAAGGAAGGACCCTCATATAATGCGAGACATACCCGATTTATGAAGTCCTTCGTATATACCCTGTAGGCTTTCACTGAGCTGGCAATCAGAAGGGCACCACGACTGCGTGTATGTGTAGGCGAGTTGGGTTATAATTGCCCGTAAGGCTACTTGAACCCATAGGTCTTCTTCAACGTCTCCTGGTGGTAGGTGGTGTTGGGATAGTCGCCATAGAAAAGGACGAGATAGGCTTGACTCGAGTTTAGGTAGGGTTTGACGAAGATCTTGCTCCAACAATCTTCCGCGCTCAACCCCTTCGGATGTGAGGGTATCAGTGATTATCGAGCTTATTTGAAGAATCTCGTGGTTCAGCGATTCAACCATTTCTTTCAACTTTCGCCCGAACGTTGTCTCCTTTCTCTGCGTGCGGTTCAACCCAGCGGCCTTTAGTTCTTCAGCTTGCGCATCTACCAACTTCTTGCTCTGATCCAACTGTTCCTGTAAATCGTCTAATTGCCTTCGAAGATCCTCGGTCATTTGCTCTCCTTCCGCGGCGGGACTCGATTGCTGCTGGAGCTGTGCATCCAATGTCTGTCGAGCCTGGGTAAGCTTGTTCTCCAGCTGTGATATCACGCTGTTGGATGCAATTCTTGAACGAGTCAATATCTGATTTTGAGTTAATAAGAGTCGATAAATGAAAAACCCTTCAGAACTTACGAGCTCTAGCTGCTCAATGGTCTGTTGCGAGGTAGTGGATTTTGTAACTTCTGACTTCCATTTTGACTGGAGCGTTCTTAATCCTTTGTTCTTCTCCTCCAACTCCTTTTCCTTACACCTTAGCAATTCCGTTGCCTGATTAAGCCTCGCCTGTACACTCTTAAGCTGTCTCTGAACCTTTCCTGTCCGCTGTTCAGCCGTGTTGAGGTCACTCTGGAGATTTTTGACTTTCTATTCACAGTTCATAAGAGTGGATTGCGAGTTTGTATATAGCTCACCTCGTTGAGACCCCGAATATTTTTTCTCAAATTTGCCGACTTATTCTCTTCGGACTGTAAATCAGAGTGAAGCGCCTTTATATACTTATTCTTCTCATCCGCCTCCTGATTTCGACACTTTATTTTTTCTCTGAGCTTTTGAACTTCCTGTTGTTGTAATGATTAGTTTATCAATGAACTCCTGATGTTCATCTCACCTCAGAGTTCGAGGAACGTCCCGCAGGTCTGCCAGCGGCTTGCCTAACCATCTCCTTCGATCTACGGTAAGTATTTGGCTAGCTAGTCTTCTTTCTGGGGCCACCACGACGAAAAGAGGCTGCTTTAAACGAAAATCGTGTGCGCAACTGCGCGCTAACTGTGCTTCAGAAAAATCAAAAAGGCGCGGTGCGAAGCACAGGGCTTGCACATGCTATTACGTTATGTTTGAATCAAGTGCTCTTATGTACACTCTGCGCATTAGGCGATAGTGATCAGTGTTGATGGCTGCGCACTGTGCGTCCTGGGAGAATGCTTAGCTTTGCATCATCCGGGTCTGTGATTTTATTCACCTAAGCTCGGGCTGAATTTAAGCAGCAAGGTGTCACAATAAGACGCCATACCTTCACCTATTGATAAGTGTCGAGCATCACAAGCTGGTCAACACACGAAAATAGTTTAAGTGGCCAACAATCAGAGGTGGCAAAAAAAAAAGACATCAGAAGCATCGCACTGGATCCCTCCTGCAGGTAGTGCATTGTGTGCACTGCCAGAAGATGTGTCGTGGAGGAAAAACAGTTTCCAACCGTTATTTCACCACCTATGGTCAGCGCAAAAGGCCGAACGTCCGGACATAGACGTCAATTTGATAGCACGACCTAAATTTGAGCCTGCGGCAGGCCCGGCCCGGGAAGCATCAGCAATTGGTAAGCTGTCTATTAAGAAAGACCCATTTCTCCCTCTTCAAAATCGGATTTAATACCAACTTCATTGGTATAAAGGCATGATAGAACCCTTTGGTGAGTGGGTAGTTACTGAAAAAGCTTCAGGCAATTGCTTTGAATTCATTTTTTTCATGGCTCGCCGAAATTCAACTTCATCCAGGCTAAGGACTATATATTACATTTGTAGGACAGCGATGGCATTGATACTGATTAGGTGGCGTGCCACCGCACCGTTTGTTTCTCCTCTTGGCCTCAGTCCTTATTATCCTCTCCAGAACGCTATCGAGAGAAATATTCATCAGAATCAGCATCGATAGGCATGTTCTTCGCCCTTACCTGATGTGTCCTATAGAGTACATCTTCCATAATAACCTTGGACTTTAAAGCGGTCGTAACTGTATCCCTATCAGATTTGGGAGTAGTAATCTGTACCCCTATATCTGTTGTGCACATAACACATCCAAAGCTCTGCTCAAACCCAGAAAAATCGTCACTCGCAAGATCTGGGAGTAAGTCCGATCCTGGCTTGAACCAGAGAATTTTGACCTCATCTCGTATCACGTCTTCATGGATAGATTTGTTGAGTTGCGTGATCTTTTCTGCGATGATGGCGAGGCTTCGGCGAATTGCCTCAGAAAGTTGAGTGTTGGCCGCGATGTTGTTATTTGTCCAACCACAGATATTCAATATGAAGTATATGCGGTCGCGTATGGCGGAGCTAATGGCTTCTATGTCGCGAGTTAGCGCTTGTTTGCGAGTCTGAGCGTGAGTGATGGACCGCCAGTGAGTCGCTATTGATGGGTCTGTAACAAATGTAACAGATCGGCAAGGAAGTACAAGTTGGGATGTGAGAATGGTCGACTGACCTGACTTTCGAAGTTCATTATAAATCCCTTGGAGGTCGTCAGCAAGTCGAAGGTTTGAAGGACACCATGTCGAAATGAAGAATTGAGCAGCATGAGAGAAAATTGCCTGCAAGGATATTTGAATGCCTAGATTTTCTTCAATATCTTCCGATAGCGGGCAGTGTTGTGAGAGTCGCAATAGGAACGGATAGGGTAGGCATAACCGAAGTTTTGGAAGGATCTCAGCGAACTCTCTTTCTGACAATGTCCTTCGACTGAGTTTCTGGGGATTGAGTGTGTCGATGATCATCGAACTCGCTTGTAGGATCTCGTGATTCAGGGATTCCACCATTTCCTTTAACTCCCGTCTAGATGTCACTTCTGTCTGTGATATAAGATCTAAACCGACCGCCTTAGTCTCTTCGCTTCGCTCTTCAAGCAGCTTTTTGCTTTGCTCTAATTGCTCTTGTGTACTACTTAACCTTCTTTCAAGATCTTGGGCCCTTTGTAACGCTGTGAGGGTGTCTATCTCCCCTTGCTTTTTAGTTTTGAGTAATTCTCCTTCCACCTCCATAAACCGATGCTCCAATTGCTGGTATGCCTCATGGTTGGATTGAAGCACCTTTGCACACGATTAATTCGAATATGTTATTCCGGCAAAAATACCACTGGACTGCTCACCTCCTCTAGTTCACGGATATTCTCCTTATAATTGACTATTCGATCCCGGTCCAATTTCCAATTTTCCTCAATTTTTTGAAGCCTTCTTTCTTTACCTCGCAGCTCCTCTCTCAATCGCGTGATTCCCTGATGGCCTTTTTAGTAAAAGTGAGCCATGCATTCCTATGTTCATCTCACCTCCGAGTCGGAATCTGAAGAAAGCTCCAGCTCTCTGTGCCGACCTAGCTTCTCTAATCTTAACCGCATGTTTTTCATCGCTGCATTCCACGTCTCAACTTCATCTAGGGGCGTATCCGATCGCTCATCGGTCTGAGGCGACTTGGACTCCGATGCGCAAGAGTTGATAGAATGGGTCAAATTTTCTGGCGGTTGTGCCACAACGCTAGTTGTATATGAAGCGTTCTGTTTTTCTATCTGTGCCCGGCCACGCCTCACATATGTACCTTGAGCGGCTGGATCTGAGGTCTGATGGATGAGATTCGAAGTTGCGCATTCAGGTTGTTGGTTACACAGAACATACCCTTCCAGACGGTGCTCTTTGACACTCCATGCAGACTCCCAGAACCCATAGAACGCGATTACAGGACTATTGAATGAGGACAAAAGAGAATGGGTGGGTTTGGACTAAAGATTTGGGTGGCTAGATGACATCGCCTTGAGGAGAGGCACGAGGCATTTAACAGCAGTTACCTGGCATGACCCGCAACCCGGTTGACAATATCAGCGTGTGTCATGTACATTAATCTGGGATACACAGACTAATCCAAGCTAATAACTCTACATTTCTTTTGAAGTACGACAGATATTTTGGTTCGATTGTACGAGGCGCTAACCGGATAGAGCGACTACTTCAGCATCATTCTTCCCACTAAATCGTTTCTACCCAGTCTCCCTCAGAAGGCTATTGACATCTGTCAGCGCCGGCGATACTGAGCTTAACCGTTGTCCTCACCTGATGTGTCCTGTATAGCACGTCATCCAAAATAACCTTGGCCTTCAACGTAGTCGCAATCACCTCCCCTCCAGCTTTGTGCGTAATAACCTTCACACCCAACTCCGTCGTGCACATAGCACATCCAAAGCTATGCTCGAACCCAGAAAAGTCGTCGGCTGCGAGATCAGAAACAAACTCGGATCCGGGCTTGAACCAGACGAGCTCGACTTCATCTTGTATCATCTCCTCGTGGATGGACTTGCTGAGCTGCGTGATTTTTTTCTGTGATAGCTTCAATTCCACGGCCGATTGCTTCCGATTTCTGCTCGTTGGAGAAGATGTGGTTGTCGGTCAAACCACAAAGTCTCAGCACGAAAGCCACGTGCTTAAGTAAAGTAGTTTTGACAGATTCGATATCTTGAGTCGATGTTTTCTGATGAACCTGGGCGCAGGCCAGGGATCTCCATTTTCTAGCTATTAAAGGCTCTGTAACGATCCAGGACATTTACCACTGAGCGTTCATACAATGCGAGATAAATTGCCTACTGACCTGATTTGCAAAGTCCCACATATATCTCTTGGAGGCTGCTATTGAGCTGAGGATTCGATGGGCACCACGATTGGGCATAGGTATAAGCGAGCTGAGCCATTGTTGCCTGCAGCGCAATCTGAATCCCTAATTCTTCTTCTATCCCTTCTGATAGAAGACGATGTTGGGATAGTCGTAACAGGAATGAATACGAGAGACTCGGTTCAAGATAAGGTATGATCTCAGCGCGCTCCTTCTCCGACATTGTCTTTCGATCCGACTCTTGGGAATTGAGGGAGTCGATTATCGTCGAACTCGTTTGGAGTATCTCGTGATTCAGCGCTTCGACCATCTCTTTCAGCTGCCTTCTGGTCGTCGCTTCCTTTCGCGGTGTGCGGCCCAGCCCAACCGCTTTAAGCTCTTCATCTCGCTCATCGAGTAGTTTCTTGCTTTGATCTAATCGCTCTTGCATAGCGTCCAACTCCTTCTGAAGATCTTGGGCCTTCTCTTCCGCCACCTGCGTGAGAGTTGATTGGTGTTGAATATCAGAGTCACATTGTCTTCTGGTATTAGCAAGCTCGTCCCTCATTTGCGATACTGTGTCTTCGAACTCCTTTCTATAATTTCTGAGCATCTAAATATGATTAATCCAAATAGATTAACAAAAGACCATACGGCGACTCACCTCCTCCAGACCGCGATGAGATCTGCGTAATACAGCTGATTTCTCGACTTCCGATTGCAAATCAGAGCGGAGCGTTCGTATACTTTTATCCCTTTCCTTCAATTCGTTATCCTTACGGCCTAATGTCTCCTTCGTCTTATCTACCGTTTCCTGCGCTGCTTTTAACTGTTTCTGAACGTCCTCCGTCTTTTCCTCCGCTGTCTTGACGTCGTTTTGGAGGTTCTTAATCGTCTGATGTAGGCTAGATCCAGTGCCTTGAACTTCTCCCGAATCGATGATAACGCACCTCCTCCAACTTTTTGTTAGTCTCTTGAAGGGCAGCCGCCCCTTCAGCTTCAACGTCCCCTGCCGGGCGTAGATCTCTAATCTTCCTATCCTTCTCTTCCAATTCCCGGTCCTTGCGTTTTATCTCCTCTCGGAGTCGTTGAATTTCCTGCCACTACCATCGTAAGAGCATCTGGGCGTTCTTGGCTCTCACCGCACCTCAGAGTCAGAGGAATCTCTGTCTCGTGACCTTGTACTGGGCTCGAAACTTCTTGAAGCATGGTAAGCGTAGCTACGTCTCCGTGCCCCATACTGGGCATGGCTTTGGCGCCCTGAGCTTGACGCGTAAGATTGAGTCCCCCGCTCTGTAGATTCTCCATCTGTGCCTGGTGCACCCGACTCTCGGGTCAGCGCATCGCCTAGCAAAGTCAATCACGTAGCATGTATCTTTCTGCCTACCTGATTGCTCTGGATCTCTCTGACGTCTGCGGTAGTGCATGTCACGGTGAGAGTCCGTTTGGGAGCGCTCCTCCACAGGGTCGGTGATCATTTTGAGGATCGCTTTTGCATACTCAGACATTTACACTCTTAGGAGATGCCAGAAGAGGAATCAGCTTGAAGCAAGGACGCGTAGACGACCTCGCCCTAGAAAACGGAGACACGAGGTGTCTAACAGCAGTTACCCCGCACATGACTTGCCTCATGGTCGCTGATGCATTTGCGTTCAGAGTTTCTAGATCTGCGCTGCACAGCAATGGAAATGACCCATTCTATGAGTCCTTCAAGACTTGCAGTCCAAGTCCCCTCGATCTCGCAAGCACCAAGTGTCGTTCAACACGCGAGTTCAGAGTTCTCGAGTTGGTCTATACCATTGTACAGTGTAGTAGTATGTGATGGCGGTGTGCCTCATGCCACCTGTACATTCCTTAGACATCCTCAAACGATGGCGCACACCAGAAGGGGTGTACGCTGGACACCCAACCTCGGCAAATGGCGGCACTCTCTCACGGACCGGCCCGAGGATGCAACTCCCGCCCGGCACGGTCCACGACCTGGCCGACAGCGCTAGTGCGCGTCAAATCCACGTCGACACGCCGACAACCGTCTCGTCGGTGAAAGTACAGAATACAAACTTGAAGCGCTATCCGAAAAGTTTCCATAAAGACCCCGTGGGTCATCATGACAGACGATGCCCTGATGCGGCGCTCCTCCAATAGTGTTCGACTCGGAAGCTTGACGACCCCCCAGTTGGGTGACGATGATTTCGAAAGCCTGTGTTCATTCGCAAGCACTTCTCAACCTCAGGCAGGATACCCCGCTCATCGCACCTACGCGCTTACAACCAAGGCGTGCCATGACTACACCAAGGGGCCATTTACCCTGCGTAGGGCAGTCACCAGACGATCAAGCAGCGCTTGGAGTGACAACTGTTAGGGTTTGTGGAGCAACACCCGGGATAGCCGTGGACAACCGTTCGCCTGAACCTGACCCGCCGCCAGTCGCGCACCCAACACGGGAGATGTACGCGTAAGCTGCGCAGAGCCCGGAAACTTACATTGGCATCGTCTAAGTGCTGCATGCCGACTCGCCTCGCCGACTGGGATATATATGGGCAGACAGTGTCGCTGAAACCCAACTTCCGGTCGCGAAAGAAGGCAGGGGCGTCCGCTCGGGAATCGCTTAGGCGTGGAGCACATGCTTCGATGATATCTAGTCGATGATTCGCTAGACGGCTTCTCGTGGAGGTATTCGCAGAACGTCGACTCGGAAGGGCAGATCAGGCTGGAAGGAGATAGGTCTTGTGCGGTAGATGACCCGGACCACCGCTCGAATGGCGAAGTCTGGAAGACTGATGGGGGTCATAAGCGCTATGACATGTACATCGATTGGCAGAAGTTGCATTTGCTCACCAATCTGTTGGATCGGGAAGCTGTGTGTCGTACCATGGTACCCCTACGCGAAGGGTTTTTCCGAGGGTTGGGAAGTTTTGAGAGAGCGGGTAAGGGCCATGGCTCGGGTTTATAAGAGCTTACACGTTGGAGATGAGCCTTTGCCGGGTTGGCACGGTGGAGTCTGGACCGGAAGGCAAGATTAATCGTTTATCGATCGTTACCCCGGGTCGGGGTAATGCCATGTATCGTGCATCACGTCCTATTCAACCCGAAGTTCGACATCATCAACAGGGTGGTCTGGCGCTCGCCATTCAGTTTAGCGGGTCGAAGCACTGCCGTTGGCGTGATTGGGGCCGGGGGAAGGGCATCTGGAAATATCCGGCGTGTGCACATTGAGGATGGCGAGGAGACATGGGCAAGCGAGATGTTGTGTTCTTGTGCGTATGCTTGACAAGAGGATGTGGATTGCAACACGTGTGGTGGGAGACATGAGCCGCCCTGGACCCGCAAGCGATGATAGAGACAAATACGGATGGCTTGGGCGTGCAGCGCGTGCTGGTGCACGGCCAACGGCGGTCGCGACGAGGGGCATGGCAGAGCAGGCGCAGAGTACAAGGCTGCATGTCGACTAGTTTGCATACAAGAAAGAATCAAAGGCGTTGTGTTGCATGAAATATGCTTTATGGGTTTACTAGCCGCATTACAAAATTCCCAGGCGATCACGGAGAACCTGCCCTTCCAGCTCTCCTCATCCCACATCACCCATATCCCCTCCTCCCGAGCCTACAACTCGACGTCGAGCACCCCGCCCCCATCAGACGCTGATCCACATCCATTGATGGTCTTGGGACACCCAGGTCCCTCCGGAGCCTCGACGAGCAGTGACATCTACCCCACCGACCGCGACCACGACGCCGTCAGCGTCAGCACCAGCCTGAGTGTCAGTGTCAGTGTCAGCGACGACCCCTTTGACGCTGCTCCATCATCTACGCCAACGCCACCGCCATCATCGCCCGAGGAAGACCAAGAAGGGGGTTCATCGGGAGAGACGGAAGCAAAAGAAGGGGGTGATCACGCATCGGAGCCCGAAGAAGTGATACCTCGACCGGGAGAATCGTCGTTCTCGAACCACCAGCACCAGCATCTGGGATTTGCACCAGCTTTGCACCACCCGCAGGGCCAGTCGCAGCAACGGACGCACTCTGAGCCGCATCGGCTTGTACATACTCAACCACCACCACACTCGCCTCGGGGGCCTGTTTCTGCAACCTCTCACACAGAATCTGCACACGGGACGGACAAGGAGATGAAAATGGGTCTCAACAACCTCCCCTACGATCTACTTCTCAATATCGCGTCATATCTGGACTTGTACGATATTCATGCTTTACAACTGGTGAGCTCTCCGCTTCGCATCTCATTTGTGTTGCTGTGGCCGTTGGGGATATCTCGTTGCTTCTCTCTTGCTCCTTCCGTTCCCCTTCCCTTGGGTCTCGCCTCGCGTTACCTCTCGATGGTGTCATATGTTCCCATTCTTGCTGTCAAGCAACGCCACACTTGATTTTCTGCCAAGCGGCGGCCTATTCTTGGTTCACATCCTAGAATTCATCGCTAACAATTGAACTCCTTCTGTTCCATTCCATCCCCCTCTCCTTAACGGGTGATCCGCACACCCAAACACCCCACGCCCCACGCCCACAGACCTCAAAGAATCTATACGACTTCTCAACCACACGACCTGTCTACCGCAAACTCGCGAATGATCTCCTGAGACGATGCAGGGCATTGCCGCTCAAAGGATTTCAACGTCTAACCGATCTTACGACTGAGCAACTCATCCGATCCGTGAACAAGGCTACGAGATACGAGGTGGCTTGGAGATACAGAGCCCCGCGGCCGATCACCGTTCCTTCGCCTGATTCTATTCTCTTTGGATACGAGGGCAATCCCAGTGGCAGCGGAAGTAGTAATGGCAATGGGAGCGGGAGTGTTGTTGCGAATGGGACTGTGGGTGGAGTGGTTAGGTATAGGAGGGGATTTGACGGTAGTGCTGCTGGTGTGGCATTAGGAACTGGATATGGAGGGAGCATGGGCCATTCTAATTACATGGACCTGCCAGAGCTGCCGTCCTCCCCACCAAGCTCTGGCTCTGGCTCGACATCCATCGCATACGGCCCGCCATCGACCTCCTCGACCTCCTCCAGCGCAAACACGAGCGTCACCACCTCGCCACCGCTGCCCACACCTAAAAACTGGTACAAGATAGTCAGCGCTCCGCCAGGAGAGGAGGTTGACTGGCTATCGCCCATCACATCAAGCTATACCCTGTGTGCGACGAAGAGCGGCAAGGTCGTGTGCTGGGACGTTCAGACGGATTCGTGTCTGGCGGAGTGGAACCCGGGAGCGAGATGGGAGTTGTGGAAGTGTAGAGTCGAGTTTGAGGAGAGGACGGTGTTTTTCACGATGGCAAGAGTCCTATCTGGATCGTAAGTATCTTTCTTCTCGTTCTCTCCCGTTCTTCGTTATCTTTTCTCTATCTTTTGTTATGATATATTGATTCTATGCTTTTGTATACAGGTACAACGACGAACGAATAATGGAATTTGTCCTGATGAAACTCTGCTTCTTCGACAGCCCCTCTGGTCACAGATCGCCCGACCCACCTATCTTCTCGCATGTAACCGAATTCAAAACGACGGGTGTGGTGATGAACGTCTTCCTCTTGGATCCCTCTGCCAGGCTGTTGAGTGCCTTCATATGGGTGGCGAGCACGAACACGATTGGGCTATATGCGCTCTTGGATTGGGATAAGGATGAGTGCGTGTTTGTTGATACAGGGATTGAATGCGTGAGTTGTTGCTGTCCTGTTCTTTCCCCCTTCTCCCTGCTTCGTTTCGTTATATGGTGCTGTGTTATTGACACAATCTTCCCTGTCTAGGTCGTAACATCAAATTGGTCCTGCATACTCTACGAAAACCACATCGTAATTCACTGCGAAGAATCAGATGCTGCATATCAACACTTTTACCCTATCGATCTCTTGAGAGCGCATTCCAAGTCGTTGGGAGATAAGAAGGGTATTCCGACGATTACGACAAAATTGAGGCCTGCGAAGACGTTGACGAAAAAGTTTATTTTCCCGAGAGTTGTTTATGGGGAGGGGGATATGGACGAAGGGTTTGAGGATGGAGATGAGGAGGAGAGTGAAGATGGGATGATGGATGGAGAGGAAGAGACGGCGAGTGCGGTGGACGAACAGTATACTGTTCAACACCAGCATCCTAGTGATCACCAGCACCACCAGCAAGATGGCCACGCTCTGCAAAATGGCGGTGCCCGCCGTCACGAGGAACCTAGCTCCTACAGCTCAAGCCTCACTAGATCACGGGAAGATCATGAACTCAATAAAAGACAAACGGGCTTGGGGGATGGAGGGGATGGCGAATCAGGGTTTACTGTTGACGTTGGAATTGACGGGGAGGTGTTTTACGATTGGAAGGAGCCTGCCCAGCCTTCCTCTGTAGGCGCTTCCGGGTCTAGTTCGAGTTCTAATCCAGCGTCGGCATCAGCATCAACATCGACGCCAGTGCCGACATCGCTCGCCGAAGCTTTCCACCCTCTACGCGTGATATCGCCGTCCTCAACACCGTTCTCTGTGCAGTACCTAACTCTGGATATGATTGGGACTCTGCCTCAGGAAAGTGGGGCATATGAAAGTGCGCTGCAGTACCTGCAGGAGCAGAGCCAGCAGCAGCCGTTGCCTGTTCCCCCTGCACCGTTGCTTTATCCACAGCCGCTTCCACTGCAACCAGTCCTCTCAGCGCAGGCAGCGGCGCTGAGCATTGCACAACTTGCTGCGCATCTCCCTACCCCGTCGCATCAGCCCGCCCAAACCCCAACCCACGCTCACACCCACACCCATGCTCACGTCCACCAGCCACACCACCACCAGCACGTGCCAGCTTCGCACCAGAACCCGTTCCCGTTCCCGCCGTGGTACCCCGAGAGCGCGCACTTTGTCCGCCAGTGGTGGCCGAGCCTGCCCGGCATACCGCGCGTGAGCTGCACGGTGGTGCTGCTGGCGTCGCACGACCAGGAGACGCACAAGACCAAGTTTGTGCTCGCGCAGCATTACTTTAGGGTCCCGCTCAGCCGGATGGGGTGGGCGGGTGCGGGGATGGGGATGGGGATGGGGATTGAGGAGGGTAAGGAGAAGAGCGGGGGTGAGGGTGGGAGGAGGGAGAGGGTGGTGAGTGGGAGGGATGTGAGGAGTGGAGGTGGACATGAACAGACGATGTCCAATTCGTCATCGTCGCTTTCGGTGGGGTCGTATGGATCGACGTCGACGGCGTACCATTCGTCTTCGTCGACGACAGGAAATACGACCACGGGCTACTCAATACCGCCCAACCACCCCCCACTGCACACCACGTCTTCCTCCTCCTCACCGCCATCGCGCCCTCACTCGAGCGCGGTGCACGAGCAGCAGCGGCAGCCGGCGCCGCTGTACACGGAGGAGGACGAGGAGCTGGACGACGCGCTGATGCAGCTGTGGTACGTCAGCAAGCCGTTCGACGTCGTGTGCGTGTCGGACGGGCCGGCGCCCGGTGCTGGTGGCGCGGGAGGCGGGGAGGACGAGGACGAGATGGAGCTCGGGATGGAGCGGCCGCGGCCGCTTGTGGCGGTTGATTTTGGGCATGCGGTGTGGGTTGAGTATGTCTATGGGGACGAGATGGGCGAGGGGGAGGACGAGGACGGGGAGGAGAGTGATGGAGAGGAGGAGGAGGATGAGGAGGGAGATGGGTTGGGGTATGGGTATGAGGATGGGGAGGAGGAGGAGGAGGATGAGGATGATCAGGGGATGGTGCGGCCCGATGGGAACCCGGGGATGGAGGATCTGCCGCACCTCCAGCATCATGACCACCAGAGCCAGAGCCAGGGCTCGTCGCGGGCGAGGTACCAGTACGGGTTGAGGAAGCTGAAGAAGGTGCTGAGATTCGTGACGTTCCCGCCGTTCAACGAGAATGGGATCGAGTCTGATCCTGTTGAGCTGAGGAGGGAGCGGGAGCGGGAGAGGAGGGCGAAGGCGAAAGGGAAGGGAAAGTTTGTTAATGCTCATGCCAGCATGAATGCGAGTTTTGTCGAGCATGATGGAGTTGATGGGCGACACGCGCATGGGACGAGTGGTATAAGCGACCGGTGGAGGGAGGGGCAGGTGCGGACGCTGGATATCCCGGCAGAGTTGGATTTGGATAGTGTGGAGACTATAAATATTGATCAGAGCCAGGGGGCGGTGATCTTGTCGGTGAAGGAGGGGAGGATTTTTATCTTGTGTTATGAGTAGGCGCTGGTGGACTGGACTGGTTGTGGGTGCGAGCGTGCTCTGGTCTTGGGTTTGGCCTCCCCCCTCTTTCTTTCTTTCATTTTCTTTTATTCCTCTCTTTCTTCTGTCTGTCTACGATTATGAATGCTGTTTCTCTAGCCTTGTTGTTACGTATACGTATACGATACTGTATATGGCTTATGGTTTGTGTCTGCTTACGATTGTGCTACATGCTTCATCCATGTCCCATTACGCGTTACTCTTCTTGGCTACCGTTTAGTGTACTCGCTGCTTATTCTCCCTCCCAACGCGGACGCGACTTTCTCGAGCCCGGGCTCGTTCTTACCACTGCTCATTTTCTTGTGCTTGTCTCTTTCTCTTTCTCTCTCTTTTTGGATATCTATCTATCTGATTGTCTCCTTGTCTGTCTGGCTTCACGATGTTAGCATTGTCAATTGTCACCATCACCACCGCCATCGTTGTTGTTGCTAATATTGCTAACGTTAACGTTCCGCACTGTGGTATACTACAATACGCCCGCTCTGAGCTGGACTCGGGGATGGATATATATCGGTGTTTAGGGTATTTTACAGAGTTTTGGGGTTCGCTGTACGTGTACGCGTACGTGGGTGGAGACGGCCAACCTACAGTACCTCTCCCGATGGCTCCTGGCTCTGGCTCTGGCAGGCAGCCCTCGATCGATATCCAAAGGGCATATATACACAGGCGATCCGCACCCTGAAACGAGAGGCTATTCCAAGGACCGAGTCAATCTCCCTCCGAAGCCCCCGGGCCGTCGACGTGTCGTATCCCTACCCACAAAACGACAAACAGACTCTCGAACGGTGCTTATCTCCAAGGGTGGATTTCGTCCACGTCAGCCCTCGAAGAGAACAGGCTTCGGGCTTATCTGCGATAGAAGCCTGTGTGTCGTCATGGTCGTGGTCGTGGAAGAGGAGGGAGGGATTGACGCTGGACGGATGGGGAAATGGGTTGGTGTGGGGTACGTAGAGTGTTGATTGGCCCTTGGTGGTTGTGGTGCCTAGACTGAATTGGATATATATTCTTGACCAATGGGGGAATAGGGATTGTAGTGCTTGAGGCGACTATTCGGATGCAGCGTTGGGACTGTCTTCCATAATTGCTGTCATGGTGGAGCTGCTAGCTGGTCATGAGTTGCAGCCTCAAGGACGAGGACTTTTTTTTGTTGGATATGGATATGGATATGGAAGGAGATTTGGTTGTTGTTCTCGTCCGTTCTGGGAGCGCGTCATGCACTAATCAACTGATGTGATGGGCATGGAGGGACGGTGCGAAGTGCGGTGGCGACCCTTGCGCAGAAGCTCGCAGGAACTAGGGTCGTGTCGCATCAGGATTGGACGGATCGGCCGCACCGCACCAGTGGAGGCAAGGGCGTTATCGACCGCGCTGGGCTGGCGCCCGTGCGCGATTACGACAGGCGGGTTGTGTCAGTGGGGTAAGCATGGGTGATACTTCCTGTGTGATTCGTGAAATCGAATTTGCCCGGCACATACGCATGGGATGCAGCACGCACTGCAGTCCAGAACCGCGGTAATTATTATTTACGATGATAGGTTTCCAACGCAACTGTGCTAGACGCCGTGTGAGAGGAAGGAAGCTCGGTTTGGGACGGTGTTGGCGTCGGTGCTGACGCTGGTGGATCCTGTGCTTCTGGCGGTGTGGGCTGGCTGCCAGAGGAGGGGCTCCCGCGTCTAAATGCGATGTGATATTTGCGGCTAGGATCATGACAAGCGCCACATTGGACGACGGGCTCTGTCAAATGGCACACAGCCGGGCTGGGGGCAGGACCGCTCCCGCGCGGGCACTGCAGAGGGCGTGGCCCGACATGAGAAGGTCCAGCAGGCAGGGCCAGGGCCAGGGGGGCAGGCCTGGTGTGAATGAGGTACTTGGTATCGGTTGGGAACAAACATTTGGCCCGCTGCGTTGTTTGTCGTCTCGTCCTTCCTCCCATGTCCCCAGCCCCAGCGTCCGCGTAGAGCCCGTTCGCAGTCGTTGGTTCGCAGAGTAATACCGCCTTATTCATTTTCTCGTAACTGCCATCATATCCCGATTAGTCGTCTATCAGCGCATGAGTATATATCGCCAGCCCCGACAGCCCTTTCCTTGATCGTTCCGCACGAGTTCTCTCCAAAATCAACCACCATCGCGTCCTCTTGCTCCTCAACCACCACCACCGTCTCCACCGCCATGGCTCCCCGTCGCAGCACCCCAAACTCGCTCTCGCCCCAGGACCCCAACGCGTCGCCAGCAGGCCCAGGGCCATCCGCTCGCTCCAGCTCGCCCTCCTCCAACTTCACCCAGTTCCTCACCCGTCCCGCCAAGTGGTTCGGCAGGAGCACCTCCGCCTCAAAACTGCCCCCTGGCACGGCAGAGCCGCGCTCGAGCACCAGCTCTGGACGAAAACACAAGATTTCACGGCCCACGGATCCTAGACCTATTTTGGACTCGTATGGAGCGGGAACTGCGAGCAAGTACGTTGTTTGTCCGGCCTACATTTACTTCCCCTTAATCCCTGCCCACCCTACCCTGCGACCCTCCTGTCCCTGTATCGCCCGTTTCTGCCTTTCTCGTCCCACCTTGCTGATCGCCGCATCCCGCCCCCAGATCCGTTCTTGACCTATCCACTCGCCCACCAGGCTCGCTCGAAACCCCGCCCTTCCACCCGCCAAGCACGCCCTCAAGTCCGATCACAGCACCCAACCCATCCGGATTAGGCGATCTTCGCGGCGTCTCGCGCAGGGGCTGGTCGAAATCCGTCGACGACCTCGGCAAGGCCGCTGGCATGGCCGGCGTCGGTGCAGGCGGCTTCACGACTCCCATCGACACCTCCTTCCGCGACCGCGTCGCCGAATACAGAAACAGAAGCGACAGCAGCGCGAGTGCCGCTGGGATGTCGTCGCTATCTCCCTCCAGTCCCGCTTCTACCGCTAGTATTACGATGAGTTTTAATCACAACGCCGGAAGACACCCCTTCCCGACTCTTCCGAGCGATTCGCCCTCTTCTTCTCCACCGCGGAGCGCAACGCTTCCTTCAGTGTCTATATCAGCCCCTCCCACGCCCGACGATGCGTCCTCGACTTCAAGCGCACACACAAGCCCAATGCACCACTTCCAGCACCATCCACACGCATATCCGCACCACCCCGTCATCTCGTCCCCCACAACCGTGACGGGAACGGGAGCGGGAGCGGGACGCGTTCCCACCACCAGCGCTTCTTCGTCTTCTTCCACCACCCACGTGCACACCCGCTCGCATTCGTTTACGCCAAAATTATCATCGAAATTGGCTACGACCCCGCGGTTCATGCCTCCCAGCCCGGGTCGCAAGGGTTCTTTGCCTTCCGAGGCGGATAGCCATGGACATGGACACGGGCACGGGCATGGACATAATCAGCCCGCGGCTTCGCCGCGCGGGTTTGGATTCGGGTTTGGCGGGCTGACGGGGAGCAGCAAGTCGTTGTCGTCGAGCGGTAGTGGTAGTGGTGGTGGAGAAAGAGGAAACAACGGTGCAGGGCCGAAAGGCGACGAGCCCTCGAGCACGCACAGCCAAAGCCCGAGCACGAGTCAATCAGGAGGCTTTTTAGCTCCCCCACCCACTATCATCGAGCCTGGCGGCGGTGGCGGTGGCGGCGATGCCTCGCCCACCAGCCCGTCCGACCTCTCACACGGCCACGGCCACGCACACGGACTCGGACTCGGACTCGGAATGCTAGAGGACGACGGGGCGCCGACGTCCTCCAAGCGCTCCTCGCAGATCGTGTACCACTCGGGGTTCATCAACCGGCTGGACCAGTTCCACCACGCGACGAACAGCCTCGGGTACGGGTACGGGCACGCGACGGCGAGCCTCGCGAAGGGGTGGAAGCCGTTCAAGATGGAGCTCAAGGGCACGAAGCTGTTCTTTTTCAAGCCGCCGGGCGACCGCAGTGGGGCGGTGAAGGAGCTGTTTCCGAGCGGGCTGGTGCCGCCGTCGGCGCAGGATGAGGACGGGGAGGGGGAGGGTGCTGGGGAGAGGGAGAGTGGGTATGGTGCGCTGGCTGTGCCCGGGGAGGAGGGGGAGGGGGAGGGAGGCGGGGGGGAGTAGAGGGAGGAAAGGGGGGAGCGATGCGGGAGGGGGGAGGAAGAAGAGAGCGTTTTGGGGGAGGAGAACGCATCCTGATCTTGTTGAGGTTGAGGGGCGGATTGAGAGAGGGACGTTTGAGGCGTTGATTCACGAGGCTGTTTTTGGGACTACGTTTAAGCCTGTTGTTGATGTGGGATTGGAAAGCCAAGTGCAGGAAGGAGAGGAAGAGGAAGGAGATGGGGCGGTCACTCCTCGTGGAGGAGATGACGAATCGCATGCGAGTGTCAAGCACCTCAATGAAGCAAAACTGCAAGCGGAGCTGCGTTGGAAAGAGTTTGCGGGTTCAATCTTGCTCTGCCTGCCGTCTATCATTGGTCAACAAAAGTTCGAGCTCGAGTTTCTCCGGTGTTGTGACTATCTAGTTAGTGGAGCCGCTGCCGAGACGGGTGAAGACGGTAGCAATGGGGAAGACAGCAAGGCCAGGCAGAAGGAGAGGGTTGAGTGGTTGGCCAGGGAGTACCTCAAATTCCACGGGAAACCGGCCGATTTGGACGGCTGGGAACAGTGGAGGGTGGAGTGTATACCCGAAGTCGAGGATTTGGATGCTGAGAGTATCCTCGCGCGACTGGAAGGGAGACATCAAGGAGAAGGCAGCGAAGGCTCGACCGAGCAGTCGTCGGCTTCAAGAGCGACAACGCCTGCAGCTGGCGATGGGAAGCTGCTGTCCCTTATTGAAGCATTGAAGCCTACGCCGGATATGTTGCCGTCTGCGTCGCCCAACTCGGCGCACCACCCGCATCAGCAGCAGCAGCAGCAGCAATACCATCCCAGCCGTGCTGGGTATGGCCAGCCCAAACACCACGCGGCTCATTCCCACTCTCTCTGGACTGCGCTCGAGCAAGAGGGGCTGTCGAGAGACGTCCTGGTCGCGCTCGATCCGCATCTTGTAGCTGAGAGTCTGACGGCCTTTCATCGGCACGTGCTTGGGTTCGAGTATGAGCTCGACGAGGGGGACGTTACGCTGGAGAGCGTGCTTGGAGACGAGCAGCATCATCAGAGTGGCGGTGAAAAGGGGACGGGCCCGGGAGTGTCGTCGTTTTCGCTGTTGTTTGGGAGCGATGAGCAGCCGCATTGGTTGACCAAGTTGGTTCTCTTGCAGATATTCAGCAGCGGGGGAGCTGCTGCGCCTGTTGGTGGACCTGGCGTGGGCGCTGGCGGTGGGGAACCGGGGCATATGCACCACAACCACGGAAGCCTCTCGTCCCGCAAATCAGAGGACAAGTTGAGCGCCATGTCGAATCCGAATGCACGAAGTCCCAGCCCGAGCCCGAGCACAACCCTCAGCATCGGAGCGGGAGGCTCGGCGGCGGGGGCCCATCCGCACGGACAGGGCGTGACTATCACCACACGCACCCAGACCCGCTCCGAGCTCATCTCTATTTGGATCAAGATCGCAGAGCTGTGCAGGGTGAACGGGGACGAGTGCGCGTGGAAGGCGATCGTGATGGGCTTGTGCTCGCGCCCGGTGGCGAGGCTGGATAAGGTGTGGAAGCGGGTGGATCATATTGCGTTGGCCGCGCTCGAGTCGTGGGTGAGCCCTCCCGGTTTGGCGCGTGCGAGTGGGGGCGGGGTGAGTGTGAGTGTTGGAGGGACGCTTGGGGCGGGTGTGCAGGAACCGAAGGTTGTGCCGTGGGGAGGGGATGTGAATAATGTGCTGAAGAGGCTGTTTATGCAGGCGAGGGTCGAGGGAGAGTCGGCGAATGATCAAGGAATGGTGTTGCTCGTTGAGCCTTTGGAGGAAGCGAGAAAGCTGTTCGACGCGTTCCGGTCAGAGATTGTACGCTCTCGGAGAGGGAGGACTGAGGATGAAGAAGGTGGCGGCGAGGAGAGTGGTGATGGCAAGGTTGAGCATGCACCTGAGGATATGGAGAGGTTGATGGAGTTTTGGAGCAGAATGGCAGAGAATGGAGGTGGTGTTGGCGGGTTTGCTGCTAGATTCCAGCGGTGAGCGTCTTTCGTTGTATTCGGTGCTAGTTTGAGCTGATTATATGCGGTTTATTAAACAGGGTGGACCAATTCATGTCCCTCTCCATGGCAGCTGAACCTCGCAGAAAGGGCTTATTCGAACCCTACTACTGGACAAAGTCCTCTTCATACCATGCTCCTTATTCCTCCCTTATTCCGCTACTCTTCCCTGAACCACTCCCAAGCATAAGCCTCATCGACCGTGGTCAGCTCCTCCGAGGCCGAGTGGACAGTGACTCGTCTGATATCCAAATCATCCGAGGCATTGACGGCCAAGCCCGTCGTCACCTCGAACGCCTGGGCGACAACACTGCTACCGGCCCAGGTGGTAGTATGACAGCCGCCGACGTCCTTGGGTCGCTGAGCCGAATCGGGACCGTCATACCTGTTTTCAATGGCGAACTCCTTTTGGTCGTTCAACCGACCGGTATGGAGTCGACGCCCAGCTCGAGGCCGTCTTCGTCTAGAGCACCTTCGAGACCGCCAAGTTCGGCCATGGATTCTGATTTCTCAAAGCCGCCTGCGAGGAACCCCTCGATTCGGGTCAAACCTGGTGCTTCGCATGGGTTGGATAGGAAGACTAGCATTGCGAGGCGGAGTTCGTTGCCCTCTGTGTCGAATAGGCAGAACTTTGTCGTTGCGGAGCCGACCTCGGAGCCTCCTTTGAGGGTGTTGGTGCAAGCCGGGACACTCAACAAGTTGGTCGATATACTAGTCTTTGGCCTCAAAGGTGTATCGGTCTCCGTCGCGGACGATAATGGAGAAATGACGTTGAGCAAGGGGATGACCAGAGAGTTGGTGGTTGACCATGGAGAGTTTTCAAACGTGTGGTGGAACGTGTTTAGGAGCTTTATGACTCCGATGATTTTCTTCGAGGTGGGTTCGTTTTGGACAGTGTTTGGATTGTTTTTGATGCGTCGTGGTAGTTGCTGAGGAAGCTTTATATCAACTCGCATCCTCATGGTCCTAATCCTTCCGTTGCGGACTACCACGAAGTTATTAACAGGCGCTCAGAAGTCCTCGCTACCCTCAAGGAATGGATAACCGTTGGCGGGGGTGCACAGGATATCCTCGACGATCCGGCACTTTTTGACGTCGTCCGGTCATTCCTCTTCGAAAGCTCGAGCAACCATACCATCATTCAGTCAAAGAACTTTGAGGAGGCTAGCGTTCGGCAATTTTGGAGCAGTGTCACGCATCAGAGGGAAACGCTGGGAGCGTTGTTTGTGGCTAGTACGATGAGACCACCGATTGCGAGAGCTGTGCCGAGAACGAGGAATAGTATGGGTAGTGTGAGGATGATGATGATTGGGAATAACAGGGATCCTCCGGATATTGATCATATTGACCCAGAGGAGCTGGTGGATCATATCGATTGTATGGCTTCTGCAGCATTTAGTAACGTCACAGAGGAGGTAAGTGCCCCGGCGTTTTGGTCTTTGGTGATGTATCTAATAAATGGAACAGGATCTCTTTGCCACGGCCGATCTACTCGAGGTACAAACTGCTGACCGCACCGGATGGTTTTCATTACGAGAAGCTGGCACGACTGAAGAGGCTGTGGAAATTCAAACCATCTACTCGCATATCCAAGAGGTCGAACCTTCTTCTCTGATATCAGAGCTCTCCCAAGATATCCTGTATCGACTCCTACCGCCTAGTGTCAGGAGCTGCATCCGGGCGTTCGGTATTCTACGCAAATGGCTCATCGCGACCATCGTAGCACCCAAACTAGGCATTCGAACACGACAAACTCGCATCGAGCTCTTACTCAAAGCTATTGAAGTAGCGCGAATGCGAAATGTGGACGTCTCTTCATCATTAAGGATGACTGATACCCCTTGTGTCAGGTCATTCGTAGAGACAGTGATAACTTCTGCTTTGGTCAGCATCGAGAGTCGATTGCATCAGAAAGCCTGGCAGAATGTGGCTTTGGGAAGAGGGGTCCAGTGTGACTTGCTTTCGACTTTGCTGGCTAGACCGACCATTTCGACATTACAAGCTAGGAATGCGTTGACAGTTGATATGGGATGGTTGATTGAGAGGATGCTGGAGGTTATTGCTACCCCAGATATCATTGATTCAATTGCGTTCGAAGGGCAGGCGCTGGTAAATTTCGACAAGAGAAGGTATGTTTTCGTTCTATTCGTTCGGGCTCTACTTGACATTGATCTGTCCGTTAGACACCTATGCGGTCTCGTGACAAAAGGTCCCCATCTTCCGTCTAAGCGTCGTGTTGTCCACCCCGAAGACCACATCCGACGAGGATTCGACAGGCTCAATCAAGTTGAAAATGAGGTCACGTGCATTCAATTCGATTATCGTGGTATCAAGGACGAGGCCAGTCGGGAAGCTGCTGTCAGCGGTTCCTCTGTACCAGCATCCTCCAAGAAACTCGCGCGACCCTTCCAACGTCTGGTCATCACGCAAATGGAAAAGAATCGACGAGACCGCCATTTGCGTTCGCGGTTGCAAAAGGAGAAGATCCATGAGCAAGCGAAGAACGAGAAACGCGATGATATGCTTGCACGTGCGATGAGGCCAAGGAAGCCGGCGGTTCATGCACAGAAGCAGCATAGGAACAAGAAGAGCATGTCAGCGTTCTTGAACTTTATGCGACCTATTTCGAGTGCATTTGGTGCGGATATAACTCCTTCAAGCCACAAACGATCTGCTTCCGAGTTGGATTTCAAACCTACAGGCAAACCGTCGCTCGTGCTCAGTTTGATGGAAGCTCGTGTTGCACAGTTCATTAATAATGAGCGTTCATTCACATTCCAGCTGGATACAGAGGACGGAGGGCACTATCTCTTGCAGGCGATGAATAAGAAGGATATGCAGAAGTGGATCAACACCATTAATCGAGTGACGAAGATGGCGGCAAAGCGAAGGCTAACCTACCTGGGTAACTCACCGAAGCCACAGCTGGCAGATCACTTGCATGACCACCCGAGTACGGCTTCACGAGATCCTAAAGCAGGTAAGTAGAACCAAACTCTTTGCATAGGCGACCGACATTCTAATGTGATTTATTAGTGTTCGGAGTTGAGCTCGACTTTTTGCTTCAACGCGAGGCTGGAGGTTCAGAAGTTCCACCGGGAACTATCCCAAGGATCATTGAACAGTGCTTGGCGGAAGTCGAATCCAGGGGACTTACTGAAGTCGGAATCTGTACGTCATTTCTTCGCTATCTGTTAATTAGCCTTTCTAATAATGTCGTAGACCGTATTGCCGGCGCAACTTCGGAAATTCAAGGGTTAAAGGATGCCTTCAACCGCGGTAAGTATACTCTTAACACCATTTAGCCGATCTTCTAACTTGTGATTGTAGGCGAATTCCCTATTCGAAGCGACACCGATATCCATGCCATCTGCGATGTGGTTAAATCATGGTTCCGTGTTCTACCGGAACCTGTATTCCCCTCATCTTCTTATCATGAGGTCATCCAGGCAATGCGTATGTGCACATTATTCCTATTTACTGACTCTTTATTAATTCATCCTTAGAACTCGAGAACCTAGACGAGCGACTAGCACGCATCCGAAGTGTAGTTCAAGGTCTGCCGCAAGGCAGGTTTGACCTACTCAAGCGAGTTTCTGAGCACCTCGATCGGTATGCCTTGACTCTCCAAATGTCTGTGGTTGTTGAAATTGGTGACGTCTTGCCAGTGTGACCGATTTTGAGGAGCACAACCATATGACCGCCGAAGCCCTTGCCATTGTCTTCAGTCCCAATCTATTGCGTGCTCCTCGAAATGACTTTGCACTTATCTTGGCGAACATGGGTCATACACACAAACTTGTCAAGGCCCTCATCACACACGTGAGCCGCATCTGTGTATTCAGGGATATGTATCACTTACCACTCGCCTTAATTTTATCTAGTTCCATACCATCTTTGACGACGCTGATCCTGAAGTGGATGCTCAATCCGAAGATGAGTTCGATTCAACGCCCATACCAGAGGAAGATGAGGAAGAAGAGGACGAGTTGGCTGGCCGATCATCAGGTCAGTACGATGGTCATTATGACGACTACCAACAAGCGGCTATGCCTCAAGATCAACCCCAAAACCAAACACCTTAGATATACTATCTTATAGTCACATATCCCCCTCCCCATATTTCTCTTACTTCTAGGACTTTGCTGCTACCATTCCCTTCTCGTCATCACGGACATTGTCCCAGCATAACCACAACAAAGACGCTTTTCTCTCGTTATGTATCGATCATTCAACCCATTGCCTGTCCATCTTTCCATGTCCTTACCTCACCTATCGTTCTTTTGATCCTCTGACCTCTTTCTGCTAGCCAGTGCTCTGTGCCCCCCATATTCTCCTTACACTTATTAATAGTAACTTACCGTACATTGCCTTTTCATACCCCTACTCCGTCCTCCGCAATACTTATACCTTGTATGCATACCTTCCGCTGCAACCCATTACATACCCCCCAATTGACCATGGTAAACGATTGTTGATAGTAGTATTGCGGATTGGATTTCTACCTCTTCCGTCTCCAGATGACTAGCAAGGGCACAAATTTGGCTATAGTAGATTTTTTGGACTCAGTTCTCTCTTTCGATCAGCAACAATATTTTCGTTTGACGCTGGATTTTGGCTTTTCCTTGCGAACCTATACTAGTATCGTGTAATGGGCTTCGGATTGTATATGTGCTGGTTTATCATCGTTCTAGGTTTGTAGTAGGTTTATACTGACTACGTGTTCAACAAAACGAGAGGTATCAGTTAGCGTCCGAGCAACTAACACTATCCTACACTCTTGCTCTTTTCACCAAACATATTAGCATCTCTCAGAGTGTCTCAGCAGCTCCAATCTGCGCAGCCCTGCGATGTAGCTCCAAATACGCAGACACGCATTCCGAAGTCCAGAATGGCACCTACGACGCAGCAGTGAGTGCTTCCATTAATTCAGATCCAGCATCAGCTCACTCAGGCGTGAATTGTCTCATGTAGCTCAGTTACTGCTCAGCGCAACGCGCATCTCCAGATTGAACCTCAGCCATCTAAATTGCCTCTCCTTTCCGTAGGTCACACATCCCTTTCCTTCCTCTCACTGCAACAACTTGAATGCCAGTCTCCGATTGCAACTCTGTCATTAATTCTGTGGCTGGCACGTCCGCAACGCGCTCTAAGCGTAAAGGCCCCCGCACATGGGCGTCCATAGTGGATTCAGAGGATGAGAAGACCACAGCAATGGCTTTTGGTGAGATCATAACTACATATTCTATAGCTGATCAGCAGTACTAATGACTGATAGAGGGACCTTTGGGGTCGCCAACTCATTCCTTTCTTTCGACACCGCGTCAAATTGCTCCACCTGACGCCTGGTGTCCCGCTTACGGTTGGGGAAGAAGTATAGACACTCCAAGATACTCCAAATCTGACATAGGGGGCTGTAACTTGAGAGATCGCGAGAAGCTTACAAAAGCGCATCAGAGGCTTCGGCGTACAAAAACAGTGCCTGAAGAAGAACAAAAGGCTCGAGATACAGGTCAACCAGTAGCACCCTCGAGCCGTCCCTTTGGCTCGGCGGTGAGTGGGATGCGGGAATCGACAGGACCATTTTTGCTAATGGCAGTAATAGGAAGCAGATTTTAATCAATTGAGCGACTCGAATAGCGCTGGTAATGCCATTCATGCTCCCTGGGAGCGTAGCCTTGCATCATGGGGTGGAGAGCAGGCAGCAATGTATCAATCCCATCCAAATTCAATCGAGGTAAGCTATCAGGTTTAGCGAGACAAATACTGCAAATTCCTGAGCCACAATAAGCCCATCAAAAGCTTCAACAGTAAAATCGAGCAGAATGAGAGCCGATTAATGGCTCTAGAAACTGGACTTGATGATGCGCAGGAACAGTTCTCCCGCTTTTCCTACACCACAGAACAAAAGTTCGAAGATCTTCAAAGGCAGCTAACCATTATGCGAGAACAGTTGGATCGGATCGGTCCTCAATCGTATGAAGACCAGTCAGAAGTGTCCAAGGTGTTTGGTACAGTGCGGAGGAATATACCGCTTAAAAAGGACCTAGGAGGGCTAATAGAAGCCTTAAATGAAGAGGTTTCACATGTAAGCTCTGTTATTGTCGACTCACTCGACTTCAACGAACCCAGCCGGAAGAGGCTTTCGGATGTAGACCATGCTCATGCCCTAAGCCAGCTAGAAGGAAGCCTGCCGCCAGCCTTTCTATCACGGCTAGCATGTCATCGTCCTATATTGGAAGATGTAGAGCCAGACTCGGGTGTTCAGATAGCCTTACAAGCAATCATGACCGAGTTTGTTTGCTTTTACGCTCGGTCGTGGTGTCCTTCAAATGTTGAACTCTCGAGCTGGCTTCAGCAGATCTATGAGGGGATTTGCAAATCAGGTCGGTGGACAATAATTTACATAGCTTTCTGATTTCCCAATTATTGTCGTGTCTTCATTGCAGACCTAAATACCTTGGCTCCACACTGGCGATCCATAACTCACGCTCAAATTCGTCAACAAACACATGCTCAAGATGTGCGGTCGGTCGATGAGGCTCTACGTGGCCAGTTGGTTCTCCTGCTGAATGCATGTGGTTGGTCAGACGACTACATTTTAGCCAACGACCAACATTCAGACGCAATTGATCGCGGCATTGAGGTCATCACGGAGACGATATTGCACATCAATAAAGTCATTTATGAGGATATGCTGCATGAAGAAGTCAAAATACTCTGGTTTGAACCAGGATCGAAGTTTCTGCCTGATCTTGCAAGCGACGATGGTATAGGGGGTTCATGCCCTGACGATGGGGTGTTGTGTACGACACAGTTGGGCATACAGGTTACTTCAGGGGATTCGGTTTCTATTATGATTACGGCAAAGGTTATTTTGGGTAACGCGGACATACCATGCCAGGAGCGTCAAGTAAGGGCACACCGTTTTTATATTGATGACATTAATCAATTTGAATATAGGACACTTGCCAGTGAAAAAAGGCTGTATGAAGGAGATCAAAAAATACTAATAGTTGGGTCGCCGCCCCCCGGTTGGCAATATGTAGTACAAGACCTCCAAGTCACTGTGCTTAGGATTATTGTGTCATAGCCGCCGAATACCTGCCAACGCCAATTCATAATCTCATACAATTCAATGCCTTGCATAGTAATTTCTCGTGTACACGGCGCTTGTGCGCCCGACGGCCTGGGTCTTTGCATAATAGGAAATAATGTAGAATAAGGCTCAAAACCAAATGACATAATCATGTGGGCTATTCGGCCTTCCCACCACGAAAACAACCTTCGTCCTCTTCATTCCTGGGATGTCGGGCCAGCGCCCTTTCATAGCAAGAGGAGGTGGTGCAAGGGCACCGCCAAGGACCGTACACACCACAAGCAATGCAAGGACCCCTGGTTCTCCAGCTCAGATGACGACCGAAGCACAAGGGATGATTTCAGACGCCACAGGGAAAAATTCAGAAGATTACCGGTGCTTTCTTCGCTGAAGTACTCGCAGGCGATTGTGAATCTGCAACAGGGACTAATTAGGCGATTAAGGGCGTTAGACGTGACGATTCCAATGAACAGTACTATTGAGACCCAAATGCTCCGCGACGAGTTGCAACTGGAAACTCGAATATCAGCGGAGCTGCAGCAGAAAGTTCGGAATTTGGAGCAGGTAGGCAACTTGAAATCAATTTGGCTGGACTCCGTCCTCATAACTGGTTTGGAATCAGAGAGTTAGAGATCTCGAGAGCACGAATGAGAGGACAATGGGTCGATTAACAGCCTTACAGACAGAGCATAGAGAAGCCCGGATGCAGTAGGAATGGGATACTACTCGGCGCTCTCGCCTCGCCCAAACGGCGGAGAAGGAGATTCAAGACCTTCAGACGAAGCTAGCGTCCATGAAGGAACAATTGGAGGAAACACAGCAATTATTTTTCCAGAATGACATAGCTGAAGAGCTCGATCCGGATGATTTAGGTCACGCCACGAACCAGCCTGGCTGAGCATGGGGTTCCGTTTCTTATATGCTCAATTTGTATGGCAGTTACACCCGTATAGTACCAATTCTGTACATTGTGAGTGCGAGCCTTACGATTTCCCTTCTACCTAAGGCACCTGTTTTTTCTCCACCTTCTCGCTGCAGCCCCATTTTAGGAGGTCGTAATGCATGCGTCGCAACAGAATACGTTATTCAGACGGTAAGTCAAGGATATTGTGGAAGCACTGAACCGATTTATGCAGTCCAACGCTCATTGACTCGCTCAACTTCAAAGAATCTAGCAGGAACTTTAGTCGAATGTCATTTTGGAAAACGTGCTTTACAGGCGGCATCCAGCAATTGTGGATTGTGGTTAGTAATGGTACAACCCGGTTCTATACCAAATTTCAAACTCATGTAGTCTAGAGGAGTCTCGAGTTGCAGGAAGGACTATCTTGTGAGTTGGCTATTTCTGCTCAACTAGAAATTTTATGAGCTGGTGCGTCAATGCGCTGGGTGGCAAAACGAGTAGTCTTTCGACGCTTTGACAGCTCTGGACTTTCAATTTTGCCATCAAATTCGAAAGTCGCAACCCCATCCACCGGGGCTGATGGACACTGTTACTGTTCTGTCGATATCAGTGTGTTCTGAGAGTAAAACCACAGTTACTTGGAGTCCGGATTCAATGTCGCTAGAGGAAGTTTGTGTTTCAGTGTGTTCTTCACTGGCAACTTCACAGGTCTGACGATTGTCCGTTCGACCATACAACAAAATGCTTTGGCAGTCATGATCGTAGGTGTTCCTACTTCTATGCCTTGCGGATTTGTCTTGACACATGACTTCCGCTCCTCCGCAGTTTTGACCTCTTGCAGGCAAACCATGCGCTTACCTGTTGGTTGTTGGTATAAAATGCACCTTCGCCATGATCCCGCTTGCACTACCAGAAACCAAACTCTCTTTTCAACTGCAAGAACACGATGCCATCTTTCAAAATCAGTCTGGGTCTAGCTCTTGCAGCACTCATGGGCGTACAAGCCGAACGTCATACTATCCATTTTGACAATAGGTACGTTGCTTATACTGCCGGTTTAACGCGTGAACCAATTATGCCAATACTGTACTGGCACCGTCAAGGTGTGGATTTGGTACTGTAAGTCGAGCTACAACCAACCTGCCTTCGTCACTTTGTGTCATACCCCTATGTATTACTCCCTCCGTAGCCCACCCTCATCCGAGCTGGTCGTGTCCTGTCCACCGGCGGTGACTATACTATCAATGGACCACTCACAGCTGCTATCGCGTAAGTACAATATTTTGTCCTCATAAGTGATGAGGGCGCACTGGTTTAATCTAATCGTCTTTTTATTCAGCTACTTGCAAACCGGAAGCTGCAGGTTCAACGGTGAATGATGCACATTGGTTGAGACCACTCTCATAAACCCAGATCCATTGCGTCCTGGTAGCGGCTCAAGCACCGATATTTCGTTGGTCCCGCCGTGAGTCTCGAGCAATACCTGGGAACGACATAGGTATAAACGCGCGTATGCCCTGAATTTTATAGTTTGGCCTTCTCAGTTACCACTGGATTTGGTTATTATAATGGGTGCAATGGAGCTGGTGCCAACTGTAAGTCCCTACCGTTCCGAAGAGTATATAAAGTTGTCAATACCTCTGTATAGGCAACAACCGAAACTGCCCAACGGCCTTCCACGCCCCAACAGACTACCGTGTGCAAGTTCAATGCCAGGCAAACAACGTGTGTGACATAAACTAGTAGTCCAATCGGTCACTCACATTATTCACGGTTGATTAGGTCAACCTCGCAATCACGTTCTGTATGTAAAAAAAAAGGACCGTAGAGTAATCGCATTTGTTAATGAATTCTCCATAAGTCAACGCAGTGATCGGTGCCAAATTGATCACTCAGAGTATGAGACATTAAAGACGCGCCGTAACATATTAGATAGCACGGTTGGGGCTGACCAGCACACATTGATGTCATTCAGGTATGGCATCAAACAAACTCGAGGCACGCACTACGCAGTTCCAGAGCATGATGGGTAGCAGAACCCGTGTACGCTGATCATAGTCATGCAAGATGGGCTCCATCACCGTGGCTGTGGCGGGACGTTGACTCGCTTTCTTCTTTCGATGGGCACGAGGGTAGATCGCCTTACCAAGCTTGGAGAAACAGACCATGAATTGTACACGGGATATGCAGAGGACACGTGCTTATGACTTCATGGGCAAGCCTGCAGGTGTTAGGGCAGTTACGTTATCAGCCTGATGGCCACTGGAATACTTAAGGGCACCAAGGTTGCTACATCCGAACTTTCTCACCTCTTCTTCACTCTATCTTACCGAACTCTAGGTGCCAAGTGCCCTTGTTGCAGAAATGACGAACATGATACACGTAGACAGGGAGCCGTATGTACACACTGGAATACCATCGCTGCACGCCTTCGGAGGCAATTAATGATTTCCTACCTTACAGTGCTCCAGTTACTCGAACTGTATACTCTGCTATTAGAATTAGCGTGTTAAGGTATTGATCATGCCATCAGATCCCTCTCATGGAAACCAGTACACCTAGGCGGTAAGTCTCTACTGCCATATTCCCAACCCGCTTGCCTATTCTCTCATAGTGCTCTCCTGGGTAAAGGCAAAGAGAAAAGCGAAGCTTTAGTTGCCACTCCCACTTGGCAGGACACCGATAATTGGAGAGATGTTGATTCTGGGAAGGATGCTGAGATTCGAAGGCTGAATGACCTCCTGGGGCGGCAGAACGAAGTTATTATGGATCAGAACGCTGTCATCGATGAATTAAGAGCTGGGAGTTGTGATGGGTTAGTCTCGGCATTTTCATGTCCACATTCTCCTCTAACGTCAGTACTATAGTACGTGCAGCATATACGAAGGAAATAGTTCGGGAATCTGACAAGACACCCTGCTGTGTCAACGTGATTAGAAATTTCTGATCTCAAGGATACGCTGCTCCAGATTAGCGCTCAGCTGAGAGAGAACAACGCGTTGATTCAAAGCATGAAGGATGAAATTGAAGAGCAGAAGATAGCCATTGAGGGTTTGCGAGACTCGACAGCCTACAGTCCATCAAGGCCTAGTATGAAGAGCAAGGCGGAAGGTTCTAAACGACGTTATACGGCTGGGACGGGAGACTGGCTGGAGCGGTTTTTGCAGGATATCGAAGATTTCGACTACGTCTAGAGTTGATCCCATACTGTATCGTAACTTATTGGCATTCCAATTGCATTGTGTATGGAGACTATGAATGATACCCACTCTTTTATCTGTGCAGTCCCCAGACACATGGCCTAAGTCACTAAATCCATCGCATGTCGACACGATTCATTTAGGTCACGTAGGAGCTGTTTGAGCGAACAACGTATGGTCTTTTGCATGCAGTACGTGCTGATAAAAGCAAGAATACGAATTGACGGGACTGCAATTCGTCAGCGCCTATGTACTGCACAAAAAATATTAATACTGTCCGTTTTCAAGCTTTAAAAGCACGATTTAAGAAGGCAGTAAACTACGTTGCTATCATTACTGCTCACAAAATATGAATCCAAAGGACTTGCTTTGACGACACCGGGGCTCATGAATCATAACAATATGAAAGTAGATGACGATTCAATATAAGTTGGCCTATGTGAGTAAGACCAGTGCGTATTCGTGCAGATGTGCATTCCGTCCTTCATGCGCACCACTGGCAGATGTCCAAGACAAGCGCTGAGCAGTCACTTCACTAGGTGCACCCCCAGGGTTCATCTTCCCTAGAAAGGAACCCAGGAAACGAAGAGATCTCGACATTACTTAAGTAGCAGACATCAAAACGCACTCTCCTCGAATGAAATCCAACTGCACAGTCTCAAGACCTGTAGCCTGTAGACAGCGGAATGTCTTATATTGGCCTGCTTTGAGCAATATAAATGATAGGCCATAGGAGCAGTGAAATATACCCGCCTCTCACCCAACCCTACTCTTCCAAACATCAACTGCTGATTCTATTTGAAATTGGACGATGACAAAGTTCCTACCAGTCAATCGTACGTCGCCAAGTCCTCCCTTTGGTCCAGACTCAGAACCTAGCTGGATTGGTGGTCATTCTTACTGTGGGTATTCTCGCAGTGGGCATACAAAAATGAATCATCATTCATCTGATAATATCTTTGCAGTCTGGACAGGGGTATGAGAGTCTTACAGACTGCGTGATTGATACAAAAGACGAAGAATGGATGCTGAGTGAAGTAATTCCCCCATTCTCGGCACCCCGGAAGGGGGAGATTTGCACTCCTTCGGACGTGCTCAACTTACGGCTACTGATCTCCTCGCGCAGTCTTCAGACATGGCGAAACCTCTTACACTACTAACTTACTTTGATGACGTAGCCTACTTCAGGAGATAAAAAGGCCCCCTTGGAGCGCTGCTCGCACTTTCTCCCTCAGCTGCTCATCACACCTTTCCTTAGCACCAAACGACGAATACATACTCCAGATAAGATGACGGATACAAATAGAGATCCTAACAGCCGAGGGTACGCTCATACTATTGTGCTATTATGTTTCCCGCATTTAACTATGTTTTTTTTTTCTCGCAGTCCTACTCTACCTGTATGCTTCTTATATGCAGTCAGCCTCCTGGTATTGACCGTATTGCCAGACCCCGCCCGGTGAAACTAATGGATCTGTCTGGTATGTCACTGGTACTATCGCTCCAATATCTTTTCCGTATCTAATTTCCTTGTTTAGTACGTAAAACCTTAAGAATCTAGAATGATATGCGCTAAACTCGGATTCAATAAAGCTTCTGGTGACCCTAACGTACGTGGTTATGATACTATCGGACCTAGCACCGCTTTACGAATAATTAGGATCGCGATGCCCTGATTCTTCTATTACTTGAAGATAATTGGCACCAAAACCAACGGATCCAGGAGCAGAACCAAATGACACAGAAGCAGAACAAGACAATTGAGGAGCAGAATGAGACAATTAAGGTGCAAAATCAAACAATCAATCGACAAAATCGAGGAATTAAGAAGCAATATCAAGAAATCGAGGCGCTATCTCAAAAAATCGAGCGGCAAAATGAAAGGATTGAGGAGCTCAATCGAACAATCGAGCAGAAAAATCAAAAGCTCGAGCTTGAGAATACCATTCAGCACCCGAAGGAGGACGGGTAAGTCCCAGCATCATTTACTCCCTTTTGAACGAGCTTCTAACCCTAACTCAGTACGTAGTCGTTTTGAAGACAAACTGGAAACTTAAATCCCGAACAGGTAATAATAAAGATTTACTCATCTTTTGCGGAGCTGCTCTTGGAGCTTTTATGGTCGGTGCTATCACCGTTGCGATTTTGTCGGGGCGTCTCCCATGTCCACCAAAGGGATTGCCTCGAATGATGATAGGGCCCTCTAAGAAATGACGATCAGCATAATCATGGCAAGCGCCAATGTGTTTTGTTGTATGTATTTTTTTTCGTGTAGGCACGTAACAGTGTAGGGCCAGTCGTGTCCATCGCAGCAAACCTTGTATTAGACTTGAACAGAGTGATTGTCTGACTAGTACAGTCGCACTTACAACGGACGAATCTAAATCGAAAGACTTGATGGCAACTCACAAACCACAGCAGACGCAAAGGAGACAATACCCGACTCGATATATTCAGCAGTGATAAAAGTTACAAACGCAGACAATTCACGAGAAAAGACCATCACGGCTTAGCTTCTTAATCACCTTCGCCGCATTTACACGACCAGACCTAGTTCTCTACCAGATCCTGGTCTCAAGCAACAAATCCGAGCTGCCCTCCAACCCGACGCAGGCCTTGAGGAAAGCCTCGAGCGCATTGCGCTGCCTGTTCAAGCTGTTGACGACGTCAGTGCCGGGCTTGACGAGGGGCGCTTTGAGCATGTAGGACAGGAGGGAGAGGACAGAGTACAAGGGCGCAAATTCGGCCTGACCCTTGGAGACGTTGCGGTACTTGACGCGAGTGAGCAGCTCGGTCAAGATGGTCAAGTCCAAGATAAGAGGAGTGGCCAACAAGGAGTCCTGTGAGTCAAAGAAGTCAATTGAGATAAACTAGTCGTTGTAAGAATAGCACATACCTCGCACTCGTTGAAGATGTTGATGGTGGAGCGACCGCCGCAGAAAATCTCAGAGTAGTACTCGTCGATGGCACGCTTGGAGTCACCAACAGCGGGAACGTATTTGATGACGACGATATGGTCGGGGTGCTCGCCCTTGCCAACGGGAACGCCCTTGGCACCGACTTCGGGGGCCTTGTAGAGGAGCCTGTTGGCGTTGACCATGTCGTCGACGACGCTGCTCTTGCTAATCTCCTTGCTCTTGAACTGCCTCTCAGCAGACAAGTTGCGGCCATCGTTGTTGCCGAGGTGGTTGTAGGAGGCGATGGAGAGAGGCTTGATACCAGCATTGACCAAGAACTCGGCGAGGACGGACTTGAGCTTGGTTTGACCGGACTTGAGGTCATCACCACCGATGAAGGACTTCTGGCGCTCGGCAAGCTCGATGACACCTGGAACAAAGGTGTTCTGAGGAGCACCGTTGACGAATGGCTGACCCTCGAGGATGGCAGCAACGGCGAAGAGAGTAGAGGGGGAGACCTCGGAGTGGGAAGTCTTGATAGCATTCAAGAGGTTATCAGCGGTGTCGTTAACGCCAGGGATGATGTCACTGTAGCGTTCAGTGTTGGCAGTCCAGAAGACGACGACCTTGTCGAGACCATTGTCCGCCTTGAACTTGCGGATATCGGCACGGATGTGGTCAAGGTGAGCTTGCTTGTCGTTGCCAGGGATCAAGTTGTCGGCACGAGCCTCTTGGTTGGCGGCAATGAAGTCGGGATAGTAGATAGAGGGGAGGGGTTTGCCGATGAGGGCCATATGAGGCGCAACCTGGCGCTGAAGGTCATAGTCTAAGACCTGAGCGCGTTGCATAGCCTTGTCAAGGGGAATACCGGAGATATCCCAACCGCCCAAGACGAGGTCATTGGGGTGAACCATGGGGAGGACATCACTGACGGGGACGTGGACCTCCTTGCCGGAGGCGGGGTCGGTGCCAATCTGAACGGTAGAGGCGCGGAGGACAGAGCCGATGTAGTTGGGCTTTTGGAGGCCCTCCTTGGTGTGCCAGGTGATGTTGTGGCGATTGGCAAGGATAGTCGCGCAGAGAGTAGTTCCGTTATTGCCACCAATACCAATCATCAACAATCTATATTTGGCACATCAGAGATCTCGATCTGACAGACCGAAAAAAGAAAAACATACCCAGTTTTGCCAGGCGCGCGCTCAGTCTGGAACTCGTACTCCTCCGTGGTCGGAGTGACGATGAACTGACCGTCGGTCAGGGAGACGGAGGCGCCACGGTTGACAAACTTGGAGGTGATGTGTTCGTCCGTGTACGCGGTCCTCTCAGACTGGACGGTCAGAGTGTACGGACGACGAACAGCGGTGGGGTGAATGTCGACGAAACCCTCGAGTTCAGACTCAGGGGTGTTGTATCCGGTGGTGGTGTTGGAAGGAGCCATAGTAGAGTCGATTGAAAAATGGGTAGAGCGGGTGGGGATTTCAATAGCCTGGAATAAAGCTTGCGCACGAGTGCTTCGAGCCTCTATGTGTGTTGTGAGAGCTGCAAAGTTGGTTCGAGTACATGCAAGGGTTGCAAGTAACTCTGAGAGGGAGTATGGGTCTCGAAAGTGAACCCCAGACGACTGAGAGCGATGAGAAGACTTGGACTAGATGCAGCTGATGGGGACCACGTCCAACAAAAACCGAGGGGTTTTTATACTTGAGATGCGGGTTGCTGAGAGGCAGGAAGCAAAGAGGCAAGCAAATCCAAAAATTCCCAAAAATCGGCATTTTGATGGCCCCATTTTTTTTTCCAACTCCGATTACGAATACCCCCAAGCCAAAAAAAATCGCGATATGCCTTGAAACTTTCCCACGCTGCGCATTAGACGGACAGATGTGATGGCGACCCTCTGCTTTGCAAACCGCCAAGGTCGCCGGACATTGAATGGACATGTCTATTCGCAGATATCTAGCGGTAAGAGCGCGACAGGGCGATACTCACCCAGTCCATGGCTCCTCACATCCCTGCTTTTGGCAAAAATAATTGGATTTGGGGGTACGTTTTAGAGCTTACCACCACGAACGTTATCAACTGATAACACAAGGAATAATCTCGTCGTAAAGGGGCGCCGGGAGAAATTAACTCCATTATCATCTCCCCAATCCCGCCCTCTTGGGAGCGGCATTGCCGTTTCGATGCACGTAAGGATTCCTACGTGAACGTGGATACTCACCGAAGGTCGTAGAACCCCTAGCGCCACGGCCTGTGGAAGATGATTCTGCACAGAATTTTTTTTGCTCTCACGACCAACGGGTACTGAAGGCACGACATCAAACCGTAGCATCTTGCTTCGAAATGCTACCCTAAGATCTCGACCATAGATAACGAGACTTGGGTGCCGTTTGAATTGAGTTTGAAAGGTATACAATAAAGCTGTTAGGTAAATCACCACCTCCCTTTTGGGAGACAACTCCCCAGGGCTATCTCGTCTCATCTCATGGATACAGTGCCCCTCGCACCACGAGGTGTGTGTGGGTCAGCCTTTGATTGCGATACGGGGACATTTCATGCAACGAAATACAACCCGACCCTCCCGAGCTTTGTGTGCGCCGCTTGGTCTCTCGGCATTCTGCGATATTTTGAAAATTCAAGCCTCGTGCATCAGCTCGGATGTCCATGGCATTTGTAAAATGAGATGCGTCCATCCAACCCTTACGAAGATGACTGTTTAAATACTTGAATATTTCTTCACCATATGGTACACCTCCGTTAGATGAAAGAATGGATATATCAAACGGCTTTTATGATCGTGTCCGTAGTAGCACTAGCGCGTCTCCTATGAGTAGTGAGTGAAGTGCTTGGATGTTGTCATGTACTTGGTCTGAATTCGGGAACACGTCACTGACCATGACAGATGCCCAGTGTGCACGCAATGCCGGGGCCGGGCTTATCAGCCGTTCACCCATCTGACCGGAGATTCTAGGCGTAATGCGGTGCGCGCGTCATAAGCAAACAAGAGTTGAAATTTCAGTGCACTTCATACTTGCTGGGAACCCCAGACGATTTAGACAATGATCGCAGTCTAATCAAGCCGCAGTACAAAGGTACAGTAATGCAGACGTTTATTGACAGGTGACAGACGACTTAGTGGCCTTAGTCTGTAAATAGGGGCTTTGAGTTTACCGATGTATGTCCTATCCTATGCAAGCTGGATAGCCGACGTGCGCCAAAGTGCAGCTGAAGCGATTGTACCTAGACTAGCAGAGAAGCACTTCCGCAGCAAGGAGGAATCGCAGCGCTCTAGCTTCCAGCTTCTACCCCAACGCGATGGGCGGGAGGCCCACCAATCAGATATCAATCTATACTTGGAAGGTAATGATGAAGTACCGAACCCCCAGAGAATCTGCAATACAGTTTCCCCGCCTCTATCCGTTCTACGACGGTCTATCTATTGGTCTCTAGCAGGGATATGGGATCTCCGCGTCCGCTCATACGCATTACACCGTGATTCTGACGCCACTGGAAATTCTTACGCTGGTCGAGTACTTACGGTCATTAAAAAATGAATACGCATAAGAACGAGACTTACTCCTCCTTACTCTTACACTCTTACACTTACTTCGACAAATTCCTTCGAATTCTGATTGCTATCTCATACATCGTCATAGACACCCACCTATCCATGTGCACACCTTCGGCCCAATCTCGCTCATGCTTTCATTTACAAGCCTCGAGGCTCGAGATATTGGCTTAGCCTCATAATAATTGATGGGATTGCTGATGGCGGATTTTTTGTACCCCAGAACGTTGTATTGAGTTGCATTAGCGTGTCACGCTGGTTGTCGGTTGGACGTTTGGCTTCCGTCCGAGTCTCCGCGTCCCGCTCGTTTCTTCCAAACCGAAGTCGACCGACTGGCGACCCTCCTTCAGGCTTCCCGCTCGGGTGGTTGCGGTGGCGCAGGTTTACTGCTTGCCCTTCTTGCTATTATATTCCTTGGACCCCCCTTTGAGTCCTTATGGTTCTACTCAAGCCCGCCTCAAGCCCGTTTCTTGACTCACGTCACTGATACTATAATCCATTCAAAAAATAATGGTAAGGCAAAATAAAAAGGGGGACAAATATAAATCAATGGAGGTCCCATGCCGAAATATAATCATGCCTTACCATTGAATAAAACATCACGGTAACGGCGTAACATCCCGCAACATACGTGTGACACTCATCTCCATCTTACGGTTTTTCTGATGTTACTTGCTTGACTAACCAATTCTAGAAACCTCAAAGTAAAAACGGGAGAAGAAAGAAAAAAAACATACATGCACATGGCTCGCACGTTTTTCGTGTACAAGTTTGTATTCCCAATAATAAACACACACGCCGTCTGAATATCATCGCAAAATTCGCATGAGACGGGATACTCGCCGTTGACAGTGGGTTCAACGTTGACATTAAAACACCAACGAGGCTCTACTTCCTCCGCTTTCGCATAGAACATTTCTAGCATTTAGAGTTAAGGTGCTGTTGTGATCAGCCGTCCCATTTGTGTGTCCTACGTTAATTGCAGGGAATCGTTTCTCGCTGCTGTAATTGACTTGACAAAAAACACCGATCAATATAGCTTATACGTATACGTATAAGCCTCCGTGCCTTTGCCCACCGTCAATTGCTCGGTTCAGTGGTGAGAATTTAATATTATAGACAGCGAAACTTGCACTTACAACTGTCAATGCCAACAACCCTACTCGTACGAGTTCTATAGTGGAAAGCGGGAGTAGCAAGGCACTGGATACGAAAAAGGAGGCGAAACGGGATCTGCGGTGCGGTTGACAGGGTACGTATACCTTAACGTTGCTTTCGATACTGTATGGATTTGTGGGCTCGACGGTGATCCAAAAGGGGAACAATGGCTTTTATGCACTGTGAGCTGTCCAATCATTGATCATCTCGCCCGTGCGATTCGCAATCGCGCGCGTCGATATCGACTCGGAGCGCGGGGGAGTTGATGGGTGGTTTCTGGGAAGATCAGGCTGTTTTTGCGAGGAGTTGGCGTTCGGGGCTCAGTTCATGAAGGCATTCGCTATACGCTCGGCCTAAACCTTGGGGTGCGAATAGCGTTATTTTCGTCTTGTCTCTGACACTTCGACAGCCAAGGAAGTAAGCTGTGTCCAACTCAAACATGTGGTATGTTGTTCTCCTATTGCTTCAAGTTACTTGCAAGGCACAAAGCAGGGTCTGCTATTGAGCCACACAGGCGTGTCAGTAGGATAGTAACTGTGATAGGAGGCGTTCACGTACCTGTCGCATCCTTCATTGCGCAGCGGCTGTGAGAATGAAGCATTTCACGGAGTAGAGCGGCCCAGCTTCCGAGTGGTGCTGATCCAATGCAGTAAGTGGTGGGCGTGCAACATACAAGCGCGCCATCAGATGCACAAGAACCCCGTCGATGCGAACATAGGGGCGCTCCGGAAAGCAGTCACCAGGCGGAGGCACATGTGACCCGGAGTCCACAACCTCGCAACACCAGCGCTGCTCGTTCCATCTTCGGTCCCGACACCCAACTGTTTCCTTCTGGCCACCAAAACTCTGCGAATCACTTGGGAACAAATGGCCGAGGTCGTCGAGGACGACGGGGACAGGCTCGCCAGCTCCTGTCAGCTCACGCAGCTAAACACGACCAAACAGCCCAAAAACTTTCCTGTTCCCCGACTCTGCCATATCCCACCCGTCCCACCCGCGTTCTTGAACAATGTTCGCCGTCGCCGCCAGGGCCGCCGCCTCTCGTCGTACGCTGCTCAGACATGGCACTCGTCTGATGTCTCAAGCGTCTGCTCCACCCCCACCCAGGAAGGACTCACATTCGGAGGCTGCTGAATCGAACACCAGAGCAACTGGAACTACCCCCGGGCAGGCCTCCCAGGAGCAACCTCTGCCCTCTAGTCTTCCGAGCTTGGATTTCTCACCTGATGAGCTGCAGGAGGAGCAACCAAAAAGGACGGGAGCCAAGGCTTCAACGGACTCTATGACCACGGGTGAGCGAAAGCGGAGGGTGGTTTCCAAGATGACGTTCGTGGCTATGGTGCTGGGTTTCGCTGGGTATGCGGTGTACATGGGCAGGGAGTGGGAGCCGGAAGAGTTGAGGGCGAAAAAGATGGTATGTCGTAATGTTCAATTGGAGCTTTTGCACGGCACATGTGCACACCATGGATGTTCGGGTTATCTGCGTCTGGTTTAACGGAGAAGGACTTGCGTTAACGTGGCTGTGTTTTGCTTGGTAGACTTTGGAAACGGCACCCTCGACGCGATGGGATAGGACGACGCAGAGGTTCAAAGATTTGTTCGATGTGAGTACCGTGCTTTGGCCAGGTGTTGAAACACAGGTTAACGACCATTCCCAGTTCTTCAACAAACCCGCTTGGGAGGAATTGCTTCCGCCTCCTCTTCCTGCACCCCATCAAAGACCATACACGTTGCTGATTGACCTCGATGACCTGTTGATCACTTCAGTCTGGGATGTACGTCTTACCTCTTTCCTATGCCTACATTCAGTCCGCAACTCATCTCCTTTGTTATAACAGCGTCAAAATGGCTGGAGAACGGCCAAGCGTCCCGGTGTCGACTATTTCCTTGCATATCTCTCTCAATTCTATGAAGTCGTAATCTTCACTACTCAAAATTTCTATGTACGGATCATCGTCTGTTCTGTGCTTTGGTCGGGCTTCTGATTGCTTATTCCTCAGACTGCAGCACCCATAATTGAAAAACTCGATAAATACAACTTCTTTATTAGTCACAGACTATATCGAGAGTCAACACGGTCTACGGAGGGCAAAATCGTAAAGGTATGTATAACACCAACCCTCCATGTTCTTTGCGGTCTCAACCGGGCATTCCACCCCAGGATCTGTCATACCTGAATCGCGATCTGTCTAAAGTCATCATGTTAGACACCAACCCAGAGCACGTATCAACACATCCCGAAAACTCCATCGTGTTAGACAAGTGGAAAGGTGATCCACGGGATAACAACCTAATAGCGATGATACCATTCCTAGAATGTACGTTCCCCTATATCGTTCATTGAGCTGCATCCCTGACGAGAGTATAGCTATTGGTATCTACAAGCCCGCTGATGTCCGACCTATCTTACAAGCATATGCCGGCAAGAACATTCCTCTTGAATATGCAAAGAAGGAGGCGGAGGCCAAGGCTAAACATATTGAAGAGTGGGAGAAGGGACGTAAGCGCGCACCGCCGAATACGTTTGGTGCTATATTTGGTATCACTGGCTCCGTACGTCCCACTTTATTTTTCCCGACTACCAATCGGCTAACCTCCTTCTTTTAAACTTACCCTCATCTCAACGCTCTCCTACTTCTTGCGTTTACCAGAGCAACCAACAAGCCGGCCCTCCCCCAACTTACCTAGAACAAAAACGAAAAGAAGCACAGCTCCAATACTTGGAAGAGCAAAAGTACATTGCGGACCACAAAGAGGAGATGGACAAGATGCTGGAGCAGGAACAACAAGTCATGAACGCCCAAGTCCCCAGCAGTCTGTGGGAAGCCATGGACCAATTCAAGGGCAAGAACGAGCCGGGCGTTCCTGGCTCTAGCTCTGGCTCGCAGGGTGGCGCTGGAGCGGCTGCACCTCCCACCACTCCGCCACCTCAGAAGTCGTCGTAAACACCAACGCAACGCTCACGCCGCGACTCTTCTACTCACTTCTGGCTCCTGGCTCCTGGCAACGATGCAGCGGACATGTTCTATGCCCCCTTCCCCTTTCTTGACCCATTATAACCCTAACCTTATAGACGCCTCGGTATGGCTTATGCTTTCGTACCACAATCAATCACAATACGCGTGCCCCACTCTACATGATACTGATCAGAACAGAATACAAATACACACATATATACACACATAGGTTTAACTAGTCAATTCACACTCGTTCTTAGCGCTATTGATTTGGTTGGTGGAGTTTTTTTTTCTTTCTTGTGTGACAAGGTGATGGTGGTGTTGTGAATTTAATACGCGATGCGTACGAAGTTTTTTAAATGCGCGTCGGCGCAGTTGAGTTGTTCGACGAACTGAAGTATTGCGTGATTGCAGCTCTCAAGTGCACTAGATCTACATATACTATGCCGGGAAGAGAGATCGTTTTATTGTCAACGTTTAAATATCCGTTTCTAGCCTGTATAACAGGGTGCGACGTGCGATGATCATGGCCTAACAACAGACTCAAGCCGGCCATCCTCTCCGCTGTACCTTATCAGATGGTGTGCTTGAGCACATCTCGTACCTGCTCACCAAAGAACTTGTGCGCGTAGCCTGTACACCAACACCATCAGCTCTCACGAACATCTTCGGGGGAGGGAGAGGGGCTTGTGTGTGAGAGAGAACGAAAAACTCACTGCTGGGATGGTAGTTATCGCTATCGTTCAGTTCACAAAAAAGACGAGCACATTCGCAAATGGGGGTTAGTAATCTTCTTGTTGGGACAGAAGAAAGATGGTGTGCGTGCACTCACCCCCAGAACTGAGTGGGATCGTGGCCCCACCCGACTATATCCGTGAACCCGTAGTCCTGAGGCGCGTCGAGGATCTTGGTGAACCCGGCGTGAGAGTCCCAGATCCAGGTCCTGACCTGTTATCACGACATCATCATTTTGCCATTTAGTACGGTTATGTCGGGAGACGGTGGATAGAAGAACGAAAACGAGGACGAGAGAGAGAGAGAACGTACACCGGGGTGGGAGAGCTTGAGAGCTTTAGCTCGAGCTGCGAGTTTAGAGTTGAAGCCTGCGATCACGCGAGCTTCGAGGTCGCGCGAGGATTCAGGCTGGGCGAGCATCTGGGTGGAATAGGGGTTAGTTGGGTGTGTTGGATGTGTTGGGTTCACTTACGAGCGGGGAGCGGTAGATTGGGGGGACGTTGACGAATAGGAAGTTGCGTGCGCCCGAGTTGCTGTTGGAGGTTGGGTTAGAAGTGAGCGGGAGGGGGAGGGGGAATGACCGACTACTGTTGGATTTGCGATGGCGTTGGTAAGGACCATCGAGGGAGGGATGAACACACATGGGTCACTTACGAGTTTCTCAACCAACGCAAACTCGGCATCCAAAAGCACGTCCGAGAATCTGCACTCGACACTCTCAAAATCGTCCTCAAACGCCTTTAAGAACGAAACACATACGCATCACGGTCTCCCTCCAGCCAGAAACTATTACCAATATCATTGATTCCGATCCAAATCGAAAACAATGAATTATACGACTTCCAAGGCGTTGAAGGCGGCTTGCTCGCCACCGTCTCCAAATACTGGTTCACCTGATCCGTTAGCGAGAGCACAGTCGGCATATACGGCTTGACCAGATTCGCATCAATCGTAGCACCACCATAAGCGAAATTGTAAGTGTAGATCTGAGAGCTGTTGTACTTTGTCGTCACGTATCCGACCCAGTTTTCGCCGCCGGTGGACGTCCAGCCTGGGTAGGGGGGGTTGCCGATCGGGTTGGCGTCGTTGGGGTATTCGCCGTAGGGGTTGAATCCGGTTTGGGTGTATGAGTCGCCGCTGTGGAGGGAAAAAAGGGGGAGGGGAGGAGGGTTTTGGGGTTAGGCTAAATGTCGGAAGAGAGGGTGATGGTGAGAGCGTACAAGCTGAACCAGTAGTTGGGGCCGGCTGGTGCTGTTGGTTTTGGGCCTGGGAGGTTGACTCCAGTGGGAGGAGGGGTTAACACGGGTGGGGGTGGGTTGGGTTTGCAATGGCTGTAGTCTATGAGGCGTTTAGTTGGCAAAGGGATAAAGAGTGATGGGTTCCGTGTGCGTACGTTCATTGATGAAGACGCATGATGTGCTAAAGCAGCCGAGTGAGTGGTTATTGTTGCTAAGAATGAGTAAATGCTCACCCTGCTACACAATCTGTGTCGCCTCTATATTCAAGGCCACCACCTGCGTACCGTGAATCAACGAAATTAATGTGTATATAAGCATAAAGACTTACATTGTCCCCAACGAGGTACCTCGGCAAAGGCTGACGGGACGAGGGACACCAAAGCCACAAGAGCAGAAAAGTACAGGCGGGACATGGTGTTAGAGGTAGATTTGCAGTTGATCTATCAACCTTGCCCTTATAGGCACAGAACGGCTGACGGTATTTCTCCTAAGAAGCCTCGGTTCGGATGCATACGTGGGGTTTTTATATTCGTGATTTCCCCAATCTCCGTCTGTCTAGACGGAAGGAGCACTGAGTGTGCAGATGGTCATGATGGCATTTCTGCCGGTGTTCTTCCGCGTTTTTTGTGGTATTGAGCGAGGCGTCGCAGGAAGCAGCTGGTCAGGTGCTGCTATGCAGGGGTTGAGATGCTCGGGTTGTGATGGTGCGACGAGGCTAAGAATCCACCGAGTTTTTCTGTGGCGGATTAGAATCTACTTGACCTTTACAGCAACTCATGATGCTTACCCCGGCGTTTTAGTAGCGAGCCTATAGCAATGGCGGTGTGTACTTGAGCTCGCTGAGAATCACTGAGCAAGATACCCGCGACCTTGCACCATAGTTTAAGCAGGTTCTCAACTTCTAATGATTGCGAAACGGACTTGAGAACCAAAACTTGGATGGATAACGTCAACTCTAAGCAGCCGAATTATTACCGTCCCGGGCCCAATGTACACGTCCCGGCAAACGCCGGTCCAACCTCCCATCACTTGTCTCGAGCTCCATCTCAGCTAAACTCCAGTCAATGGATCTTTTTCTGCACCCGTACGCACATTTGCAAGCCTTATGGAACGGTTAAATGCCATAGCATCGGCGTAGAAGAGAAGGAGTACGCAGCTTCCGTAGTCGTGGTCAAGTGCTCGTCATGCTGGTATCCGAGCAGTGCGGGTGTTGCAATGTCAAGATTCTCCAATGCCATGACTATTCTGCCTCCAGACGAAAGCAATGGAGTGTGCATGATCTATGGAGGGTAGAACAGGCTGCTCTCCAACGCCAAGGGACCGATGCCAAACGCAGAGGACATCATCATGCCTCGTGTTCAAGTTCATGGCTTGTGTGTTTCATACCCTACGCTCGCCATGATCTTGCTCCACCATGCGGCAGCCACTCGCAGTACTCTCCTGGGAAATCAAAGCTCGATCACTCTCCACAGCTATGGGCAATCCATCTCTCTTCACTATCTACCATGCCCACACGACAGCCATACCTCGGTCAACAGCGAAAGCTAGTGATTGCGTTCGACATTGGGACGACGTATAGTGGCATCTCGTATGCAGTGCTAGATCCGGGGTGCATTCCCGAGATACAGGGTGTCACTAGGTGAGTGCTTTGGCGTGCCTCCTGTATCTCGATAGCGCGCTCATACGTAAAGCTCCCCTTAGATTTCCAGCTCAACAGCAGGTTGGGGGCGACTCGAAGGTACCGTCCGTAGTCTACTATGATAGATACGGAAATGTACGCGCTATAGGGGCGGAAGCGATGCGAGAAGAGTTCTTGGAGCAAGCGGAGGACGAGGGGTATACCAAGGCTGAGTGGTGCGTATCTTCCGTATTCCTTCCGCCTCGTTCTCAACTGTCTTGTGCAAAGGTTCAAGCTTCATCTACGACCGAAAAGCCTATCATCACATATCACCGATGCCGACCTGCCTCCCCTACCACCCGGTAAAACTGCAGTGGCAGTGATTGCTGACTTTCTACGGTACATGTACGAATGCGTCAGGCGATATATCTCAGAAACGCATGCCGGAGGCTCCGATTTCTGGACGAGCGTGGAGTCTTCGGCGGTTTACGTGCTGAGCTTACCGAACGGATGGGAGGGAGCGCAACAAGCACAGATAAGGCGGGCGGCGGTGTTCGCGAGGCTCACATCTGAGGAGGAGGCGCAGAGTCGGATTCATTTTGTTACAGAGGGAGAAGCGAGTCTACACTACTGCATCAACAAGGGCTTGATGCGGGAAAGTGCTAATGTAAGTCCTTCGAGACTTCCTGAAACCCAATGCCAATGAGGGGTTATCATGATTTTAGCAGCAATCGGCTGTTATTATTGTAGACGCTGGTGGTGGTACTATCGACTTGAGCGCATATACGACGGCAGCAGACTCTCGTGATCGTTTTGAGGAGGTGGCTCCCCCTGATTGTGAGCATATATTGTGTTCCCATGTCCATCAAGCTAACTAATGTGCAAAGGCCGTCTACAGGGTTCTGTCTTTGTCAGTCGGCGAGCAAAGGACTATCTCCAAGGTACTGGCTTTCACGTGTTCAACTGATCAGCGCATTGAACCTGCGCAGACAAACTTCGCCACTCTCGCTTCGGTACTCCAGAAGACATCAGCCATATGGCCAACGTATTCGACAAATCGACCAAGCTCGCTTTTCGTGGTGGTAGCCAGCCAGCGTTTATCCGCTTTGGCAATATACGCGACAAGGATTCGCGGTTTGATATTAAAGCTGGGCAGCTGAAGATCCCAGGGTAAGTATGTATGCCGACTTTGTGCAATGGGCGTTGATAAACTGAGGCGGAGAGTAGACAGGAAGTCGAGAGACTGTTCCAACCAGCTATTCAGGAGATTGTCCAGGCTGTCAATGAAATACGACATGCGTCCTCACGTCCCATCTCGGTAAGTTCTCCCATCACGACTCCTTTACCTGTCCGATTGATCTTTCCATCTCAAAGGCCGTCTTCATGGTCGGGGGATTCGCAGCCTCAGATTACCTATTCTCCAAACTACAAGATATCCTACTAACATTCCACATTCGCATCCTCCGTCCTGATGGGTATCTGTAAGCCGTTTACCCTCACCAAGTCCTCCCCTCCGTCTTCCTTCACGTTCATTCACCCATTATTTCATTTTGTTGCAGGAGCAAGGCCGTCGCAGACGGTGCAGTATCATTCTACATCGACCATTTCGTGACTGCACGCGTTGCACCGTTGACCTATGGCATCGAGTGTTGCATCCAGTACGACCCTTCGTTGCCTGAACACGCTCAGAGAGCGCATACAGTTGGGCCGAGACCGTCCGGGCGGATGGTCGTTCCTCATCTGTTCAGTCCTATCTTGAAGCGGGTGCGCTTTTGTTTATTTTCGAAACACGTCCTTGGGTGCTTAACTGAATGTCGGATTAGGGCACGAGGGTGGTAGAAGGACAAGAGTTTAAAGAAGAGTTTCATCAAGAGGGAGTCGATCCGTCGTCGTTCAAGACGATATTGGCGGATATACTGTGTTATCGTGGACATTCGACTGAGCCAAAGTGGCTAGATTCGGAGCCATGTAAGAGCATCAATCCTATCCGAATCACGACAATGATCCTAATCACTGGTACTCTTAGCGATGTTTACCACATTGTGCACCGTGGTGGCAGATACAACTCAAGTGGCCAAGACTCTCCATCCCCAGCGCACTCGATCTGGGAAACCGTACTATTCGCAAACGTTTTGGATCGTGTTGATGTTGGGGCTGACGGAGCTCAAGGCCCAGCTGAGCTGGGTGGAAAATGTGTGAATAGCCCTCGTTTAATTATTTTCCATTGTGCTAATCGTAAACCGCTCTCTGTGCAGGGAGTCGAGAAAAGGTAGGTTGACTCCCTTTCACACGTGAAAGCGACTCCGGGTCTTTGACGATTGGACTCCATAGGGGTCCGGCGACTGTTGTGTACGAGAGGCAAGGCTCAAGACGGAATTCGAAGCGGATATCATTTGTGTCATAAGTAGTATTATTCCTCCGCTGTATCTGGTATACCATTTGGGATGAATGTGCCTTGATTTTATACCCCTTCTCTTGCTGAATTATATTATGTTCAGTCCTGTAGCTCCTGTAGCTCGTAGCTCGCTAATCTGACTCGAGCTCAATGGCCTGCCAAAAAAGCACAAAAGCGAAAGTCCTCTCCTAAAAAATCGAAGCATGCCAATTCAATTTCTCTTTCATTTGATGGATGCCCAAAGCCCGACAACAGAACAACTACACTCCAGCGGAGAGAAATCTTGCAGGACGGTGCCTTGAGGGTTTTCGCGCAGAATACAAAGTATGTAAAAGCACCATAGGCCACCTATACATAGGCGGACTATGAAATCAAATTGATACTAGATACAACATTACAGAGGAACAAACATAGTTCAATTAAACCGAGTATTTGTGCCAGCGATAATACATGAGAGCTAGGGCACCGGCGCTGCTTACTCGTATGGATTCATTCATTGTAAATATAAGGCTGCAGGTCCTCATACGGAGGCGCGATCAAGGACAGGAAATTCTGGTGCTAGTATGCCGCTCAGTACTTCCGATTTTCCCTCTTCCCTTCTCCAGCGTTCTAGTGGGATCGTCAGTGCTGACTAGATACTATCCACAAGGTTAACTCTTACCTGATAATTCTTGTACAGTACATCGTCCAAGACGATCTTCGTCTTCAGCGTGGTCGCAACCACATCCCCTCCGGACTTGGGTGTAATAATCTGCACACCTAAATCCGTCGTACACAGTATCCTACCGTAGATTTTCTGAACCCCAGAGAACTCGTCGGTGGCCAGGTCAGGATTGAACGCAGATCCTGATTTGAACCAGAGGAGTTTGACCTCGTCTTGCAAGAGATCTTCAAATATAGCCTTGTTCAACTGCATAATTTTTTCCGTTATGATTTCTAGGCCACGACCGATCGCCTCGGAATGTCGTTCGTTGCTCGAGATGTAATCGTCTGACCACCCACACGCGTTGAGTAGGAGAGATAGATGGCTGCGCAGAGTCGTGTCAATAGTTTGGATATCTTGGGCGGCCGTCCGTTGACGGACTTGAGAATGGGTCATGGATCGCCACCGGGGAGCCATCAGAGGGTCTGCAACACAATAGCAATGACAAGAGTCAAGCACTGGTAATTAGGTAAGAAGGCGCTGGCTAACCTGATTTGCGAAGACCCTCATGAATGTCCTGAAGGCAGCGTGCAAGATCGCCATTGGACGGACACCAGGACTGGGCATAGAAGCAGGCATCTTCTGCCATAAGCGCCTGCAAGGCCATCTGTACGCCTAGGTCCTCCTCAACGTCATCTGAGATTGGGCGGTGACGCGCAAGTCGCGACAGGAAGAGGTGGGGAAGGTTCATTTCCAGCTGAGGCAAAATATGGGCGCGTTCTTCGTTCGTGAGTCGTCTTCTGCTGCCGTCTTTGAAGTCGAGCGAGTCAATGATCGTCGAGCTCGTTTGTGAGATCTCCTGATTGAGCGCCTCCACTATATCCGTCACCTCCTTTCCCGATATGCCATTCGCTTTCGAGACGTAGTTCTCGACAATTTTTAACTCGTCGGCTCGCTCGTTCAACAGTTTCTTGTTCTGGTTTAGGTGTCCTTGCATCGCGTTCAACTGCCTTTGAAGGTCTTCAGCCTTCTGGTGTGCTGTCCGGGCGGCTTGCGAGTGTTGATTAACATCCAACTCCCATTGCCTTTTAGTTCTTGATAACTCCGTCTCCATCTCCTTGAATTGATGCTCCAGTTGTTTGTACGCCTCATGACTAGACTCAAGTACCTTCCGATCTGGTTAACCCAAGCAGATCAACTTCGCGCTGGGGACTCACCTCCTCTAGACCTTGAACAGTTTCCTTATAATTATCCACTTCTACTTGCCAAGCGTCTTTGGCTGCTTGGAAATTTCGTTCTGATTCCACCGACTCGCCATCTCTACGTTGGAGTTCCTCTCGCATCCGTGCGATTTCCTGTGGATTTCTCAGTAACAACAGCCTACCCAATTCGACGTTGCTCTTACCACAGAGTTTGAACGGTAATTCGACTCTGTTGCTTGTCTCTTTGCATCTCTACCGCCCTGCTGGCTGCCGAGGTATGCAACATGTTCTTCGTTCCGCGCATTAATCCTCTCCTGGAACTTGGTTTGTGTATTCGTCTGTGCCGGCTTCTGCGGCGCTGGCGGGGACTCTGGGTCACGGGAATTAAGTATGTAGCTCGGGATCGTCGTAGAATATCCAAGATCGTGGAGACCGTATAACCCTGTATCATACTTGGAACTGCTTGAGGTAGGTACACTCGGTGCCTGTACCTGGGCGAAGCTTGGTTTGAAGACTTCGGGTTGGGGATTCTGAGCCCCTGAAGAGGACGCGATGATCAATTGAGGACTCCGCCCAGTATACCTCTTGCTGCTGCCCTGACTAGAGCTCGTTCTCCCATATTGTTGTCTATCGGTGCTCCCTGCTCAGCATTAGCACCTAAGTACAACCACAGATCGGCTATAATGTAGTACGCACCATTGCTCTCATTAAACTGCATTGAGTTCCTCTGAAGAGGCTCTGAGGGGCTACTACGTGTCGATGAGCGGCTTCCTCCAGCACGAGAACGTTTCCCGGAAAGTGAGCTGATGACAGCTTTTGCGTAGCCTGACATCGTCGAGGCGAGGTGAAGAAGAAGAGGTGGATTTAAAGTTGGGGGAAAGGTGCAACCGACCTTTCTCCAAACAAGCACGAGGCAACAGCGATGACACGCCTCATGGGGCCATTGCTGAGTTGATCTGCGTTGTGCACGATTGGAAGTGGACTAGTTGTTAGCTCGTGTTAGTTACCAGAGATCACATTAAGGATCCCATATAAAGTGTGCCCAACGATTGTTTCCGCAGTGTCTTTTGAGGTATGTTTCCATGATAGTACTAGGACATGTTTTCAGAAAATGAATCGAAGTTTACAGCATTCTATAAGAGTTTGGATAAAACAAAAGGCAATAATACACTCCATCTTTAGCCATTACCATATTCCGGAGACCTGGAACTTGGACAACCAACCTGCGTAGAAAGGTGATGGCCGCAGACTCGTCCTAGCTAGGATACCACTTACAGTGGCGCATCCCTCAACTATCGTACACAAGACATGCATACAAATCCAGAGTATATACTAAACAAAATGCTTTAATACACGAAATCCTCAGGTTTATGCATAGAGGATTGACGCAGGACCCCTGTAGGATTGAGGTATCCTGATATTAATGCAATCAAAGGATCGGCTGAAGGAAAAGCTCACCGTATCTCCTCGTCCTACCAGCCACGAAGATTATACAAAATCAGTGCTCAAAATAACAAGACAACAAAGATACTCACCCCTTTCTTCCAGCAAATCTGAGCTTTGAACTCTGTCAGGCCAAACAAGAGTATTATCTCAAACCTGATGCGATAATAAATCTGCCCATCCGCGTTGAGTTGTTGGTCGGCTATTTGCTTCAGCGATTCCTCGTCTGCTGTGATCATGCACATCACCTCCCATTCAGGATCTAATATCTAGTGGTCAGCAGAGGCACGCTGACACTGACATCTCACGGTAGGCACCTACCTTGGGTGAACCATCTTGGGCGGGCTTGATCTCCACGATAACAGACGATTTCGGCACCAGCCACGTGAGATGGATTAAAGCTGACGATAGAAAAGGAACTCCTAAACTCTTGCGTTTCGTTGACGTGGATGCCCTGTCATCGTTGCTAGACAATGAATAAAGAGCCACATGCAGACGGGAAAACGACAGACCTTTGGCAGAATGATTGAGAAAGAGCCCGAAAGCATGGCAGAACCATCGACATCGATATATACGTCCTCTTGACGCGCCTGGTGCTCAGGATTTCGAGCATTGTATCCAACATCGTGGATTGTGCCATAACAGAATCTCGAGACTCGTGAATCGACGTAGTGGTCGATGTAGAATGAGACAGCGCCACTAGAGACGGCTTTGCTCCTTCACGTACTGAGTCACGCACTGTGCTGTCACAAGAAGTGAACCAGCTTACGAGTACTGATCAGGACGGAAGATTGAGACGTCAAATTCCTCGAATCTTGTCTTGAGCGAGTTAAATAGCCAGTCGTTGGCCGCAAATCCACCAACTAGGAAAGCTGTCTGTGTTACGGAGAACGTTGAGACGATGATCTAATAACCACGTTTGAAATGGAAGCACATTCCTTGATCTGTTTGTGATATTTCGCTTCTTCAATAACCTTAGCGATACAGGTAATCGACGGGTCAAAGAAACGGGCGACATCCTCTCTACAAACGTAGGCTGTGAGCGGTCAATGAATCTTTGCAGTAGAACGAACTTACCCTTCAAGTTTGAGTTGTCCAGATCGAATGCCGTATTCTGGATCACGATCCCGTATGGTGCCAAATTTGATGAATGAAGGATCACGTTTATCGCGGAACCTCAGTTTGGTACTCGTGTCGAAGCATTTCGCCATATCTTCAACAACATCGTGATATTTTGAACCCTTCAGGAAGTCTTATGCCCAATCAGGAGGCATCATAAGAATCGTAGCTCCCAGGGGGAGGGGGTTCAGACATACCAAGTAAAAAGATTTTCGCAAACTGAGTAACGAAAATTGAGCCACGTAAGTAACCTAGTACCCTCTGCTAAGTACGAAAAATCAGCTCTGGATAAATACGAGGACGTACATTCTGGAGCGGCCGCTTCCTCGAACAGAAATGCGTCGTCTGACTTCTTCTTGTAACCACTGATATCTATTGTTCCTCCCCCAGCGTCGATTACAAGGATCGCATCATCTTTCTGCACCATATACGATTAGCAAAAAGCATCTATGAGAGGGAGAGGAAGGACCTTTAATGTATCCGGTACAACACCATGAGCAACGCAGAAGTGGAGGCTAGCCTCTCCTTCCGTAACAAAATATACACTATCCCGGCCTTCTGGAGTACTTGGAACCACATCTGCAAAAATCGCAGCTTCCCGCATCATAGCCTGTTGAGCACCCTCCCACCCATTTGGCTGCGTGAGAATTATCTCTCTCTTCGATTCCCAAATCTGAGCACCGCTAAAGTGCGAGGTGAGGATAAATTCCCTGGTGCAGTTGAAGAGGTAGCGGAGGAAATCGGAATATACGAGCGTAGCATCTTTGCTAGGTGGGAGAGGTGGCAAATGTTCGAATAAATCCAATTTCTGCAGGTGTCTGGGTCGCATATGCAATTTGAACCTAGTTCACAGGACATCACTCTTTTATTGCTCATCGGAGTGGAACGTAAGTGACGCACCACTCAGACCTAAAGAGATTCTCCGTTTCTATTGTCTCTGCAGACACTTCTTCAACTTCTGCGCCTACAGCGTGGACGTCTCCATCAGGTCCGTAAAGAATAACACTTGGTATCTTGGAGTCTCCACCGACACCGTCTTGGGCTGGGAACCTACACCCGATGAGCAATCAGAGCCCATAGCTACTATTGCAATTTGGGGACGTACTTTGTTACGTTCCGGATCTCGGGGACACTCCCAGGATCAAGGACGCTGGAGGAGCAACTGAGCGAGAGAGACGGTGAATAGCTACACTTGAATAACTCACCAGTAGGATACACCGCTGTAGGTGGTTCCAATGTCAAAAGCGATTATTAGCTTTCGTTCTTCTCCTTTATATGCGGGACGTTCAGCCATGAAGGTGGTTAAGGATAGATATAATAGACAGGAGCCGTTCAAACCCTTAGTCGAGTTTTATGCTTCCCTGGAATGGCATTGCACAAGACCACGCTTCATTATCACCTGAAGCTCGGCTCCTGTTCGAAGGGCATTAGAGGAATTGCAGGAAACCATTGCAGAATATTCAAGGTCTCCTGCTTCCGGTAAATGAGCTGGATGTCATTTCGTCAGCTGAGCTGAATTATGACGGAATCTGCACCTTGAGGACTCCGTGAGGAGTGATACCCCAACATCGCAATGAAAGAGGCAGGATGAGCTGAGAACCACTTCGTGAATGGATTCAATGGATTACTCGATATGGTTTGTCGTGTGACCGCAAGGTGAATGACTGTACTAAGGCTGGTGCACTGCACGAGGAGAACATCACCAGTGACGCATGTTTCTATCTAGATAGCCTGGAGCATCGTCGAAGGGCATATCTGGTGCCATGTCATAGATATCTTTGGAAGGGGTTGGTTGAACCGAAACTGTCGTAACCTACCTATACCAACAAACCCAACGACCCCCGGTGCCTGCCTAGTAGTAGCCGTCTCATAGCGCGCGGAAAGCTAGTTACACGTTACGCAGCACCAAACAAGCTTTCCAAGCTTGCTGATCTACGGACGTGACTACGATTCCCGCTTGAGGGAGCGAAGCGACACAGGCAGAGAATATAATTCTATAGGGCATACAAGGATTGAGAACACCTCTTCCTTCTCCCAAAACGCACCCGTGCATGATGCGTGGGCCTGATTCCTAGAGTGTATAGAGAACACTACCCACCACTTCCAGAAACCTCGTTTTGTCTGAGCATGTGGCCCTTAGACAATGAGAAGTTGGGCTGGGTGTCGCGTTCTGGCAATTAGGGTTGTATTGGGTTTTGTGTATCGGCACCTTCCAAGGGCGACTCACTCCGCTCGTGCCTTTCTCCGGCCGGGGTTCACAGCGCGTTGTGGTTTGCACTTCCAGGCCCTGCTGTGTCGTCGTTGCGCGCCTCCACGCGATTTTAGGCTTTTGTGTGGGTTGTGCTCGGAGACCCCGAGCCTCCAAAGTGCCTTCACTGAGCTCATCACTTTTTGCCTCGGGTCCGGCGGAGTTGTCGGAGTCGGGTATCAAAATTTCTTGATTTTCCCATATCGCATTCTACATGGATTCTATATCCATATAGGTGTAGATATAGAATATAGATAAGCTACCAACTAGTAAATCGGCGAATGAGTTCGTTATCTTGTGGTATCAATACCGCATATGAAGTGGTGAGTGGTTACAGCTCATAGGGAAAACACACGCTAGCCAGAACACCAATATCGATACATCCCCTTACTCGTACAAATTCGTGCATTAGTAAAAGTTACATACTGTGGATTCCCCTATGGATGGGCACTCGGGCATGAAATCTTCTGCGCTAGCACCTACAACTCTCCATGCTTCCGTTTTTCCTTCTTCGCTTCTCCAGCATTCTAGTAGCGGCTCGTCAGTATGGGTGCAAGTCAATTCCATCTCCGATTCTTACCTGATAATTTTTGTATAATATGTCGTTCAAGATGACCTTCGACTTGAGCGTGGTCGCAACCACATCACCTGAAGTCCTGGGCGTGATAATCTGCACACCCAAATCTGTCGTGCAAAGTATCCTCCCGTATATTTGCTGAACCCCAGAGAAGTCGTCAGCGGCTAGATCAGGGACAAACTCTGATTCCGATCTAAACCAGATAAGTCTAACCTCATCTTGCATGAGGTCCTCAAATATAGCCTTGTTAAGTTGCAGGATTTTCTCCGTAATAACTTCGAGGCCACGACTTATTGCCTCTGAATGTCGTTCGTTGCTTGCGATGTAATCGTCCGTCCATCCGCATGCATTAAGCAACAGGGTTAGGCAACCGCGTAAAGTCGAGTCGATGACCTGCGTAGCTTCTCCTGACATCTGTTGCCGTACTTGAGAGTGTGTCATAGATCGCCACCGTGGGGCTGTGAAAGGATCTGGGATACAGTGTGCGTTGAAGATTGAGTGTTAGTAATATGGAATGGCCCCTTACTAACCTGACTTGCGGAGACCTTCATAGACGCTATGAAGGAAGCGGGCAACATCGCCATTAGACGGGCACCAGGATTGGACATAGTAACAGGCGTATTCCGCCATAACTGCCTGCAAGGCTATCTGTACCCCCAAGTCTTCCTCGGCGTCATGCGAGATGGGGCGGTGACGCGCCAGTCGAAATAAGAAAGTTTTAGGCAGATGCCCTTCTAGTTGGGGCAGAATCTGGGCGCGCTCCTCCTCAGTGAGCTTTCTTCTGCTGGGGTCTTTAAAGTCGAGTGAGTCGATGATCGTCGCGCTCGTTTGTGAGATTTCCTGATTGAGCGTCTCGACCATCTCTGTCAATTCCCTTCCCGATAGTCCATTCGTTTTCGAAACATAATTCTCCACCATTTTCAGCTCATCCGTTCGCTCGCTTAGCAGTTTCTTGTTCTGATCCAGGTGCTCTTGCATCATGTTCACCTGCCTTTGAAGGTCCTCAGCCCTCTGGTTTGCTGCTCGAGCGGCTTGGGAATGGTGATTAATGTCGATCTCCCGTTGCTTTTGAGTTTTTACTAGGTCTCCTTCCACCTCCATGAACCGATGTTCCAGTTGCTGGTACGCCTCGTGGTTGGATTGAAGCACCTTTTCACATGATTAATCCAAGCCGCTTTATTTCGCCAAAACAGCACTAGACGACTCACCTCTTCCAGTCCTTGAATATTCTCCTTATAATTGGCCATTTTACTCTGGTTCGATTTCAAATCCTCTTCAGCTGCTCTGAGCCTTCTTTCTAATTCTGCTAACGCTCTGTCCTTGCGTCGGAGTTCGTCTCGTAATAGCGTAACCTCCTGTCAGTTTCTCAGTAAGGGTAGGCTACGCATTCGTGTATGCCCCTCACCTCAGATTTCGAGAAGTGCTTTGTCTCTGCTCCTTGCCGCCTCGTGTCCTGACTACCTTTGTGCTGAGCGACGTGGTCACGGTATACGGCGTGTTCTTCTTGTCCTTCATTTATATCTTGGGTCCTGTCCTGTGTACGCGCCTGAACTGGCTTCTGCGGTGCAGACTCCGGTGTATGGCCATTGACACGATGGGTCGAGGGTGCTACAAATTGTCCACGATCCCTAAGGTGATAGTTCCCTTCGGCGTGCTTGGAACTACTTGAACTGAATGTACTTTTGGATGCAGTTTTTTGCGCGTATGCAGATGCGCTTGTAGACGAGCTAGTTACCTGAGCGTAGCTGAACTTGCGGGTTTCGGACTGGGTGGTTTGATGCCTCGAACCTGACGAGAATTGCGCATCGCGTGCATCGGGCTCTGTGGTCCTCCTGCTACCGCCCTGGGTAGAGTTTGTTCTCTCATCTTGTCGTCCTCCTGCGTACCCTGCTCGGCAATTGACCAATGCCACCCCAGGTATGCTGTGCAGCACGTACCATTTCTCTCATAGGGCTGCCTTGGATCTCCCTGAGGCTCTGGACGCATAACAGATGCCAATAAACTGTGTTCTTCACTATTGGGGCGTTTCAGAGAACTGTCAGTCACCAAGCTGGCGATCGAGTTGATGGCGGCTTTCACATAAGACATTGCTGAGGAGAGATGAAGGCCAAAGTCAAGAAATGGTGAGCTAATCTTTCTCTAATGGGACACGAGGCCACAGCATTAGCTCCGCATGACATGCCTCATGGAGTCTTTATTAGGTCGATCTGCGCCGCGCGCGACTGGGATGCATCCACTAGTTCCGTCGTCAAGCCTATATTAGCTGTAAGAATCACACATCAAGGAGCCATCTAGCTATTGGCATTGTCTGCGCGATATGTCTCCGTGAAGGTACGCGCGACACAGGAGTTTGCGGCATGTGATAAGGTGACTGCGCGATGCGAGCTACGTAAACAAAGCAATGATGCTGTTGACAGCCACAACGTGGGGGGATGAAAGGAGGGTCTACTCTCGTTACGCCCTTCTCTCGGGCTATCACTGCACTCCTTCAGCCATTACCATCTCGGAGGACCAGAGCATGGAGAACCGACCTGCGTACAAGGGCGATAGCCGCAGACTCGTCCTGGCCATGGATGTTGGCACTACGTACAGCGGCGTATCCTACGCGTGAGGCTCTTATTCTTGTCATTTATCCAATGGCATCTGATGACTGTTTGGACAGCATCCTTGATCCTGGTCGACCTCCTGTGATTGAGAGCGTGACGAGGTATTCTTCCAATACTCCAAGTCGTGCTCAATCTCTAATAATACGCACTCAGATATCCCGCGAAAGAGGGTATCGTTGGCGACCACAAGATCCCAACCGTCATCCTTTATGGCCCAAACGGGGATGTTCGTGCTGTCGGGGCTGAAGCAGAGCAGGACGCTTTTCTAGACGAGATCGAGAACGAGCATCTGGTCAAAGCGGAGTGGTGCGTCGCGTTGGTATTTGATTGAGAATAAGCTATGACAGAGTTGGCGGGGGACAGGTTCAAGCTACACCTCCGTCCAAGGCACCTACAGTCCCCACAAGTGATCAACAACATTCCTCCGCTTCCGTTGGGCAAGAGCATCGTCGCTGTTTTCGCTGATTTCCTCCGCTACATGTACCAATGCGCCAAGACATTCATCACGGAATCGCATCTCAGTGGCGCTTCGGTTTGGGAATCCAAGAAAGATATCATTTTGACCCATCCAAATGGATGGGAAGGAGCGCAGCAATCCTTAATGCGACAAGCTGCCATTCAAGCCGGACTGGTCCCTGATACTCCAGAAGGCCGAGAAAGCATCCATTTCGTCACAGAAGGAGAAGCAAGTCTCCACTTTTGTGTCTCCAACGGGTTGGTGCCCAAGGATTTGAAGGTTTGTGTCCTCGAGCCACGCTGCCAAGCACCCTGAACGCAGTTTCTGTCTCTAGTCTGGCGCAGCAGTACTCGTCGTCGACGCTGGTGGCGGAACGGTTGACATCAGTGGGTATAAGAAAAAGTCTGATGACGCATTCGTATTCGAGGAGGCTGCTGCTCCGCAATGTGGGTGAACTCTCGGTCCCATCTACCTCATTCATACATAAACGCATCGCAACAGGTCACTTCCACGGCTCGATCTTTGTAACCCAGCACGCGAAGATTTTTCTCAAAGGTTAGCTTCACAGAAAAAAGCAATAGCACTCTACTTAGGTACACCCCTCCAGAACATCTTCGCGAATCCAAATACAGCGATGTTGTGGACGATATCGCTAGGTGCTTCGATAAGACCACAAAACTAGGATTCAGGGATCCTGGCGTACCTTCATTTATCAAGTTTGGTACAATGCGCGATCGGGATCCGGAGTTTGGGATTCGGTCTGGACAGTTGAGGCTTGAAGGGTATGTCTCTTCCGCTGTTGGAGCACATGTGGTTTTCAAATCCATGTTTTCAACTCAGAACCGACGTTGCTCGTTTCTACGAACCTTCTATCTCTTGTATTTCTCGTGCTATCGCGGAAGCCAAGTATAACAGACAAGTCAAGGTGAGGGGTTTTTACATGCGACGTGAAGATATTGCTTACTATAGCTCGAAAAAGTGCGCGTTCCTTGTCGGTGGTTTCGCCGGAAATGATTGGCTGTTCACGTCCCTCAAGGAGAAATTCCAGCAATATAACGTCTCCATTATTCGGCCTGATCATCACTCGTAAGGGCTCGATATACACACAATAGCATGCATATTTAATTTTATCTAGGAGTAAGGCCGTCGCCGATGGAGCTGTCTCTTTCTATCTCGACCACTATGTCAACTCTCGTGTTTCAAAATACGTATACGGTGTTGAATGCAGCGTGGCCTATAACTCGGAAAATGCTGAGCATCGCCGTCGCATGTTCTCAAAGTACACTGGGGCAGACGGAGTTGAGCGCATCTCTGGATGCTTTGATACCATTTTGCCCAAGGTGAGTATTTCCCGCAACATCATCGGTCCCTCCCTGAGTGTGACACCGTTTATCAGGGCATAGAAGTCGCGGAAACCCAAGAGTTCATTAGACACTACTCCCGCAGCACAAGTGAAATGGACCAATTGTTTGACGACGAAATGAGAGACGAGATACAGTGTTATAGAGGACCACTGAAACCACAATGGATGTCAGATGGTTAGTCAAGTCCCCTAACGAATTTCGACAACTGACGCGTGCAACAGGCTCTCCTCAAGACTGGAGTGTTGTGTGCACTGTGGTCGCCGACGGATCGTCCCTTGCTAGGATCGTCAAATATAACCCCCCGTCCAAAAATCGACAGGCTTACTTTAAACTAAGCTACAGAATCATCCTCCTTTTCGGTCTCACTGAGCTGAAGGCGCAGATATGTTGGACAGAAAATGTACGTTGTCAAACTTTCATCGATTCACGCATGCTTACGGCCCACTCTTCTTATTTAGGGACAAGAGAAACGGTAAGGCCTTGCTGGTTTAAATGGACTTCGATCTCTGATGAATTGATTGCAGGGGACCGGCTTCCATTGTTTATGAGACCAATAAATGAGATACGCCTCTCATTGCTAGCGGTCTTCCTGCGGGATAAACTCTCTGGAGAAAAGCATCGTCAATAGAACGACTTGCTCCGAGTCGAAAGTGGCTATTCCCAACCTCGGATTCAGGAGGCTGATTACTGTATGAGCGTAGCTTGATATTCACGTGCTTGTATCCATGTATACGCGCGATTGACTGGGGAATTGCGTGGATGAGAAACTATCACGCACTGCTTATCGCCTCCAAACTTCGTATGCAGGAATTTGGTAAATATATACCTCTGGACGGACCACACCTTCGGACACTTCAAGATAGGGAAGAATCTACTGCTTCAAATTTACTGATCCTTTATGTAGAGATTTACCGATAGCGTATCTGAATCCTTCTGAAGCCTTTGAGGGTGAGATGCGCCATCATGGAAGAAATATCTTGTACGCTTTGCCGACCCGGCCGCGGTCGGACACTGAGATTTAGACTGTGCCAGCCACTGAAAGGCAAGCGGAGACTCGGAGTTTAGAAGTCTATTGTGGCTGCCGACTGTTGCAAACAGCGAGCTCACCTGCTGGTCACCGGTCACCGCCGAGGGTGTAATCTGGTTTCATGAGTTATAGGAATAGTCGGATCTGCATTGAGTGTGGAAGGAAGGTGTGAGCTACCCTTATTAGCTCATTATCTAACTCGAATGACTGCGCGATGGGCACGACGCATGCAAACAAAGCAAATGATGCTGTCGAGAACCAAAACGTGGTGGAGAAAGGGCAGAGCATCGATATACACCACGTCCTTCTCTGATACCGTACCCGTTCCCTGAAGATCACCTTCTCCCGCTGCACTGAACATGGAAAACCGTCCCCCGTATAAGGGCGACAGCAGGCAACTCGTCCTGGCTATGGACGTTGGCACCACATATAGCGGTATCTCCTATGCGTGAGTATAGCGAGTTTGATCTCCCTGGTGATATCTGAATGTGCGGGCAGCATCCTTGATCCTGGTCGACCTCCTGTGATCGAGAGTGTGACAAGGTACTATCCCTTAAGGCCTTACTAGTGCCCACGAGCCTCCTCTGATCCATTACACAAATACACCAAGGTACCCTGCAAAGGAAGGTATCATCGGGGACCACAAAATCCCAACAGTCATTCTTTACGGCCCAAATGGCGACGTTCGTGCCGTTGGGGCTGAAGCGGAGCAGGAGTCATTCGTGGAGGAAATAGAAACTGAACGGCTGATCAAGGCAGAATGGTGCGTTGCCTGATATCCGCTTCGGGCTGAATAGTAAACAATATGATCGGTGGTGGGCAACAGGTTCAAGTTGCATCTCCGCCCTAGACACCTCCAGTCCCCACAAGTGATCAACCACATCCCGCCACTTCCGTTGGGCAAGAGCATCGTCTCCATTTTTGCCGATTTCCTCCGCTATATGTACCAATGCGCCAAGACATTCATCACGGAATCTCATCTTAGTGGCGCTTCGGTTTGGGAATCGAAGAAAGATATCATCTTGACCCATCCAAACGGATGGGAAGGGGCGCAACAGGCACTGATGCGACAAGCTGCCATCCAAGCTGGTCTAGTTCCTGATACCCAGGAGGGTCGAGACAGCATTCACTTTGTCACAGAAGGAGAAGCAAGTCTCCACTTCTGCGTCGCAAACGGGCTAGTGCCAAGGGAGTTGAAGGTACGCGTTTTTGAATATCAAATTCGTCTAGGGCATCGATTAATGGGCGTTATAGTCTGGCGCTGCAGTACTCGTCGTTGATGCCGGTGGTGGGACAGTTGACATCAGCGGGTACAAGAAAAAATCTGACGACGCATTCGTGTTCGAAGAGGCTGCTGCCCCCCAGTGTAAGCCGTTGATTTTACTAATGTATCTTATTCACCCGAGGACCCCACAGGTCATTTCCACGGTTCGATCTTTGTTACGCAACATGCAAAACTTTTCCTTCAAGGTAAATCGCTTTTCAACAATATAAAGTATTCGTGCGAGGGTTTAACTCTTTGTACAGATTATCTCCGTGATTCAAAATATATCGACGTTGTCGACGACATCGCGAGATGTTTCGATAGGACTACGAAACTAGGTTTTCGCGATCCTAGTGTGCCTGCGTTCATCAAATTTGGTACTATGCGAGACAGGGATCCAAACTTCAATATCCGGTCTGGGCAATTGAGGCTTGATGGGTTTGAAATCTTCATTTTTATCATACCTCATACTCACGTTCGTAACCCAGGGCGGAGGTCGCCCGTTTTTATGAACCCTCAATCTCCTGCATTTCACGTGCCATCGCGGAAGCAAAGTACAACAGACAGGTCAAGGTCAGGAGCACTCCACGCATAACACAAAAGCAGCATTGACTATAAACCCAACACAGTGCGCATTCCTCGTCGGTGGCTTTGCCGGAAATGACTGGCTTTTTACATCTCTCAAGGAGAAATTCCAGCAGTACAACGTCTCCATCATACGACCTGACCACCACTCGTAAGTGCAGCCAGTCTGAAATGCTCAGTTATCTCTCTAACTGCGCTCAGGAGTAAGGCTGTCGCCGACGGAGCGGTATCTTTCTGTCTTGATCACTACGTCCGTGCTCGAGTCTCCAAATACGTATATGGCATGCAGTGCAGCATCCAGTACGATTCGAGCGATCCAGAGCACAGGAGACGTGAGTCGACCAAGTCAACGTGGCCGGATGGAATGGTGTGCATTCCCAATGCCTTTGATACTATCCTACCCAAGGTCAGTTCGACTTGGTGTGCCCACAAACTGGCTAATACGTAGAACGTTTAGGATACAGAGGTCGAAGAAACAAAACAGTTCAGGAGACCTTACTATCGCTGCACTCACACCAGAGGCGCATTGTTCAGTAATGAAATGAGGACCCAAATTCATTGCTATCGAGGAACAGTGGAAAATCCTAAATGGGTGTCCGACGGTGAGCAAGGAGAGGACAATACAGTACAGGTACTGATATATATCAAAGGTTCTCCTGCAGACTGGAAGGTCGCATGCTCTGTTGTCGTGGACGCTGCTTCCGTCAACGGAATAGTCCAACAGGGTTACCGCAACGGCCAGTCTTATTATACCATCAACTATGAGGTAATTCTCCTTTTTGGTCTCACTGAGCTGAAGGCGCAAATATGCTGGAAAGAAAACGTAAGTTTGTTATATTTGTCAATATCTTTGGATACTTAAACCATCAATTCACCCATTAGGGTCAAGAAAGACGGTGAGGATTTATTGATTGTCCTTCGTCGGGATCTGTCGCTAACTATTCCACATAGAAGTACAGCTTCCGTAGTTTACGAGACGGACATATGAGACGTGTCTCTCGTTTTTCCGCGAGACACCGTTGTCAGATATGAGGAATTTCCAACCACTAATTCGCTCTATATCAACGATACCCTATATTGTGATGAGAGAGCTGTGCCAAAAATTCGAGCGCAGTTGTATTTCGGAACTGTGTTCAACATCGTATGTGCGCAGCTGGCTAAGTGCCCTGCGCTGCCGGTCTTTTGTTAGTGCTGCATCCAACGAGGACACGGAACAAGAGATGGGCCTTAGCTAAAGAAGGGTGTTAAAGGGGTACAAGGCCTCAGCAAGTTCCCCGCATGCTGCGCCTCATGGAACAACACGCAGCAGGTTGATCTGCGTCGCGCGTGGATGGAAGGTATGATCTGATCTTATTGGCTCATTAGCACTTGCTTTGAATCGCGTATTCGGGGGTGCTTTCCAATTACTCTACTATTCACAGTATCTACGTGATAAGTTCTAAGTAAGGATACACACAAACGGCTCTACTTACTGATCTACGGCATTCGGGGACAGACCGGACGACTGTGCGACACGTTCCACTCAATTGATGTTGTTGATAGCCATAGCGTGGTTCAGGAAAGGATCAAGCATATATACCTGCTGCGTTCTTTGCCTTCATCGTATCATTCCTCCTCCAACCACTACCCCTCATTGAAAATGAGCAACCGACCCCCATACAGAGGCGACAGTCGCAAGCTCGTCTTGGCCATGGATGTGGGGACCACGTATAGTGGTGTATCCTATGCGTGAGTGAGCATAGCATTCGCTCTGAGATGCCATCTGATGATTGTGTGATTAGCATCCTTGATCCCGGCAGACCTCCAGTTATCGAGAGCGTGACAAGGTAATTGAACACTACTTAATGCTGTTGACTTTGCATAATTCGTTTCTGCACATTAAGGTATCCTGGAAAGGAGGGTGTCGTTGGCGACCACAAAATCCCGACTGTTATACTTTACGGCCCAAATGGCGATGTTCGTGCCGTTGGAGCTGAGGCCGAGCATGCATCCATGTTGGAAAAGATGGATACCGAACACCTTATCAGGGCTGAATGGTGCGTCGATATCGTATTGCATTGAGACTCGTGGTATTAATAGTAATGTCGGTGGTCGAGGACAGGTTCAAATTGCATCTTCGCCCAAAGCACCTCCAATCTCCACAAATAATCAACAACATTCCGCCACTTCCGTTGGGCAAGAGCGTTGTCACTGTTTTCGCTGACTTCCTTCGTTATTTGTTCGAATGTGCGAAAACTTTCATCACAGAGTCGCATCTTAGTGGTGCCTCTGTGTGGGGGTCGCAGAAAGACATCATTCTGACTCACCCAAATGGATGGGAAGGACCACAACAAGCCCTTATGCGACAAGCCGCTATCGAAGCTGGGATGATCCCTGATACTCAAGAAGGCCGGGACAGCATCCAATTCGTAACTGAAGGAGAAGCAAGTCTTCACTTTTGCGTCTCTCATGGGTTAGTACCAAAGGATTTGAAGGTTCGTGTCTTCGCGAGCAGACTGAATTGCGTGTTTACACGGTCTCCAGTCCGACGCCGCAGTACTCGTGGTTGATGCCGGTGGTGGAACAGTTGACATCAGTGGATATAAGAAGAAATCTGACGATTCATTTGTATTTGAAGAGGCTGCTGCTCCACAATGTAAGGCATTCTTTTTCTTGTTAACTTATCTTACTCACTAAAGGACCTCATAGGTCATCTCCACGGTTCGATCTTCGTTACACAACACGCAAAGCTCTTTCTTAAAGGTAGGCGTCTTTCTAAGACGATAAAAGCATCGATTCAACTTCCCACAGATTATCTTCGCGACTCGAAATACAGCGAAGCTGTTGACGATATTGCGAGATGCTTCGATAAAACCACGAAACTTGGATTCCGTGATCCAGGCGTGCCCGCGTTTATCAAGTTTGGTACAATAAAGGATCGGGATCCCAACTTCAACATCAAGTCTGGGCAGCTGAGACTCGAAGGGTATGATCACCACACTCCTGGGTTAAATCTATCTCACAGCCCCAACTGGAATCAGAACGGAAGTTGCTCGTTTCTATGAGCCCTCAATCACCTGCATTTCCCGTTCCATTGCGGAGGCCAAGTATCATAGACAGATTAAGGTGAGTGGCATACAACACACAACATGAAATCATACCTTGATGTAATCATATAACCCAACAAAGTGCGCGTTCCTCGTCGGTGGCTTCGCCGCGAACGATTGGCTTTTCACATGTCTTAAGGATAAATTCCAACAGTATAATATTTCCATTATGCGACCAGACCATCATTCGTGAGTACGGCAAGTATACAACGCTGATTCATATTCCTAACTGCGCCTAGGAGCAAGGCCGTTGCTGATGGGGCGGTCTCTTATTATCTCGATCACCATGTTCGTGCCAGGGTCTCGAAGTATATTTATGGTATACAGGCTTGCATTCCCTTCGATGCAACCAATCCCCAGCACGTGCAACGCCTGTCCACAAGGATTATATTTCCAAACGGCTTGGTTGGCATACCTGGCGCCTTCGATACCATCCTACCCAAGGTTGGCTTGATTGTGTGTGCCCAGAAATCGACTAATTAGTGCTTTTAGGATACGGAGGTTTCTGAAACCCAGGAGTTCAGGAGTTCCTACTCTCGCTATGCTAAATCCCGAGACGCGCTATTTGGAAGTCAGTTAACAAGTCAGGTTTATTGCTACCGAGGCACAGTTGAAAAGCCCCAATGGATGTCCGACGGTACGCTCAAAGGATGTAATATAGTAGAGATGCTGACTAAATCACAGGTTCTCCTCAAGACTGGAGTGTTGCATGTTCCGTGGTTGTAGACGCCGCTTCCATTGATGGAATAATCGAGCAAGGTTCCCGCAATGGTCAGGTTTACTTCACCGTCAGCTTCGATGTTATCCTTCTTTTTGGTCTTACTGAGCTGAAGGCGCAAATATGCTGGGAAGAAAGTGTGCGTTCATCTGCTATACCATCGGTACCTGATACTCATAGCACCAATGTACAAATTAGGGTCAAGAGAAACGGTAAGGATCAACTAATGCGTCATTAACCTTTACCTCTGATGGCCAGTATACAGAGGGCCGGCCTCCATAGTCTACGAGACAGATGTATGAGGACTATCGCATATATATTTCGCTCGCAATCTCCCGGCGAGCGTAGTTATTTATAGGAAAAGAACAATAATCAGGCGTTGGACAGACAAACATTAATTTGCGAAAGCCCGCACAAAGCTGCAGCGCTGGGGGTATGAATGCCATGACTGAATGCAATGCATGAAACTTGTATGCTATTCCCGTTGTTGTGTCTGCAAGACTACTTTTCTAAGTAGGGACTTTCTTAATCGCTTTGTGTACAAGTATAAAAACCTGGGGGCGTTGCTTTCAAAAAAGAATGAGGAAGCGCGCCAACAGCTTTACTAATAGTTATATACAATGTTTAAATAGCAGTATGAGTGACTGGGCGATCGTGCAAATAGAGCAACGTGATGGATGGAAAAAGAGCGTGTCAAGTATCTATACATATATGGCCATATTTTTGTCTGTTGTTCCCTCCATTTTCTCCTTAGGACATGCACAACCGACCAACGTATAAAGGAGATAGTCGCAGACTCGTCCTTGCTATGGATGTTGGGACCACTTATAGTGGTGTTTCCTATGCGTCAGCTTAACTCACTCTGGTTCAATCCAATGATATCTGATGGGTGTAATCAGCATCCTAGATCCAGGCAGTCGTCCAGTAATCGAGAGTGTGACAAGGTACTCCCTCACCGATACATGGACCATGGTACTACTAGCTAAACTCAATTCGATGACACCTCCATACAAGATATCCAGCCAAAGAGGGTAGCGTCGGTGATCACAAAATTCCAACAACTATCCTGTATGGACCAAATGGAGATGTTCGTGCTGTTGGTGCCGAGGCTGAACAGGGGTTGTTCTTAGAAGAGGTAGAGACAGAGCAACTGATAAAGGCAGAATGGTGTGCCGTGTCATGCATTGTCCCACGTTGAATTGCTGATATAGAAGATGTCGATGGGAACAGGTTCAAGTTGCACCTCTGCCCCAAACACCTCCAATCCCCGCAAATAACTGACAACATTCCACCACTTCCACTGGGGAAGAGCATCATTAGCATCTTTGCCGACTTTCTTCGCTATTTGTTTCAGTGTGCCAAGAAATTCATCGTGGAATCTCACCTTAATGGTGTTTCTGTGTGGGGGTCACAGAAGGATATCATCTTGACCCACCCAAATGGATGGGAGGGACCGCAGCAGGCCCTTATGCGACAAGCAGCAGTTGAAGCTGGGGTAATTCCTGACACTCAAGAAGGTCGAGATAGCGTTCATTTCGTCACTGAAGGAGAAGCAAGTCTTCACTTTTGTGTTGCGAACGGGTTGGTTCCGGAGAAGCTGAAGGTTGGTCCCCTTCTGAGTCCGGTTCACTGTTATAGTTGTTGCTATATCTCATGTCGTATAATTAAGGCAGGTTCTGCAGTTCTCGTTATTGATGCGGGTGGTGGCACAGTTGACATCAGTGGATATGAGAAAAACTCCAACAATGCGTTCGTGTTCAAGGAAGCTGCTGCACCACAATGTAAGTTGTTCTTAAAAGTTTGATACTGCTGCTAGAATAATGACACATTTGTTAGCTCACTTTCACGGTTCAATTTTTGTTACACAGCATGCAAAAATCTTCCTTCGCAGTAGGTACCATCTTTTGACGCACCTTTAAGAGTTAACTTAGTATTCCCCTCTGTAGACTATCTTCAGGACTCGAAATATAGCGAGGATGTGGACGATATTGCCAGATGCTTTGACAAAACTACGAAACTCTTATTTCGAGATCCTAATCTGCCTGCGTTCATTAAGTTTGGGACATTACGAGATAACGACCAGAATTTCAACATCCGATTCGGACAGCTAAGGCTCAAAGGGTATAATCTCTCCACTTCTAAATATATTACTATCTTAGCATCTACACACAACTCAGAAATGAAGTTGCTCGGTTTTATGAGCCCTCAATCTCTTGCATTTCTCAAGCAATTGCAGACGCTAAGTACAAAAGACAGATCAAGGTAGGAGTTGTACATAATATAAGCATGCATACAGGTGCTAACATAACTCCAAAATTCAGTGCGCATTCCTCGTTGGTGGATTCGCTGGGAATGATTGGCTGTTCACATCCCTCCAGGAGAAATTTAAGCAATACGATGTATCTATTATACGTCCAGATCATCATTCGTGAGGATTCCTTGGGTTCACTCAATTGACATATCCAACACTCCACAGGAACAAAGCCGTCGCTGACGGAGCTGTCTCCTTTTATCTTGACCATTACGTCCGTTCCCGCATTTTCAAATATGTATGTGGGGCAACGTGCAATCCTTTATACGAGCCTCAAAACCCAGAACACGATCGCCGTTTGCCCTCAAAAATTACTTTGGCTGATGGTACCCAGCGCATTTCTGGTGGATTTTGCACTATTATCCCTAGGGTGAGTCCTGCGTGAAATGCTTGCTGTCGCATTCTACGGATAATCAAATCCAAAGGGCACGGAAGTTTCGGAAACTCAGGTCTTTCGAAAGCCCTATTACCGTTGCAAGGACAAGAGGGCGGACATCCTTGATGGTGATTTGCGGTGCGACATATATTGTTACAGGGGTCCACTGAAGCAGCCTTATTGGATGAACGATGGTAGGCTCTTATAGCTTAGCGATCGTTCTGTCGTTAATAATATCTGCGGCAGGTCCTCTGGAAGATTGGGGCATCCTATGCACTGTAGTTGTTGATGCCGCCTCAATCTCAAGAATCATCAAGCACCATCCCCCCTCCAAGGGCCGACAAGAGTACTTTACTCTGAACTACGAGATTATCCTTCTTTTTGGTCTCACAGAACTAAAGGCACAGATAGGCTGGACAGACAATGTGAGTTCGCCAACTGCCTGGTTGTATCGAGGTATTCACTCTCATCACTCAAAATTAGGGTCAACAGAAGCGGTAAGAGCTACTAACTGTATGTATTCAATGTATTTCATAACAAATCATGTACAGGAGCCCAGCCTCTATAGTTCATGACATAGATTTATAAGTACGAGCCTGCCATTATGGACCCACTCAAATAACACAGGGCATAGTCATCGACAGATATGAGAATTCGTAGGAAGTTATCGGCCGTATTAAGGCACGCTGAATTAGTGCTTGTTATTATGTATCGCACTATGTGTTTTTAGTTACAATTAGCAAAATATCAGAGGGCATATTCTGCAAACAGTTCAACCTACCTAGCCTTCGTGCAGAACTACATGGGCCTTCACCGGGGTTGCTACCTTCCTTCCGCCAGGGCGAATTGCAGTTATCTGCAATCCTAATCCAATCGTACATAGAATAGTCGCAGTCGGTGGCGTATTATTCAGTTGATTGGTGATTGAGCAGTCGTGATCACTTTCTGCAATGGAAGAGTTATGAGATGATCCTGGTACCAACCAGATGAGTCGTCCTTCATCGCTCATCATTCCTTCTCCGAGGGCTTGGCCCAAATTCAGGACCTTCTCTACAAGAACTGTCAAGCTACGACTACTCAGCATTGATGAAATGTGGCCATCACTCTTATCCGCCTCTGTCCAACCACATAGACTAAAAAGCAGGCGCAATTCATTTATTAACTTCTCCGTGCAGAAATCAACACTCTTGTTGTGGTACTGGAGACGAATTTGGGCTTTTGTCATGGCTCTCCACTTGTATGCGGCGTGGGGTTCTAATGAAAACGATGGTCAAATACCACAAGTCAGCCTACAATAGTAACTTACCAACAATAGCGATGCCGTCATATATCTTCTTGAGGTGATATGAAAGGCCCTCATTTGATGGGCACCACAACTTGGCATAATTGTAAGCAAAGGTGGCCATTATTGCTTGGAGAGCAATTTGGATTCCGAAATCTTCGTCTACATCCTTTGATAGAGGTGTACGACTGGACAGCAGAGAAATGAAGGTAGGTGAGAGAACACGTGATAGACCCTCTAAGTCCTTGAATTCTCCATTCGCGACTCCTTGCCTACTTGAATCATTGAGGTCAAGCTGATCGACAAAGGCAGCAGAAATTTGATAAATTTCTTGGTTAATAGCTTCCACTAAATCGGACACCTCTCAACCTGACAATGAACTTGCTTTCGATAGGTAGGGTTCAATCTCCTTAAAATCCTTGTTACGCTCTGCAAGACGTCTTTGTGTTTGGGCATGCCGGGCCTGTTCCAAAGCAAGTTGTTCCCGAATGGAGCTCAGGAATGTCTTCAACCGTGAGACGTAGCGTCCATTAGAAATACGACGTCGGCGTTCCTCCTGCAGTTGATCGAGCAAAGCCCTGTTTTCATTGTGTAGTTCACTATTTTGCTGAAGCAATCTCTCAATCTAAATGTGTCTGAATTTAGTTTCAAATTCCATAAATACAAACATTTCTCACTTGTTCTGGCTTCCCCATGGCATTTGTCCAACGTGCTCTTCGGTTGCATGAACGAGGATCAGGTTCTATATTAGTTAAGGATAAATATTTCTGAAGAAAAACTCGAAGGCAAGGATATTCCACCTTGTCTCTGAATTGACAAACGACTCGTTTCAGTCCTTTGTGTATTATCTCTGGTAGCATCTCTCTGGTGGCTACTGCTATCCCAGTTACAAGTCATTCTCGCTGGTGAAAATGCGATGAATTGGCTTTGAGGACAATTGAAACATGATAAGCTCTCACCATCTGCTGAACGAGGCTGCTCATTTGTATCTTCAGTATCATCGTTGAATCCCTCCACTGGATGTTCGAATGGTTTGGCCTGGGTCAAGTCGCTGCCAATCAAATGAGTACGACGAATCTGGAACGAAGTTTCAGAAGAACCTAGAAATGGTGCCCATCTGTATGAACTTCAAAATGCAAAATGGGGCAATATTTATTGAGCCCATTTGTATCGCTGGTTGATTTTGTAGTCCATGAGCCTCCCGCAGCTCCTTGGAGCAATAAGCCTTGTGAAGATCTAATTTGCCGTCAATGTATCATGACCTTGAATACGCCATCTCCACCAGCAAAGATCACGTAGTTTTGACTGACTTCTCGCGTAGTTGTCTACCTTTTCAGGATACTACATGGTGTCTGCGGTCATTTACCACTTGAAATCTGCTGGGAACCGCAAATATCCGAGGCCTCATGAGAGTGGAGCGCCTGCTAACATGACCATACCTTACATATTTTACATTGACTACCGCTGATTCTCATCAGCGACCGTTCTTGAAATGCGCAAAATACGCGAAATCCTAACTGCGGCCGTAAATTGGGCTCGCGTCTACGGAAAAGCCGCTTGAGAGTTGCTAGCATACATCTCGTGAGTTGACACAGATAAATAGGACTAATTGGCAGTGTTGTTTAGTGCTGAGCCCCTTCTTTAATACGTCGAACCTTACGGTTACCATGAAATCTTGGCCTATATATACTGGTGTCCGGAGGAAATTGATACTTGCTCTGGACGTTGGCACGACCTGCAGTGGTGTTTCATACTGGTAAGCCTGTAAACTACACTTGCTATTATCTCACACTCAAGGGTGATGCAGTATCCTTGATCCTGGCACACACCCTGTCGTCCAGAGTGTCACGAGGTCTTTCATTTATACTTACGAGATCAAAATACTCAATCTTGGACTTAGATTCCCCGCACAAGAAGGGATTGGTGGAGACTGCAAAATACCCACCATTATTCTTTATGGGCCAGATTGTGATGTTCGTGCTGTTGGCGCAGAAGCAGAACAAGAATCATTTTTGGAAATGATTGAAACTGATCACTTGGTCAAGGCGGAATGGTAGCATATCCCCATTATATCTGTCATTTGATGCTTATGCTGTATTGATATGCTATTTAGGTTCAAGTTACACCTACGACCCAAGGAGATGAAATACCCACAGGCTATTAAGGATATACCTCCCCTACCTCCTGGGAAAAGCATACAAACCGTTTTCGCCGACTTCCTCAAATATTTGTTCGACTGCTCGAAAAAATTTATTACCGAATCTCACATGAATGGAGGTTCTATTTGGAACCCTGAAAGAATTGTTATACTGTCTCGTCCAAATGGATGGGAATGGGCCCAACAAGCGTTGATGCGGCGAGCTGCCGTACAAGCTGGTCTTGTTCCTGACACCGAAGAAGGTCGGGATTCCGTTCAATTTGCCACAGGAGGAGAGGCGAGCCTTCATTATTGCCTTTCGCATGGACTGTTGGCGAATCAGCTCAAAGTTTGCATTTAACTCTTAATAAAAACCGTCGCTGACAATATTTTACAGAAGGGCGATGCCATTTTAATTGTTGATGCAGGAGGGGGTACCATTGACATTACTGGTTATACCAAGTCAGGCGAGTTGACGTTTGAAGAGGCTGCCGTACCACAATGTATTTTTTCCACCTTTATTTCGAGATCGCTCATGGACATTACACAAAGGTCATCTACAAGGCTCAGTTCTCGTGACGCGACGAGCAAGAGAGTTTCTTCAAAGTAAATTCCTCATTACAACACTCATTCATAAGTTTTGATCCTAAAGATACTAGACTTCCTTATGGGGAGCAAGTATCACGACGCTGTCGACGAGATTGCAAAGTCATTTGACAAAAGTGCAAAACTAAGATTCCGGGACATCAACGAGACTACCTTCATCAAATTTGGTTCTATGCGGGACAAGGACCCAGACTTCAACATTCGTACAGGCCAATTGAGGCTCGAAGGGTAATACCCAACGAATTCTACGATTCCCTCTCATCTCGTTTCTTACAATCGCTGTCCCAGAGAGGTTGTGGCTCATTTCTTTGCCCCATCTATTTCTTGCATTACCAATACCGTTACAGAAGCAAAGTTTTTATCACAAATCAAGGTAATATAACTTATCGATACTAGTACGTATATTGCCAGTGCCTCATGATGATCCGATAGGCGGTTTTCCTAGTTGGAGGTTTTGCAGGGAGTGAATGGCTTTTCACGTCATTAAAGGACAAACTCCAACAGTACTCCAACATATCACTACTTCGGCCAGATCATCACTCGTAAGAAGCCTTAACCTGCAAGAAAATTTACTCACATAGAAAATAGAAGCAAAGCTGTCGCTGACGGTGCAGTCTCTTTCTATCTCGACCACTTTGTTCATGCTCGCATCTCCAGATATGTCTATGGTGTCAAGTGCAATTTGGATTATAATCGTTATGACCCAGAGCACTTGAGACGCCAAGATACAGCATACATAGAAGCAGATGGCGTTGTGCGAGTTCCTGGTGCATTTGACATTGTCTTACCCAAGGTGCCCTTTACTAGCTTTCATATTATTCTACTTTATTTTTGACATCATTTATTTCTCGTTAATTGTTCCAGGACACAATAGTGGGTGAATCCCAGGAATTTCGACGGAACTTTAATATATGTGATTATGAGAAAAAAAACCTCATGAAGTGTGATCTCAGAACGACGATCCACTGTTATCGTGGCAGCCTGAAGCAACCTCAATGGACCACGGACGGTAATCTCCACTTTCGAATGCATAAAGAAACGCAGTAATGTATGTTTTTAGGTTCCCCTATGGACAGGAAAGAAATGTGTACCATAGTGGCCGGTAAATCCTCCCTCAACCAGGTAATCAAGAAAAAGTGGAATAGCAAGATCAATTGCCACTATTACGAGGTCTCCTACGATGTTATTCTATTACTTGGACTATCGGAACTAAAGGCACAGATTTGTTGGAAGGACTCCAATGTATGCTCTTCGTGATACTCCAGCATTATCAGCTAATTACCGCTATATCCTTTTTGACAAGGGCAAGGAGCGCAGGTAAGGATATTATTGGAAGGTTGGTTACTGGCTCAGTGGCTCACCACCTTTTTATATGGGACCGGCTTCAATAATTTATCAATCATTACAATAGATTCTGCTAACAGGCCTTAATCGAATTTATCACAGAGCAAATATCCATACTCACGACTGCCAAGACGTATGTTCTAGTAGATTCATAAAAATTCCCGATGCACAGTAGCCAAAACAGTACTTAAGTGACCATCAGGCGACATTTTTGACTGCGCCTACGATAGTTGAAAAAGGAAGCAACATATGATCCCGTGGTATAGCACTTGAACAGCACCTAAGCGGCATCATTTGTCGACGACCTATCTCACGGACAAACTCAACGTCATATATAAACCATGAGGCTTTCCCCATGCCTCATTGCACTCTTCGTTTTTAACCATGACCACACAAAGGCCGTACACCGGATCAACGAAAAAGCTAGTCGTCGCGTTTGACGTAGGCACCACGTATAGCGGTGTATCCTACAGGTTAGTCACGTCCAATTGTAACTTGTATTCATAGACCCCAACCGTGCTGAGTGTGCGTAATTTGCTAGTCTCCTTGAACCAAAAGCCGTACCACCTATTCGAGGAATTACGAGGTCCGTGTGCCTGATTGATAGAGTTTTCCCGTCCAATGGCCAGCTCAACTGAGATACCCTACGCTTATGCTCTGTAGATTCCCTGCTCAAGAACACGTCGGAGGAGATTCGAAAACACCAAGCATCATATATTATGACAAGACCGGTTCTCAAGTACAAGCCGTGGGCGCCGAAGCCAATCTACCCGTACGAGAAGAGGCAGCCCTTGAGCAAGGCTGGAAAAAAGTAGAATGGTGCGTTCAAAGTCTCTGCCATCTTTCGCACTTTTGGGTGAAAGAAAGGGCTCATTGACACCGGCTTTGGGTTTGCACCTCTTTGTCAATCCCGCTTTGCTTCCGCTTTTTTTCAGGTTCAAGCTTCATCTGCGACCCAAAGCACTAGTAGGCCCATCCGACCCTGTACCGCAGCTTCCACCGAAGAAGTCCATCGTAGCCGTTTTCGCGGACTACTTTGGCTATCTTCTCTATTGCCTCAAGACGTACATCTCCGATGTCCACGCAAACGGTGCTCAACTCTGGAACGCCGTTCATGCCGCCGGGATAGAGTATGTGCTTACACATCCGAATGGTTGGCAGGGGCAACAGCAGAGTCAGATGCGCGATGCAGCAGTCATGGCTGGGTTGGTCCCGAACACTGTTGAGGGGCGTGAAAGGATACACTTTGTGACGGAGGGAGAAGCGAGTTTGCACTTTTGCTTGGAGAATAGCTTGACCTCGCAAGCGACTTTGGTGCGTCCGTTTGGTCGTTATCTCCTTTTGATACGCGGAAGAGTACAAAGACTTAGCTCTATCGCTCCAGGAATCCGATGGTATAGCGATCATCGACGCCGGCGGAGGAACAATTGACATCAGCGCCTACAGGAGGCGTCCGGATGGATCGAAAGGCGCGCCAGTTAGGTTCGAGGAAATCACCGCTCCCCGATGTACGAGTCCCTTTCTTTCATTGCCACTTCATTTCCCCCTCACGTCCCAAAAGGTTATTTCCAAGGATCCATCTTCGTCACTTCTCGTCTGCGGGAGCATCTGGAAAGTAGGTGATCCCTTCAATTCATTTCCCGCACCATGGCCACGGCTACGCTTCACACCCTCGAGGCTGATCACGTCTTTCCTAAAATGCACCTAGATTACCTCAAAGGAACACGCTGGGTGGAGGAAATCCCAACGATGGTCCGCCACTTTGATCAAAGTGGGAAGCTAACGTTCCGTAACATCAACGACGTTACCTACCTCAAGTTTGGCTCGATGAAGGACAGGGATGTTAAGTACAACATTCGTGCGGGAAAGATGCCTTTGGTGGGGTATGTCCACCTGATACGGAATCGCGTTTTCTCCTTATATCTCTTGTAGGAACGACGTTGCGGCGTTCTTTGAACCTTCTGTGCAATGTGTTATCAAAGCCATTCGCGAAATCAACGAAGCATCCCGCATCTCGGCACGTCATATCCCCGAGTCTGTACTTTGTATATCAATCTCTAACGCACAAACTCACAGAGCATCTTCCTCGTTGGTGGATTTGGTGCCAACGACTGGTTCTTCTCCCGCCTAAAAGAAAGCTTCAATTCCCTCGGCATTAGCTTCTGCAGACCCGACGCTCACATGTTCGTTTCCATTTCTATCTATCTCATCCTCAACTCTCATTCCACTCCTTCCCTTTGCCCTTGGGCATCACAGAAACAAAGCCGTAACAGACGGAGCGATCAACTACTACCTCAACTACGTCGTCTCTGCACGCGTAGCCCGAGAAACCTACGGAATTGAAGTCTCAAAGACATTCGATCCAAAGAACCAAGACCACCTCCGTCGACGTGCTCGGAATCTAGTTCAGCAGAGCGCCACAGGCACCATACTCGTGCCCAAGTTCTTTAGCGTCATTCTACCCAAAGTTCGTGGCAGTTTTTATCCGTTATCACGATTTCTGATCGTTGAGATTGCTTCTGTAGGGGCACAAGGTCGAAGCCGATTCAGAGTTCCGAAAATCGTACTTTAGGGAACACAAAGACCCCAATCAACTATGTGAAGTTCTCGTCGAGCTTTTGTGCTACCGAGGCACCTCAGAAACGCCAGAGTGGTTGGACGTCGAGCCAGGTAAAGCTCACACCACCCGTTCTCCTATCCTTCGATAACTGACGAGCGTCATTTTTCATGAAGAAAAATACAACATCCTCTGCACCGTCAAAGCCAACACAGCCCATCTCAGCAAACGAAACAAGCAAAAGAACGGGATTTATCGGATCGAGTTTGATATCATTGTCAGCTTTGGGTTGACGGAAATCAAGGCTCAGTTGAGTTGGGTTGAAAATGTGCGTACGCCAGGTTGCATTCCGCCGTGCTAACGTTTGATGATTGATTGCTTCCATTGGTAACAGGGAAAGGAGAAACGGTGAGATTCCTCGGCCGAAAGATCTATTCAACCGGTAAACTGATATTTATCGTTCTCGCTCTCCAGGACTCCAGCAGCCGTAGTGTACTCCGGTCAATGACCGCTTTCCCAACATTTCCGGACACTCTCCAAGTGTCAGACCATCATACGCCAGTAACCTTCTCAAGGTATTCTAAATCACGCTTTAGTCAATGTATCACATATACGAGATTTGTCTCACCTCTTGTTATCTCGAATGCAGCGAATGTACTTGCTGCTGCTGGTATACTGTAGTAACAGACGTCAGCCATTGTAGCCACTTTTGGAATATTTCGCATACCTTCTTAGCACTATATGAAACCATGCAATCACAAACGCATATATGATCAGATTCGTTCCTTGAAGTAAGAGGAGGGCGACATACGTGAAGGAGATAGACCGCGGAATAACCCAGCACTATGCGTAACAGTCAACACAACGTCCTGATGCGTTGGACTAAAAGGGCACATACATTCCAGATTCAACTATGATTGTCTTCAGCTCGTGTGCGATGTACTGCACAGGTGTTCCAGTTGGAGGTGTAGCTCTCAGTTGTACCCGTGATTTGACAACATCTACGGTAGACAAAAATGATTAGAGCCGCCCGTATACGCTTGAATGCGACATGAAAGACATACCAAGTGGGTAGCAAGCCAACCAATATGCAATCTAGCTAGCAAGTTGTCGTTGAGGTGCATTCGTTGAGGATATGACCGGAACGGTTTACGTACCCCTCCTGTTGATCCACTTGCGAGAAGGGCCCATACTGGTAGCTCCTCGCCGTATTTTTGTTTGAACTTTCGTTTCGAGAACTCAAATGCTATGGCTAGTGTGTAAGGAAATGTTGTCCGTAAATGCGAAAAAGCGCTCACCAGTGTAGAACCTGATGAGGAACGTAACCGTTCAGTTGAGGTACCATGAATCATCGGATTGGTTGAACATACCCAGCGTAAGCAGGAATCTCTCTTGCTACCGTTATCTAGAAGACGATTCGGTCAATCAACATGCCAATGAAGCGACCAAGCAACAAAACTTACCCAATATCCACGCATAACGCCTTTCCTAAAACCCCATTCTTTCCACATTTCCCTCGCCACCTCTCTCAACCGCTTATCCGTCGCAGCCCCATACTGTCCCTGCATTCGCACCTTAAACATCTCCACTACACGTCCAGCCCCACACCCCATCACGCGAGCGTAAGTGAATACGACCATGGCAGACGCAATGCAACCAACGCACCCGGACTGGCCAGTATGGCATTCGCCGCGCCAGCCATCGCACCAGCCGCAGCCGTCTCCTTCAATGACAGCTGACCGAACGGCGAGACAATCCGTTTTGAGATGCCATATGAAGCGAAGAGCAGAGAGTTGACTCCGGCGATGCCCAGCAGTGGGCTGGCCATTCCTGTTGGTGTTCAACGTCCAAAGTTTCGTCGTGCATCCAGTATAAAAGAGTTGTAGAAACGGACCTTTGTAAAATGCAAAGAATCCTTCCTTGCGAAGTGTTTGGACTAGGATGTCCATAGGTCCTTTCTATCACCATGATTAGCTCGAGACGTATCAACATCGAAACGAACGACCCACAAACATATCCTCTGGATAGACAAAACTCCGTCAGCATCTCCCAAAACTTCATTCCAAAAAGACATTGGCTCAACTGGGAGCTATCTGCGCTCGAGTCTTGATCGTATCCAACGGTTGCCCAACCAGCACTTGAGCAGCTCCTCCGACGCTCCCAGCCAGGAGCTCGTTCACGGTCTTCATAGTATCAGACATGGCGTCGGCGGTGGTAGGAACGGGAGTAGGGAACAGAAAGAGACCGCTGAGGTCTTGACGGGCTGAGGAATCTCAGCCTCTCAGGTTCATGATGGATAGATGGCTCAGGTTGACGCCATCCGCCTAAGCCTTCCCACGTGGCTCAATTTATTCACAACGACGACCACGACCTCTGCTCGTCGACGACCGTGATGCCAGCGTTGGTATAGAAAGCAAGTAACACAGAGCGCCCATGGTATCTACCAGGTATCCTAGAGGGATATAGACCCCTTCGCCCCCGCCGCACCTTCCGAAAGCATCTCTTTCCACCACTTCTTCTTTTCCGAGCCACCAGTTTTTTTCGACTTTTCGCCATGGTGGACGATGGTCGAGAGACCTGAACTCACGCCTTTACGGCCTCCACCCGGGAACTCTTTCTTATTTTTCGAGCTCTCCTCTTCCTCGGAGGGCTCATCGTCAGCCTTCTGCCGTTCCCGTTTCTTCCCCTTTGATGAAGCTGTTGGCGGCGGTTTTGCGTTTTTCTCCCATTCCTTTCGGTGAAGTCGGTATATCGCCATAGTGGCGCGGGCATCAGTAATCTGCAGAGCACTATCGATTCCAGGTCATAGGCAGAGAACAGAACTTTACGTACACTAGAATGTTCTCCGGCCTGTATCACAGTATCTAACTCCTGCTTGACCAAATTGCGCAGCGCTACATGGCGAGATTTGACCACTTTGAATTTACCCGCATATATCTGGGTATCCCGTACTTGGGGACGAGGATATGACAGAAGTAGGGCCTAGCGAACACTAAGCACAAAACGCCTTATAAAACGCCTCTACCCACCTTAAGATCGTTGTGTACTGCGTGCCCTATCAATATCCGATCCTTCAAGAGCTCCGCGACCCGCTTCTGAACGTCCTCAAATGGTTTAGCTGCCCAGAATCTAGTTGAGCCCAAATTGGAGATCAACTAGGGTCTACGCACCTTTAACCATATCGGACGCTCGAATACCACTGTACTGGGTACGATAGTCCACCACTCGCTCCCGCTGGCGCACAAACTCGTCCATTATCACGAAGCCGTAATAATTGACCAGACTGACCCGAGCGAGTGACGACTCCGAACCATCTATTCCAACTCCTACCATCTCACAATCTAGAGCGAGATATTTCCCTGGTCTGAAGGAATGGGGATTAGATGGAAAGGGAGGGGGAGCATGGAGGGTACTCACTGTTGCTGTTGCTCTGTGACCTCGATCTCTCCATAGATCATCCTCTTGAGTGCTGACTTTGACTCGCCATTCTTTAGATCAGACTGCGAGGCCTCTGGTTCCGGCTTTGTCTCTTGCACCACCACTCTCTTGATGGTCGTAGTTGAGGTCGAAGAAGAAGGTGTGGGCGAGTGGGTCAATTTTCGCTTCTTCTTAATAGGCCCTGCATCGGCACTATTTGCAGCAGTTTTTGCAGGCTTGATTTTCTATAACCGTCGTTATCAGCAAGGTTTCCAAGCAAGATGGCCAGATATGCAACCTTCTGGAGTGCCAGCCAGTTGGCCGATGCTGTGGTTTTTGACATCTTTCGGACCATTGTCACACTAAGGTGACCAGACGTGACTATGTGACTGACGCGTGACATGGCAATCCGCGAGCGGGGATCAAGCGGGGATTTATCTTGCTGGTTGTGTGCCGGAGCGCTGGACCTTGTGGCAACAGGCCTTCATCATTGTTTCCACTTTAAAAGACAATGGCAGGAGCAAAGAAGTACAAGACCAAGGCATGTATTCCTCCCGGAGATTGACCGATTGCTGATTAGTTATCTGGGTGTAGACTTATCGTCCCCCGGACGAAAAGTTCATTGTCATTGTTCGGCCATGGGGTCGCGAAGATGGGGCACCAAATGGAGGCCCGAATTTTGCGAGAAATATCATGGCCTGGTGCGAGATCATGATACGTGGGGAGCATCCTGGTGTTCGCCCGAACGCAGTGTATACCACAACAACGGTAGGCCCCTTGCACACATCAAAGGATTCATTCATTCAATAAGGAATGGTCGTATTTAGCGCTCGGACGTGATTGTTGAATTTCCAGAAGAAGTAGACATACAACCCTATCTAGGGCTACATCGGTGGAAGAAATTTCTAGTATCCCCATACTCGGAACAGGTCCAGAGTCGCTTTTCTTCCATTTACGAATATCACTACGAACACTGGGATCACCCAAAAACCAAGGGTAAGCCACAATAATGTTCATTTATGTCGCCAAGACTCGACTATGATCATCAGGCTGGTCACCAAACTTTCCAAACTACAAGCAAATACACCCTGCTTTCCCAGTTAAACACCCGTACCCACCATCTAGTCCATGTCCACCACCACCACCGGATATTCGATTCACAAAACCGCTCCCTCCACATTTGCACCTTGCAGAGGGACTGGAACAAGATGAACCTCCAGCTCCGCCACAGCCAACTCCACGTGCAGAATCGTCAACGCAAGCCTCTCAAGCGCTGAGGCCCTCGCAGCCAGAAGCCCCTCCTGCGTCAACTTCTACGGTAAGCGTTTGTTATTGCCTTTGTGTGACAGTGCTGATTATTATCTGGGTGCATTTTTGGTGCGTTATTTTAATCGGAAACTGAATGACACGTTGATAGTCTGCGTTCGCCCCATACGAACGGCCTAGTCATTTACCACCCGCGCCTCTTATACCCTCTCCTCCTCCTGCGATAATAAAGAAAGAAGAGGAAGACGTCAAACCATCTCTTCCTATTCGTATCAAACCCGAGCCTGTTGAACCGGAACTGGGACCCATCGGTGAGTACATAAAACACGCAGCCATATAGCTAATTCATTCATACTTGGTTTAGGAAACTACACGCCTTCGCAAGAACTACTAGAACAACTTAATCAGTTACCTGCTGGAATGCTGGCAACCACCACAACAAATGGCAATAAAGATATACCAAAAATTAAGCCAGATCCTGAGGAATCCGCTAGAGTGATGACACCCATTGCAACTGACAATGGGGTTATACCAACGATTAAGCCAGAGCCTGTAGAACCTAGCCTTAGTGGTAAGTCATACCGACTCGAACAGGATGTTATCGCTAATATGGGAGCTGTGAAGTAGGAGGATATAAGCCCTCAGACGAGCTAATGCGTGCAATGGGACAACTCCCTGCGCATCTCTTAACATCATCATCATCTTCATCCTCAAGACCGAGTAATGACTACGTCAGAGTCAAACCTGAACCAACCGATGGTAAGCGCCCACTTGTGATATTTGGCTTCTGACCCTCCTTTAATCTGTCAATCCGCCTTCTATTGCAGAGCGCCTTCCCCCTCCTTCCGCAGTTTCCAATCCAGTAAGAGTGAAAGCAGAACCAATAGATGGTAACGCCACACCAAAACTAAGCCTCTTATCCCTTCGATGGAAAGCTCAACTTTGCAACAGGCTCTATACCCCTCCCTCGTGCTCCTCCTCCTCTGCCATCCCAGAGACAAACCCCATTCATCAAACCAGAACCCAGGGACGACTACAGGATCCCGCCACTAGGTGCAAGCCTGCGTAATCACGCAGCGACACATTCGCAAAATCAGACTCAGACCCAGACTCGAGGCCGCGAGACCTGGGATCCTCGACGTCGACCGCCACCACACCAACAAATGTCAGCGCCATATCCGGTATCACAGCATAACCCCTATGGTAAGGGTTTCCGCGATGTCAAGTCTGGAGGGTCGTTCAATCTCAATCCAGTTAACGCAGGTCCGAAGCGACCTAGAGAGGATGAGCATCTTGGTATGTGCTAGTTTTTTCGCTTGCATCGATTAGCTAATTGTGTCTTGCTATACAGATAGATTTAAGAGAATTAAGTCGGAATATAGTTCATGAAGATATAGGGAAGAATTGCACAATGCTTTACATACGCGACTTCCTTTCATTGTTCGATGGGATGGATATTTGGGACCGTCATAGTATACACTAATCTGTTCGCTGTTGACATTTGTTGCACGGGTTACGAATTATTTGCTGTCCGTAGTTGTATTGAACCGACAGTAATATACAGTGCAGGACATATTGTGCTACCAACAGAAAAAATATCCATAACTTGTAAGTTCCAAAATTGTGATTTAGATATCTTCATCTTCGTAACAAATAATAGCAGATGCCACATTGATCGATAAAAATAATGTGACAGTGTGCATAAGTCTTGTTCTCGTCTCATGCAGGCTTTTCGCCTCAAATTTGTTACCTACTGCGGTTGATGTCACGATGATGCGAGGCTGTGAGCTCGAAAGACAGAGGAGTGCATACTCGACTTTGCGTAGATCAAAGTAATACGGTCGTCAAGCCAAATATACCCGGAGTAAATGATCTAATGTCGAATTGAGTGTTCAGATTGCAGGGATGACGATTTCCTGGATATGTCAAAATGGGGATGAGTGGCCCATCCTCTGAGCCGTGAGTATTGTCATAGCCTCAGCGCGAGCGACGGCAAATCGATTGACTCCCAACTCAAACGAAACGCAAACCTTGAGTCACCCGCTCGAGTCAAGGCCCAGATTGGTTCAAGCAGCAGATCTTCAGCAATATTTGCCCAGAATTTTGTCGGAGCATCAATCGCCGAAGATCACTGGTGGATCCGTATGGGCAACAAGAGTACGAGCGAGACCCGTCAGAGTAGGAGGACACAACTCGAGCTTGTTGCTGCTTGTTCACCGATGGACTGGATTGGGTGATATCGCGCTCACCAGGGCACATAGTAGCAACTGAACCCCATCTGCTCAAAAAATCTAGGTAGATAACACATGGATTTTTTGTTCAGAAGGATGCCAGTTGATCAGAGTGAGGAAAGTGGCAAGACTAGAGGAGGAACGCTCAATAGCGACCTTCGATGATGAAGGAGTTATGAAGATAAGGTCGTAGGCTGCTGAAGCGCTGACGGTTGTAAAAAAATTCCGGTTGATGCGGAGTTATCCGAGCCAGTGCGGGAAAGCATGGTTTTGGGCGCTTCCTGTCTACCAAGCGCAACACCAATTCTACACCCAAGAAAAATATATTCATTGCAACAATTATCTCCGTAATAGAAGGGTGCCAATATCGCAACTCCCCACTTCATTTCAATGCCTGCGTCATTCTCGATACTCCAACGATTATATATGGTGTTTTTGCAGGTGCAGGCGGCCAAGCAAAGCTGTCAGCGAATTGGCCAACTAGAGAATCAAGAATAAAATAGAAAATAGAAAAGCAGAAGGAGAGAGATATTAATTGCTAGTATGCGCATGAGATTTGTGGGTACAAGTTATGGTACAGCGATAAATACATGGCTAAAGCCTAATATAGGCATTAATATGTATCCAGTAGCTACAATCGGTCGAAGCATCTAGAGAAGGGGTCATAGGTCTAGAAGTACGCTGATACAGCAAGGTATCAAGCACAGGTATCGCAGAGTTCTCGAATGCGTTTCTGAGTCGAAATCGTCGTCCCGCGCTTTATACCGGGTATCCAAAATTCTTCATACGTTTCCTCAAATAGTAATAGCTAAATTCTAGAGTTTCTAACTTATAAATCAGTAACCACGTTTATAACAAGCAGATATGAATATAATTACCTTCGCCAAGGCCGTGAATTTCAGTAGCAAAGCTACCTTGAGTCCGGTCAACAACGTCACGCCCCGAGCTTTTGGGCGATACAATCCAATATCCTCTCTTATCGCCTTCACGCTGAGGCCTCCCAAAGGCACCCGAATAGTGAGATTTGTCGCAAAAAACCTTGCATTCCCCGAGGTTGATACTGGGTCGACAGAGGGGAAAGAGAGGACGTGTGGCGAATGCGGTGGCAAGATGGAGTTCAAGTCTGCTAACGACCAAGAAAGCAAGGGGAAAGTCGGCGCCACAAGATGCAATCAAATTCAGGACTCGTATCTGATCCCTCGTATCGGCACATTCGTCAAGGCCGTCAATAATCATGACAGCAGGGGGCATGGGGAAGGGAGCTCTCTTGTAAACTGTTCTCACCGTCTCCACGATCAACCTTTCCCATTGAACCTCTATCGTAGCCTGAAATACGCCCGGATCCCGATCTATAACCCTCCAAATCTCCATTCTCACACGATTACCCATGGATACAGTCAATTGATAAGCCAGGGTTGGGACAAATGCACTGAGGTTGCTAAGCCGTGGGTCTCCTGCGCCGAAGAAAAAGGAGCCTGCCACCTGACCAAAAGTCGTGCGTTTGTCCAGCTGTTTGGCAACGCTCAAAGCAAATGCTGATTTCCCGGTTCTCGCAGGTCCAAAAGCACAGAGAACACTCCCCTTCCGGTTTACGTTCTGGATCCAATTGATGGTATCGTCGATAACTGATTCTTACATGTGGGAGTCGCATTCCCGTAAGCCTGCACGTATTTCACCCGTATGCATGGCGTTGTGTGCAACAAGAGCAAGAAGCCGTTCTCTTTGAGCTGTTAAAATACCTATATGTGAATGACATGCCGTGGAGACGATGCGAATACTACCTTCAACGCGGGTCCTCTCAAAGGTGTAGGTGATACTCCTGTGATAGACGGTGTTTCGGCTCCCAATGTTTGAAATTTTTGTGCCGTTATTCCAAAGATTCGTCCCATTAGCGGAATACCGGATGGATCCACCCTTTTCGAATTCTCGGTAATCGTCATCGCCGTGTGAAGAGGGATACATCACTTCTCCTTGGATAACCTAAATTTGGACGCAAAACGAGGTGCTGCACACAGGGACAAAGACGAGAGTGCACCGTGGGCAGCGGCAAGAGGTGTGGAAGATGGTCTTTACTTTAGAGCGAGGAGTTAGGAACTCATAAAAGCGAAATGCAGGCTATGTCAACTCCTCGAGGCGCTCACGTGCTGACCGGGTTTTGCCCAGTGCTATCTACTTCAGTTACCGAAATGGGTCAAGCGCCGCTCTTAGCGCTAAATCGCTAGAGGAGAACTCAATGCAGTACACCCATGTCAAGCCTGCAAGAGGCGGATGAAACATCCAGATCATTGTATGGCCTGGCAGTTAGCAGATTGTAGATTGACACTTCTGAAGGACCGGTAAAGTAATAACGATGTTGGTGGTATTGAGTACCTAGGAAATTAAGTGTCATCGCGATGCTCGACTACCCAGCCACTGCTTGCCAAACCACCAGAATGAGCTGATGGATGATGAGGTGCCCGTGATCAATTAATGCCTACTTGCTTACAAGACTTGATGCCAAACCAATCCTACCACATCGGCCCCTTTCACTGGCTGAGGTGGTTATAGCGGCATTCAATAGTAATCAACTAGTAAATGCAACGGTCACAACCTCCTCTTATTCACGAGTATTTTTCCTGCATATCATGCTTGTCAATATGCACTATAGTATTCATCCCAGCCGATTGACATGAATGAGCAATAGAGGTACCACTCATGCGTTAACGCCATCCTCGCCTTACCAGCACAAAGCAGATCGCATTTGGACAAAGAATTTATGAGAAGAACGCACGGATTCTTCGTCCAAATATACCCCAGTCGGCAGGACAAGGAGGCGAGGGTAAGTGTAGAGTGTTCTACTGATAACTCCGATAAAGGGCGCTCTTAGCATTGATAAATGAAATGGGATCACCCGGATTCAAGGCACAACGCGATACCAATTTTGATATGGACCGCGGAGAGCGCTCGGGTGCACAGTGTGCCAGTGGTTAACAATTATTCAAGTTGCTACTAACATCGTACCCCCAGATGTCGGATAAAACTCAAGCGTCAGTCCATATCCCGATAGATTCCCGCTGGCACACCATCCTCTAGGAGGCACACTCATGTTGATCGCTTCTTGCCTGAAGCAGTCATTTCGAACAGAAAAGTCTCTTGCCGCCTGGAGTAGTTGTAGCGCATGATGTCGAGTTCGTGGAAAGGAGAAGCATCAAGGCGGTGCACATTTTCAGTCAATATTACAGCAGGCTATCACCCGTTCAAGAAACTTGGACTCGGAGTTTTTAGATGCAGTGAGGGCATTCCTGCATACTACATGGCACAGTCAACCTTCCCAAGTGATGCTGTGTTTTGGATGTGTTGTATCGATACAAGACATTGTACGTTAATGGTAGATACCACTAAGACTCAAACGCAATCAGAGGTATCTAGAGCTGTGCAATCGACTGACTCTTCTTTGCACGTTCATCGTGCTAGGGACCTCCGTTTGTGGGTTCAGTGAATAGCCAACTAGGTAGTACCGAGACCGAGGCCCTTGACAGCGGCATTCCTCAAGACCCTCCTTATGAGAAATAGAGATAGAAAGGCGCAAGAATTGAACGTTCGTCCAAATATACGTGATAATATTCCGCTCATGAACGAAACCCGTCTGCGACTGGAAGAGGAAAAGGGTCATGAAACGGTGAACACCCCTTCTCAAGTTTCAAGCACATATTTATGTACTCAAATCTAGGTTGCAGCTATTCTCGGTGCAGATATGTACAGAGCTATATTAATAGTTTCTCAATTTGCAATTTCTTGTAACCACGACAATTGAGCGTCGTTCCAAATATATCGATCAGCAGCTGCTGGGCAAACACTGACCACGGTGATTATCACAATGATCCTGATTCCATCTCTCCAATCGACTCGCGGACTCCCGCTGAAGGGTACAGGGGAAACAGCCCACTCCCCTTCTAGCCACAACTGACCTGCTGTCGCCACATTCTCTGATGATTGCGCACCCATGCTGTAAACGGCACCACCGCATGCTAGTGACCAGAAGGAAACGCCGATCCTGTTGTTATTGATCCTCTAATAGAGATTGCACGTTGCCCACCTCTTTGGTGCAGCCAACAGCAACGTGTGTAAACAAAAAGTTCTAGGTAACATAAATATATGAAGTACATTGAAACGTGCTAGGTACGTCTCGGCGGGGTTTTGAAACAGGGTAAAGTGTCCAACACTGATGATGATGACATCTGAGGTATATACAATCAAGACATGGTATGCGAATGAAAATGTCCACGATGGTAAGATTTGGAAAACTTGGAAAGGGCTCAATTACAATATATACTTTTCCGAGGCGACGATTTATCTGATGTTGGCCGGTGAGTCAGATCGTTGCTGAGGGTCTGCCAACACAAGTCATCAGTTTCACAGCACGCAATGCCACAAGGCACGATAACGTCTCACGCACCTCCCAGGATCGACTGTGGTGAAGTTCGACCTGAAGTTCGACCTGAACCTATCACAAATTCACCATGCTCCCCAATCCTCGCTGCGGGCACGGGTGCGGGTGCAGGTGCAGGTGCAGCCGTGGATGGTGCCCCACCTGCAGACTGTCCTACGAAATAGCTGTTATCCCTTGAAGGCGACTGTCGAAGAGACCGATTGGAGATCGACTGCTGCGAAGCTCGTCGGTTGACGTTGAGCGGTGCCACACCACCGGAAGCGGATGCCTGAGAGTAAACCGACCTGTCGCTCACCGTGTCACGCGCGACAGGTGCTCTGGGACCCGGGGGCGATCTCGTTCGAGAGGACTGTTGTTGTGAGTACGGAGCGACCATTTGTGGTGTGGGCATTGTAATATTGGAGCCCTGCCCAGCCGATGACGTTGTTGTTGGTGGTGGTAACAATGGTACCGCCACGGTCGATCCGGCTGCGGATTGCGGAGCGGGATCCGTGCTCATCGGGGCTGCGTTGTAGCCACGAATCGTTTCGGTCGATGAGAATGCTGCATTGGAGTTGTTGGCGTATGGGGGATAGGGAGGTGACAGTGATCGGTTTGTGCTGTCTGGGCGGGGTTGTGAGGGGCCAGCTTCCATATCCCGTCCATTGGCGCTGTAGTCGGAATAGGGCCTACTCGAGCTAGACCCGGCGAGAAGGGGTGCTCTTCCAGATGCAGTCTCGAAGTACGAAGATCTTCTGAAGGTATCTCCCTTTTCGATGAACTGAACGACGGATGTAGGCCTGAAGGAGTTGATGCGAGTCTTTCTGCGCCTGCGGAGAAGTCCGGAGACGACGAAGTACAGAAGGAGCAATGCAATTGCTCCAGCGATGGAGACTGCAACGATGATTGTGATTTGGCGTCCACTCAACCCACCACCAGAATCTTCGCTGGGGGTTTCTGTAGGAGTGGCCGAGATGGAGGAGGAGGATGATGAAAGAGTTGGAGTGGCCGAGGTAGAAGTAAGGCTAACGATGGAGGAGGTCGATGTATCGGAATCGGTGGAAGCTTCACTGGATGACGATTCCTCCGTTTGGCTTTCAGTCTCGCTCTCAGATGCAGATGGTGTAGATGAAGGCTCGTCATCCTCAGGGGAAGTACTAGTCGCCGTGGGTTGTGTCGGAGTGAGGGAATCCTCCAGTTCAGTCTCAATGAGAGTCGTGCTCTGAGAGGACATGATGGGCGGAGGGAAATGGCTTACGTCTGAAAGGGCACGAGCTGTGTTATATACCGCGGAGAAGCTTACGGCGGCAAAGGGTTGAGCTAATTTGAAATGCGCGCTTCAAGAATATCGTACGCATCAATTGTGCCAAATCTAATGGCGATCAATCCATGCGTTTGTTTACCCAATGCTGTAGCCTGATTCGTGGTGTGACCTAGCACAGCATCGATTCCAAGATGTCAGATTCCTATGCCATCTCAGGTGCGCTTAGGTGGATATCGATTGATAGACTTACCGAACTCGTAATCACGGTGGAGAACCACGTTTGTGGGCGGCAGTGGGCGCTCCGAGTGCCATACTTCGAGCTCCCCATAACGTTGTAAGGCTCCATCATTCAGCCAAGATACCCGCAGTAACTTCCTGATGAGGGACGGACAATGGATCGTGCACTGGCATTCAGCTAATCAAAATGCCGCACCGCTATAAAAAATCTCGAATCTAAAGGACTTTCCCTCTTAAGCTCACGCCGATTAGCCAGCACTGGCAGAGGCATCTCGATGCTGGGTGGGGTGGGTTGACGATGTGCGGCAATCGCCGAATTCCTCCGCAACGGTGACACGTGACATCACGCCACCCGCCGCTCCCATAAGTACACCTCCCGACTCGACGGGGTTCAGACCATTCGAGAGTCAGGCTCTGCTGCATATTCGTAACAAGCGACGGGAATACCTTCATACCTGGGCCTAGACGTATAGCATTAGATGGTACGCGCACGACTCACGTTCAGATCCTGCAGCACAGCCAAGGTCACGGTATTGACTAATCTTTGCACCACACCAGACTACGAGTATGAATCAGCCATCGTGTCAGGGAGAAGGTGTAGTCACGATAATTTCTGCATCACCGAACTCCGCGTGCTGATGTCCACAGCATGCAATCTGCAAAACTGTCTGAACAAGAACACGTATCAACCTGAAAAGTGTAATGACGCCCTCCGGAAGCTCTATCAATGCTGTCAGAAGATGTACGAGGAACAAGGACCGAATGCCCAATCATCGGCCTGCCCTATGGCCCGGGTAGTTGAGCGTTGGTTCAAGGCACATCCAGAGAGCCCTACTACGAGCAAATAGAATGTCTTATTTGTGGCACCGGTACTATTATTAGGTCTTGCTCTTGCCCTTTTACTTTTAGGGCCTTCAAAAGATGATTACCACACCGGCGATGTTGCCTGCCATTGGCCGTGCGGGAGATTATGGAGACCGTTGGCGTGATACATTCCCACCCACTGCACGCCACAGCCCCCTTCGCCGCCCATCACCCCAAAGCGCCTGCAACCTGGATGGTATGATCCCCTAAAGATTTCATTCCAATTGTACCCCACTTTGGGCCGAATCGAGTTGAGTGATAGTGTGCCACGGTTGTGGATATCAAGGGTTCCCGAACAGCGGGTTTCGATTTATCCTACCCTTATTAAAATAACGGGTCGTATTTCGAAGATGGCTTTTAATGATCCAATCACGAAACGAATATGTTCTTCCGTTTCATAGAATACTTCCCGACGTCTGCCACTGTGATCATTTGATCACAGGAAACGCGCCTCCTTGCTTCGACGGAGAATGTTGTACAGCGATCGTGTATTCCTGCGGTATATTGGCAGACACGGGACCACTCAATTGTTTACGGGATCTAGCTCACATTTCCAATATAACCACGTAGGTTTAACTTTACGAACTTCTTTTCTACTTCTCATCTGCTCATTAGCCAACACAGCCAATCCGTTTTCAAAAGGTCTATAGTTACCAGATTCTCGTATTCTACCAGTTCTGACTCACAAAACATCATGAGCAATAAGTATCTCATTTGACGCGTTACTCATCGGAACTACCTATTTCTTCGCGACTCCTAGACTTTTGGGCTAGTTCAAAGCTCGCTATTGCCTCCGAGTTTCACGCGCTCATATGCGCGTCAGTTGACGCGACAAGGACTCTGAACCTTCAGTCAGCGATATCAGTCGAGGTATAGCCTCGCTTATGCACGTATCTAGGAGGCAAAAAGCTCTTCAATCTCCTATCATCGATGAGGAACTGTACGTAAAGTAGGTGAACTTTCCCTTCCACTGGAGACAATCGTTACTGAACTGGCGAGTATCATTCTTAACATACTATCAGATCCTTTGGAAATGATTACTTCGGATGAGTTAGTTCCTCACATGAGCAAAGTCGCTGGCCTAGAGCTCAGACTTGGCGCAGAAATTCGCTATTCCATCAAACAGCAAAGCAGTTCAAACCAGATGATGTATTACGCTGGAAACGGTATCGTGCAGCATCTAAAAAGCCGTACTGAGCAAGTCTGTGGGCCTCCTCATAGCCCCATTCCTTCGCTATCAGCAAACGACAATGCCCCTTGCTACTCTTCGCCAACTTCAAAATCTCCTCAACAAGGCCGTCGATGACCTCGAGACGATAACAACCGAAGCGTCGACATCGCTGCCTGATCTCAACGAGCCATTCCATCCGTCAAGTGAAGCTTTTCGCGCAACACCAGCCGCTGCACAGGCTGCAGCCATAGCAAGTGCCGCCGCCAATCATATTGCGGCCATCTTAACTCCCCCTCATGTTACACTTTATCATGTTATCGGTGGAGTATGTATGTTCTTCAATGCGAGCTGTGAAGGTGGTGGCTAACACTTCATGTTATGTGAAGCCCTTCAAGGCCGCTGCCATGTATGTCTGTCTTGAATCGAGCGTGACAGAAATTTTGCGCGAGGCAGGTCCAAAGGTAGGTTTTAGGATTAGGTGACATCAGCATGTTGCACTCAACTTCTATAGGGCTTACATGTCAAGGAAATCGCCGCCAAGAATGGATTGGAACCAAATAAACTAGGTATGTCCTGGGACACCACTACCACCCATGCACATCGTTTGATTGTACCTCCAAGCACGGTTCCTTCGCATTCTTGCGACTCACCATATATACATCGAGGTTGAACCGGATGTATTCGCCAACAATAGGATTTCAAGTATGGTTGATACGCTGAAGCCGAGTAAAGAGATATTCGCTGAGTAAGGACACGTGTGCCTCTACACTGTCCTTTACTGATTCATTCTAGCCCCGGGAGCAAGCACGACAATACCCTGGGTTTCGCCGCCATGGCTGGCCATCAGTAAGCCCTCGCTTCAGCAAACTATAACCACAACTTACACGATTCAAAGCCTCGATGAATGCTTCAAGGCTTGCGCTTGGGTTTGGGAGACCGCTTCGGATCCTAACACGGGCTTCTCTGGGGATCCAAAGGCGACACCACTGGCCCGTGCATATGGCTTTGACGACACAATTTGGGGTTTTTACTCGAGGCCAGAAGAAAAATGGCGCCACAACCGCTTCAATATTGGTATGCGCGGTATGTTGGGCCTCCAACCTCCCGAAGTTGTTGTCAAAGGTACGAAAATCATAGGATTGATACCTAATGCAAGTCTAGTTTTCTGACACTCATTTTGCGCGTTTAGGTTTCTCTTGGGGGCTTCTTCCACCTGGATCGGTGGTTGTCGACGTTGGCGGCGGTGTGGGCGCTGCAATGCTGAGCGTGGCTCGAGAATTCGCCTCATTGAAAGTAGTCGTTCAGGACTTACCTAATGTCGTTGCTCAGGGAGAAGAGGTCAATTCTGTGTTCTGACCTTTGGCTATACCTCACTTGCCTCGTTTTCTAGGTTTGGGCGAATGCAATCCCGGAGGCTATAACCACTGGAAGGGCAACATTGCAGGGTGAGTGAACCGCCTCCTACCTCAAGGATAGCTGAGACCAGCTTATGAATAATTCCATTTTTAGCACACGATTTCTTCACCCCACAGCCACAAAAAGGCGCAGCAGTCTTCTTCCTAAAGCACATCCTCCACGATTGGACAGACGAGCGCTGCAAGATCATCCTTTCGCATCTCAGAGAGGCCGCCACTCCGCAAACGAAGTTGTTCCTTATGGAAAGCTTGATCCCGTATGCGTGCCACGATCGGACGAAGGAAAGCACCGGGATCCCTGGTGCTGTTCCCAAAGAGGCACCTGAACCCTTGTTGGCCAACTATGGTGCTGTAAGCAGTATGGCATACCATGCGGATATGGTCGTAAGTGGAATTACCTATTCGTGAGACCAGAGAGCTAAGGGGGGTGGCACAGATGTATGCAACTGTTAATGCTCAAGAACGCACTGTGCGCCAGATGGATCAGCTTTTGCGGGGTAGTGGCTGGAAGATGACGGGGGTCCACAGGTTGGATGGTGATAGCACGTTCGTTCAGCCGATCGAGGCCATTCCAGTGTAAATCAAAGAGATGGTATTGCTCCCTCGATCGCTTGTACGCTATTACCGAAGTGGCGTCTGTGGGGTTTAATGTCGAACATCATTTATTGGCCATGACTCTAGGTCTAGACAACATACACTCCCATGAAAGGCTTCGGGTATGGGCACGCGATGATCAATTGGCCCTGTCCACGGTTTTGATATTCGCCGGCAAGTGGAATTGGAAAAGACCCTGGTATAGCATATACGAGCAACTCAGGGTCGACCCGCCTTACTCCCCAATCACTGATCCCGTGCTGTATCATATACAGGCGCCGTCATCCCAAGCCTCATGCAAACTCATTTCAAGACTTGTTATAAGAGCACATGACCTATGTTATCTATGTCATTCTCGGGGGCCTGTCACAGCTTTGGGAATCCTCGCCCTCCGGACGCGCCAGCGAAGGCTTCTTCGTATGCGCTGTCAGGACGATCCCTCCATCTTTCACTGCATCACTCGGGAAGGCTCATTACTCTGTATAGTGATGAGCGTTAGCCTCCGTCGAGTATATCTACTCGATCCGGTAGCTGGTGTGGGTGTACCACCCTGATACACAACCAGGACTATGACCACTATCGAGTCTATCGACGCAGAAATTGCACGACTCTCGAATGAAATTATTCGACTACGCAGCGTTCGGAACTCGTTAACCCCAGTATCGAAATTGCCTCCCGAAGTTACTTCCAAGGTCTTCGTTTTCGTCGCCGACGGTAGATCCGCTTCCAAGTCGAAGAAGTGGATCCCAAGCGCTACGCACGTCTGCCGCAGATGGAGGGAAATTGCTTTGGATACACCGGAGCTGTGGAGGGCCATTTCGTTCTCTCGTCACCATTGGCAGAATCCGGAGTGGATAGAGGAATTGTGTAAGAGGGCAGAGAGATTTGTGGGTTTGGAGATTGTGTTGGAGAGGGGGTGCTCTGCTCAGGAGTGGGAATGGGTCTTTGCAGCAATGCCACAAACTCGACATGTCTCCCTTATACGACAATCCCTCGTTCCTCCTTCTACGTCCGCGATATCTGCCGACACTCACCCGCAAACGTGGGAAGACCAACCTGGCTTGCAGCGATTATCTTTGTCATCGTGCAATGTTGATTGGGATAACTTTGTTTTTCCAGTTCGTGGACTTACGCACTTCGACCTGTCTGTCGATCCCACCGTATTCTTCGGGAGCAAGCTATCGTTGGAGAGTTTTATGACGTTGCTTGTGGGTATGCCCCACTTGCAGGTCCTATCATTGAAGAATTGCTTCTTAAATTCCTCAGCACCGCCATCGGTAATCGCTCCAAGCTCTCCCTCGATACCCGCGAATAATGCTCCCAAGTATTCTTCTCTACGCGCCCTCGTATTACACCTCCAATTCGCGCATATCGCATTCCTCCTTTCCGTTCTTCCCCTTCAAGAATTGAAGTACCTTGACATCAACGACGCCGGAGCCACTCCTTTCGAATCGGAGTTGTACGCAAGTTTGTTGGCGTCCATCTCCGAACTTGGCTACCCCGATCACCCTCTTGTTCGCCTTCAGCCAAGATACCATGCAATTGATATTACGGACTACCAAATCATTACGAAGTCGCGTTCTTCACCCCCTACAAATCAGTTTACCGATCCAGCTCCGATTGATCTCGACCACGCGAAAGGATTTAGCATAGCCCTCCAACACTACCAACGATCTTCAACAATTGCCATGTCCAGAGAAATTCTGCGCATTCTTCGTCCCGTAACCGAAAACGCGCTATCTTTGGAGATTGGATATGTGACGGGCTCGGGCAGTCTAGACGGTCAGCAATGGGAGTTTGTAGCGTCGCTGCTCAGAGCGTCAACGCGGGTAGAGAAGATCCATCTAAGCCACTCAACAGGGCTGAAGGCTTTAAGTGTCATTTTCAACTCGTCCTCTAACTCGGCGGATGGCACACCACTTAGCCTTCCGATATCAACTAGGTCTGGAGGCTTCCAGTGGGAAAGCATCGACGAGACGCTGTGCCCAAGTCTTAGCGAAGTCGAGGCTGCTATACCCCCACAATGGCGCAGTCAGTCTATTCCCGAGTCTATCGAGGGCATTATTCTGTCGAGGTGGCAGAGTGGGTGTCCTTTGAAGCGGGTTGTTCTTAGTGGGTATTGTGGTCGGGATTATAGTGGGTATTTTCATAGATGTGTAGAGGTCATCAGGCGATTGGGAGCCGAGGTGGTTGAACCCACTAATTGAGTGTACGGGAGGGCGATTCAACCACGTTACCATTCACGCGACTGAAGCGGTTGGGGGGGGGGGGGGGGGGGGATACGAGTATGGGATGCGTCAGTGAATATATAAATTTGTATTATACTATGTCCGCTAGATATGATGAATCCAGCAAGGCGCCTGAATTCATGGAGTTGGTCAGACAAGGCCGAGGGAGGTGCCTACCAAAGTGGCTGCAGTTACATATTCCTGCCTCTTGCACCAGACTCGTAAACTGAAGAAAAGCACAATATTGTGAAAGATCCATTTAACCATATTCCTAGGAGTGCGTTAGTGATCAGCGTTATTGACATAGTTAGTCAGGTTGTAAAATTATGGATCGACCTGTACTAGTTGGTCGACAATCTTCAGCTACACAATGGCCGGTGTTTGAGACCTCATACGACGGGCATTAATTTTCCTCATCCCGACACGGTTATTGTTAATGGTGCTTTGTGCACCAATAGTTTGGGTTTACCCAATCTGTCGGTAAAGTACGATTACATCATAATCGGAGGTGAGCTAACGAGCTGTCGTGTTTTTCAAGAAATGGAGGCATGCATTCATTCACGGCTAGGACAGCTGCTAGTGTTATTGCGGCATGGTGGACAAGTCATTCGAGTCGTCGCTACCTCGATATTGTGTGGTAGTGTCGTAGTCAGAGCTGGCGGCTACCAAGTCATTCCCGCCATAACATCAGAGAAGGCTGCTTACTTAATGGGATGCCCAGGCCCATGACCATTCATTAATATTCATTGGGAATGCATTGATGTGATGTGAATCAGTAAGAAGTCAGCATAGCAGGCCAGTTCCAGACCAGTGTCGTCCTTTCTACTTCTTGAACCCGTTCCATCGCACATGAACGGACTCGCCAGGTCTCAACAGAATCAAATGCGTTTACCTCTCAGGTGGGCGCTGATGGGGACCCTTCCCAAGATTATAAGCCGTAACACCACTAACCCACGAAAGGAAATCCAGGAATCCCTGTTCGGGTTTCGAACATACTACTGCATCGTGCACCATACCGCTTCCTCAAAATAACCTTGGAGCGGTTAATGGAATGCATTCTTATGGACACGCCAGACTATAACACCAGTGTGTTAGACTGGCCTCAAATATTGGTGCCATTGCCCGCATCGTCGTGTCTACAACCTATCCTGTGATGGAAGTCCATACCCTAATTCCCGTAGTAGGCGGATGTAGTTAAAGGCTCACCACATGCCGAGGTGACTCATAAGCCGCACTCATATCGGGCCAGCAGGGATGCACAGATAAGCTCGCCACTTGATCCTTTTAGTGCAGCCTACATGAATGAGCCTGACCGCTGAACCCCATATCTCTGGATCTTACAGCACCAAATGAAGGCAGAATACCCAAAATGCTGAAATTAAAGTAGCCTTGGCAATCGAGAGCCATTAAATATCACCCCCCCTGAGTCCTGTAGCGATACGCAAACATGTCTCTCGCTACCCTTCTTGAGCTTCAAGGCCTTTTGAACAAGGCCATTGCGGATCTCCAGACTATCACATCGGAAAAGTCCACGACGATACCTGACTTGAATGAACCTTTCCACCCGGATAGCGAAATTTTCCGTGCTACTCCCGCTGCAGAAGAGGCTGCCGCTGTTGCCAGCGCTGCGGCTATGCAGATTGTGGCGATTCTAAGGTCGCCACAAGTCTCTTTATACCAAATAGTTGCAGGTGTACGTACATTTCTCTATCTAACCTGTCGTGTAGCCTTCTGCAACGCTGAATCCCCGTTAGCCCTTCTTAGCCGCTGCATTACGCATTTGTCTCGAGTCGAGCGTCACAGAGATTCTACGCGAGGCCGGGCCAAGGGTAGGAACAATATCCCGACGGCGCTCAGGATCTATAGCTTAACTTTAATCAGGGATTGCACGTTAAGGAGATTGCAGCGCAAAACGGACTGGACCCTAATAAGCTCAGTGAGTTATCCATATGAAAGCTTCCAGCGTTGATTTTACCTACTAGCGCCCAGCACGTTTCCTTCGTGCTCTTGCTACGCATCACATCTACCGTGAAGTCGAACCTGACGTATTCGCCAATAATAGACTATCAAGCTTGCTCGATACTCTAAAGCCTAGCAAAGAAGTTCTCTCAAAGTATAATCTCCATTCCTCTTGCCCTTTTGTCCATTAATCAGGTCCGAATTAATAGTCCCGAACGCAAGCACGATGGCACCGTCGGATTTACTGCGCTAGTCGGTCACCAGTAAGCACGGAATTACTCTAAAAACAATGCCTTTAATTAAGTGGTTCATTGGTGACTTAGCCTCGATGAGACATTCAAAGCTAGTGCTTGGGCCTGGGAGGCTGCTTCTAACCCTTCCGCTAGTCACTCTGAACACGAATCAGCTGCTCCATGGACTCGTGCCTTCAACACACAGGATAACTTTTGGCGAGTTCTGCAGAGGCCGGGAGAGAAAATCCGTCACAATCGATTCAATATGGCCATGAAAGGAGTTGCGAGCTTGCAGCCCTTTGCCACAGTTGTCGAAGGTACGCTTTGGTATCTATAGTACCGTTGTTTTTTTGTCACATGGCAATTCCTTGGTGGATAAAGCCTTTGATTGGAAGGCCCTTGAGCCAGGTTCTGTGGTTGTCGATGTCGGTGGTGGTATAGGGAGTGCAATGATGGCTCTCTCGAAGGAATTTCCGCATCTCAAGTTAGTGGTTCAAGACTTACCTCACGCTATTGAGCAGGCGAAAGAGGCGAGTGATCAATAGCACACAAGACAGTCATCACTCACTTGAAACTACGACTAGACATGGAAGAACTCGGCGCCAGAGGTAATTGAGTCTGGTAGGGCAGTCCTAGAAGGTAAACAAGGAGACTTAAAAGCAGATAAAACAACTGATTGTTGTAATCAAGTCC
>KB722741.1:560551-635380 GCA_000349905.1 Volvariella volvacea V23 | reverse complement strand
AGGACTTCTTCACCCCACAACGACAGACGAACGCTTCGGTCTTCTTCCTCAAACAGATCCTTCACGATTGGTCCGACGAGCGGTGCAGAGTCATCCTTACACACCTCCGTCAAGCCGCCACTCCACAGACAAAGTTAATCATCATGGATGCCATCATTCAACTCGCATGCCGTGACATATCAGAAGAAATGGCAGCGGTTCCTGGAGCCATTCCAAGGGAGGCACCAGCACCTTTATTAGCCAATTATGGTGCTGTAACTGGAATGGCATACTATGCAGACCTGGTTGTAAGTTTGATGTATCATTCATAAGCTGAATAAGAGGCGCTAAAGTAGTCCCCCCTCTACTTATTCAGATGTATATGCTATTCAATTCTCTTGACCGTACGATTCGTCATGTGGATCGACTTTTGCGCAGCACTGGATGGAAATTTGTTGCAGTCAATCGGTTGCCTGGTGATGGCACGTTCGCTCAGCCCATCGTGGCCATTCCGACTGAACTACCACCCACCTCCATTTCTACGCGGTTGTAAAGATATTGATGCGTTATGGTTGTATTCTAGTGTCTTGAGCGTACCGTTGTCCCATCGTCATTTTGATTGAACGGAAGATATCTTTTGTGCACTAGTCTTGAATCTGAGATGTGTCCTTAATTTTAGCATCAACAAGCCGCGATCCTAGCCCATTGAGGAAAGCTATAGTCAGACGTAAATGTCACAGGCCTTAGGGGATGGCGATTTATTCTCTGATTCTTTCTGGGTGTACAAAGCAAACCGTGCTGATGCGCAAAACTATTAACTCGTGTATACAGTATGGGTTGCATGTACGACTTAGCCGAGCTTCAGCGCATTGTTCTCATCAACCTCAAAGCGATCCCAACTGCCGAGCCTAAAGCGGCTGCCTTGAAGAGATTTTGACCGGCTTTCACTTCGGCAGAGTCCGGCCAGTAGTTGCGTGAGGTGTCGACAGGAACCCAATGTTTCCTCAATCCATCAATATAATACCGCACCAAGTCTTCCTCGTTGGAGTTCATATGTTGGCTCAAGTTGGTCGTTTCTATGATCTGGGTATTTGTCTGAATAAGTCTATGAGACAAGCCACATGCAGATACTTACAGTTAGAGCGGATGCTACATACTCATCTCTCTCGCTATCATGCATATGCAATCTACATGGGAGGAGATTCAGACCTTCCAGAATGTCTAACCACTTCTCTGAGTAAGTGGAGGATTTATGAAAAAGATAAGGCCAGGATTCCTCTAACAGTCGATTGTCGTCGATGGTGCTTATTATGCATCACGTTAACGGAGAATAGAACTGCATGAACGGATCTGACATACAGAGATGGGGTATTCCTTCCTACCAGCCCATAAACTGCCAATGGAAAGAGCCGGTCAATGAATTTCGTTTGAATGACCCGCACGTAAAACTGGCCAGCCCTCGCAGGACTTGAGAAAAAACTAGGATCGACGGTGTTGAATACGTCGTTGTACTCCAAATCAAACATCCACATATCGGGAATATAAGTATGAGCTTGGATAACTGGATTCGATGGCTCTTTGTTCCAGTGAAGTCGGAGAAAGAGTTCTACGAAGTACTTGAGCGTGGACCAGGTACCGGCACCGACGATATTGTCGGGGATATAATGCATGCACTGAAGGCATATGCTCCCAAACGATATATTGCCCGAGGATAGTTCGAGATACCGCTCTCGACGGGCATCATCAAGTGCAGTAGAGTGATATATTGTTTGAAGTTGGGAATTACCCTATCATGAATAATCAGCAACTCTGATATCCTAAGCACAGGTACTCACCAAGCCCATTATCTGTATATGAAACCGCTCATAGAGCTCCGCAAAAGAGTCTGGTTGCGATGCGTATTGACTTAACCATAATGCAAAAGGAAATTTCTCCAACGCTTCGATGACAGTGTGGGGTATACTATTGAGTGATAAACAGGCTTCCATGGTCCTCAGCCAGCGTTCTGAGAATATTCGCCATGACTGCGTCGGACATGACCCGATGGGATACGAGGGCGACAGAAATTGTGGAGTATTCCAGATTTCGGGCATCCTCGTCAGGTACTGTATAGCGACATCAGCTATACAAGTCGCATGATCGAGGGCGTAGCTTCCGCTTCGGCAATTATCCAATAGAAAGTCGATGAAGGATCGATGAGGAATCCTAACTCTATCTGTCGGATCTATACCGACGACAGAACGGAGTCCCCGTAAAGAGTGGTGAATATCGACATCGGACACATTGAAAAGGGCGGAGAGATGATGGATATAAATTGCGTTGGGGAAATACGTGATTTGGAATAGGATTTGGTAAGTGAGGCGACTGTTTGTTTCAGAACACTTTTCTAGGATGCTGTGGTATACATCGTCCAACGGAATAAACGCAGCGATTGGAGCAGTCTTGTCGATAACTTGTTGCAATTTGGTGCGGGGATTCCCTTCCCACTTGTCTGAGCTGACAAAATTAAGGATGGCCGAAAGATAAAGGTATTGGCCGCATGCCCTATCAATAAGCGTGTCGATGTCTTTCCGAGGTGGCCACGGCTGTTCCGAAGACGATAGGGCTTGGTTTGTTCTTTTGATGGTGGCAAAGGAGGAAACAAGGAACTGCTTCATTTCCTCCCGTGACGGTTCTAGCTCGACGACATTGATCCACATTCGATGGTTTGGGTCATCGAAGACGGCTTGTAAATGTGATTCGGGGCGGCTTGTGATGACAAATGCGATTGGAAAAAGTGGACCGCAGGAAAAGACGAGGCTGAGGATTTGCTGTTGCTCATCTGGGGTTCCGCATTCGTCTAGACCATCAATTATGATGACCGCGCGCATTCTTGAAGAGCTTGTTGCTCTCACTGGCTTGACTACTAGCTCCATCCATTGATGGTTCAACCCCCCGTGCAAGATTGCTGGATCCCGACTAATCGCTACGTTCATCCTCTCCCCGACTGCTGGTAAAGTAGCTGCCAATTGATACGCAACCGTGAGCGCAAAATTGCCTGGATGATTGCGACTCGAATCTTCTCCGCAAAAGAAAAAGCTCCCGGCAAGTCGACCGTTGGCTTCTTTGAGGTAAAATTTGTCCGCCACCGCTCTGGCGACGGTGGATTTGCCCACGCCTAGTGTGCCTTTTACCCACAGGATATCTTCAAACCGTTCACGATTTTCCACCCAAGAGACGATATTAGAAATGACGCCTTGCCGGGTACCTCTGTGGTAATCGAGGTCTTTAATACGGTGGTCATTGTAGTGAATTGCCTGGCGTGCGATGCCATTCTCCAGAGTTCCTTGGGCTGGTGAAAATGGATCTCGGGTCAGATTCAATGAAGGAGGATGAAGCGCAAATATTACTGTGAAATATTCCAGGCACAGAACCATGAACAAAACGAACGCCACCTGCGACGTTGAAGATGGTCGAGTTGTGCACGTCTACATTGGATTGACCAAAGAAATGCGCATTTGTTGGGGATTGAGATTGATTCATACTCTGGGATTATGGGGTAGATGGGGGCTGGGAACGTCATAGTCCTGAGCTATATGCTTATCATATATTTGTGGGGTTTGTACCTCTTGCCATTCTAAATCTGCAGGGTTTCGGAATATGAATCTGGAATGTTCATCCAGGCTGTTGACTTCGACGCAAAAGAGTTAAGTCCGGTGCTTTTGTCAAAGTAGTTTAGTGGGTCGACGGGCAATGGGGCATTCTAAGGGAAGCAAGGCGATGACACCATAGCCGTGTCTTAAACAGCACTTTGATTTCATTCAAGCCCTAGAGTATGGTACTTGCATCATAGTTCCTGTTAGAACAGATGATATCAATCTACCATGCTAATCTGCCGTAATTAGCGTACTGAAGCTTTGGAAGCTTGATATACATACCTCCGAATCTTCCAAGAGTTGGAAAAATTCCACGAGGGGACTACAAGGAGCCGAACAAAGGCACCCAACGACGACAGTAGGCAAGCATGCGGCAACCTTGCCTTCTGGTTGAACAAGGTTGAGCTCAAAACGAGTTGGCATAACTCGAGAGACTAAGTCGACTCAAGGCTGTTCTATGAGTTGATCGTTTTACACGTAGATTGGAGAAAGAAGGGCTGCAACAATGAACACAGCCTCCTCCGAGTACTGCTATTGTCTGCATTTTTCGCGTGGAGGGTGAAGCTAAATCGGTTGAGTTCCAACTCAGCAAAATGAATTGTCGCTCAGTTTGTCATCAGCCAAAGTTGGCTAGGCTATCTGCAACTGAATTAAGAGACCACCTGGAAGGGCACATTGCCACTTACATGCTGTGTCATTTGGGACCCCGGGCTGTTCATATGTGCTATCCGGTAGGTTAGTCTACTCTATATCCACGAGTATTTATTTGAATCAGACTGATTGCTGTAGACGGTCTGCACCTAGCCATGCCTCATAGCTAAAATACAGTACCCTGTAGCGCGGTGACGTACACGGCCGACCTATTTCATATCCAGAAGCTATCTCGTCGGGTGCGCTACGGCTGTGAACAACGCGGCAAATGTTGTTGTTATACAATGACTCCCGGTATTCTATGGCAACCCTGCTGACTATAAGGCAAACAGCATTTCAGCGCTAATGACGATTCACACAACGCACGTGCAGATATACCCTGCCGGTTGTCCAACATATTCTGTATATCATGTTGTAGAACGATGCGAGGGTTAGTGTCGACTTCCTTGACCTAGGTGGTGGGTGATATGGTCTGTTGCATCGAACCACGTCCGACGCTTTGAGTTGGTGTGCAATGTTGGGGCACCTATTTGTGATGCCTAAAGGACGAATAACCTTTTTTAACGATGGGCGTGGTTTGTTGCCTCGAACATTATTCTTTTGACCTCGTTCGGTGGTACTGGCAGCTTAACAAGCTGTGTTACACTCAGCCGACCGCGGTCACAACCCTAACACGGGACGCGTGACCAGCCGCATCTTCACTTGCCCTGCGCTGTTCAGGTCCTGCGCATCCTTCGTCTTGCACTGTGTTGCCATCCCATTCGCCAGCATCGCGCAGCTCTTTTTGCATAGGCCTTGTGTGCATACAACTTCTCCTTGATTGTCATCTTCAGCCTCTTGACTCTTTCGCGTTTCGTTCTCTTCTCGGCTGCTGAATAGGTGTTAAATCTTGCAACATTTTTTAGCCCAACAGACGCGTACTCTGTCTCTTTGACCGTTTTTAGCTCCTGAGACTTGATTGGTACGTGTTGCTCTGATATATTGTAAGGATAGTGCCTAAAAGTAGCCCGTCTTCGCGTGTAGTTCTTGAACGCTTGCCAAGAAATGCACATCGCATCTACGATTAACCCCTCCACAAAGTCGAGTGGAGATGTACCAGTTCTCTTGGCGTGTTATCAAGGAAGGAAGATGTTTTTGAGGAAGGAGAGGGGTTATGAGGTGAGCCATTGCGATTTCTTCGTTGCTTTTCTTGTGGAGGAGGGGGTTGAGGCTACTTTGGGCGCATATATGTGGTTTAAAGCAAGTTGATTAGATACTGGGATCGCTGGGTGGAGTGTCTTCGTTTGCGTTACGCGTTATCTTTGAGTCCAGGTGCTGACATTGTCGTAACTGGTTGATATTTACAGAATATGATAGCCCTTATATCCTCGCGCTTCGGGATCTCACAACTCCTGAACGGAACCGAAGGTCTGACCAACGGTGCAAACACACCTGCGTCCGTCTCCAAGTCTTCATTGACTGCAAACAACTCGAGCACATCTCTCAACTCACATGCATCGGTGACAAACACCAATCTATCTGCTGGATCACCGTGGCTGAGGCTGGGCGGTACCAGCGCTAGTGCTAGTCACGGCGCTGGCACTGGAACATCTACCATTGGTGTCAACGGAAGTAGCACCAGCACCAGCATGCCGGGACAACCACTAAAGCAGACTTCCGCGCCCGGGTCTCAGTCTCAGTCACAGAGGATCAGGATTCAGACTTGTTCGTTGGATATTTGTAGAGGTGATCTCGTGGAGGTTGATGAGGGTGTTTATGAGTCCATGTGGGATGTCTTGGATGAAGTTTTCGTTGATATATGCGATGGTGCCGCAAGTGGGAGAGCTAGAGTCGGGTTGGAGAGGTGTGGAAGTGGTGGATCTACCTCGAGTGGAACAATAGGAAGTTGGGTTTTGGATATTCCATCGGAAGGTAGGAGGGTTTCCCTACATTGTGGCGCTAACATATATGCGTCTTTATTTCTAAAGATCGCTAACTAATAGTCTTGTGATTTTCAGGTGGACAAGATGCTGGTGGCCTCTCACCTTCACCTGCACCCTCGTCGACTGCAGTGGGGCCGCAACCACAAAAAGCTGCTTCAGAGAATAACGATGGGCTGGCAGAAGTAGAGCAGGCACCCGCTTCACACAATGTCAATAGCACTCCGCGTGCTCCTCGTACCAGGACGAGTCAAGCAAATCAAGCGGGTATGTTCATTGATCTTGCACCTGTCTGGACCCCTTCTAACGGATCTGTCTGCTGGTCTCCGAACTCGCTTGTGCTTCGTGGGTTGGACACGACTTGATCGAGTAGATTCTAGGACAAGCGTCGCGTCTAATGCCGCCACAAGGACACCCGCTCAAAATAAGCGAGGGCTGCCCATCAATCCGAGCACATCTTCTGGGAGAGGTGGCTCTGCCCGTGGTGGTTCATCTCGGGATGGTGTGTTTGGCTTGTACTGCTCATCTTGGCCGTTCTAATCTTTCGTTTAATTTAGACATGACACCGAGAGCAACGCAGTCACATGTCCCCGCCTCGCGTGTTCCTGCGCAAAACCACAATCAGGCTGCAAGTGCAAATCCAGGTCAAGGTCAAAGTCAAAGCCAAGAAGACGCGCAGAGCGTGACAGCGTCTCGAGCAGATGAGTCGCCTAGGTTCAAGGTCCTTGTCAAGGGACCCTATCAAGGACAGAGTTTAGAGGTGTGGGTCCGGGCGAGACATACTGCGAGGCAGGTGCTGATCGGGACGTGTCGGGCATTTGAAGTTGACCCGCAAATGTGGGTGCCATTTACTCTTCCTTCAAAGCTATTGACTTGTTGCTGATTGTGGCATGCGCTTGATTTTTGATACGATAGGATGAGGCTGTTCTTACTTGTTAGAGAGCGTGAGGCTGGAGGTGGGAGAGTTCTTAGGCATATTGAGTGCGAGGAGGGGATGACGATGGGTGAAGTTGGTGTGAGGAATCGATCGAAGTTGCGGATCGTGCTGGATTCTAGAGAGGAAAGCGAGATGACGCAGTCCGAGGCCGTCGAGGAGCTCGTTGGGGACGATGACGTAGAGGATAACTATCGGGAAACTGAGGACGATGCTGGGACTGCCACCGTTACGGAGATTGAAGATGACGAAGAGGGTGTGTATGGAGGAGCGGGAGCTAGAACGTGGCGTTGAACAGTGGCGTACAATTTTTGAGGACGCGTTTTTATGGCGTACTTGGGGATAGGTGGGGGTTGGGATTCATGACTGGATTGTAGGGCTTGCTCGGTGTCACACGTTCAGTACCAGAGATATCGACGAGTCATATTCTGCTCAGGACGCCTGAGTGTGGGCGTGGGTGTAGTTTCTTGATGGGTGGCATTATGAGTCATTGTATTTTCTCCTTTGGTTTACGTTGTCCTGTCTTGTCGAGTCACTGTTTTGTGTATTGGTATAATGATGATATCTTGTTGAAGTAGTATTGCAATCGCATGCGTTCCACTTGCATTGTAGATGGGGAGCTCGGGCTGGATTCAGACACGGATATGACGCACGCGTCAAGACGCGTAATTACGATGTCGACAGCTGGAATTACAATTTGATCGACGGTGATGATCTGGGAAATCTTGGCCGTGGATCTGGTGTGAATCAACGGCCCTGGTAGCTCGGTTTTTTGGTATCCCTCACGACCATGCCACTCGCAGTAGCGACGGGAATTTTTACACGATGTTCCCAACCCGTCCCATATGCTTGCCTGCTCTCCACGGCCAGTGGCCACAGATCTCACGAACACGACTCATCGGCACTGCTCTCGGTGCTGGCTGAACAGTCTCGGACCCATCTCTGGCTAAATCTTGGGATCTCCGGAGCCCCACCCCCATCGGCACGGTCGAAGGGCCCGTGGTGGCACAAGGCAGGCACCCTTGTTGAATTACAATTAGGCAGCCCCGATCGCGTCTGCATCCTCACCACTGCCACACCTGCGTATCCAAACGCGCAACCGCAGCGTCGCCCGGCGGTGCTCACCACGCACCAACAATAACGCGTCGGAGCTAGATTTGACAGCGCTCAGGCCAGGTGGCACTGCCGTTTGTCGTGCTGTGATTGGTGGATGATATTTGGCAATGTTGTGGTACGCGTTCCTTAGTCATCAAGGGGGGTTGTTTCTGTTTAGTGTGGGCTTAACGGCTTGTCCGCTCCATTCATTAAAATCTCACCGAAACCCCTCTCCCGCGCAAACCCTCGCGCTTTGCATGCCCTCCCCGTCCCGCTGAGCAACAACTCGATCTGCTTTCCATCTAGTCCACTTGTGAACACCATCTATCGCCTTTTTTCAGGGATTGGCTGCGCTGTGACGGGCTCAGACTCGAACTTTTGCTCAGACTGTCCCTCGCACCCTTTTTCATCTAAACCAACAATAATCAACCAAACTACGAGTTTTACCGCTCGCCACCGACCGCTTTTTCATCCTATTACGATTCGCTGCCCTGCGATATGTCAGGTCTGAAGAACTCGCCATTCGGTAAACGGCTTACAGCCTCGCAACAAGAGACAGATGACGAATCGCCGAGAAGAAGACGCACTCGATCTCGCGTAAACCCTCACCCTCTGTTTGGCGTCGTAGGAGTTTCAGCGGCGACTTCCTCGCTCTATAGCCACGCACCCGCACACCCCAGCCTGCCATCTTCCTCATCGTCTGGATCGACCCCCTCGCTGGACAGCAGACCGACGACGAGCGAAGGGAGCGGTGGGCCGGAATCGCCTATTGAGTTTCCGAGGATTGTAGCACGCGATTATGGGGATAGATTCGTGCCTTCGAGAGATACGGGGGATATGCGGACTTCGTACAATTTGATGGAGGAAGGTGGGGGGCCTTCGACTCCTTCGAAGAATAGGATCATCCCATCCGAGTCGGATGCACTCAAAGGTGTGTATTGTTCCTCGTCGTTCCCTCCCTCTGCTGCCCCTCTGCCTCCCTTTTTGTTGTTGGGAACTCGATGCTCAATCTGGAACAATATGCGGTCTTATAGAACAAGCCAATGCGATTTTTACTAGTATATTGCACAATGAAGTTACGCCCCCTTCAGACCGCAGATCGGTCTCTCCTACTCGTCGTCCCCCGCCTGTTCCATCAGGATCAAGCATCCCATCATCATGCGGAACACCTGCATCATCAATACCGCCCACAACGCCTACGCGCAAGCGTTTGTTCACTTACAACTCGCCCTCTACAACCAACCCTGCTACACCATCTCGTCGTCTCGACACCCCAACGGACGAAGCATACTCTATGAGTCCTGTACGAGCGGAAAGCCGACAAATACTAGAAAGTCCGAGAAGAAGATTAAGAAGTGTTTGTAAAACGCCGTATAGGGTGCTGGACGCCCCTGAACTCGCGGATGATTTTTACCTGAATTTGGTGGATTGGTCGAGCACGAATGTGCTGGGAGTTGGGCTGGGGAGCTGTGTTTATCTGTGGATGGCGCAAAATGCGAATGTGCATAAGCTATGTGACTTGAGTGACGTGGGAGATACGGTTAGTAGTGTGTCTTGGGTGCAGAAGGTGAGATTGCGTTTGCTTTGTACCCTGGTCCCCCTCTACTTCCTACTTGGTGTCGTGTTTGGATCAGAGACTCATGTGTCCTTTTTTGGGTTTTTTAGGGATCGACGCTAGCTGTGGGCACCCTTTCTGGAAAACTGCACATCTATGATGCTGCGACATTACAATTACAACGAACATATCAACAAGCGCATTCTCAGCGGATAGGAGCGCTGGCATGGAACGCTCATGTGTTATCATCTGGCTCGAGAGATCGTATGGTCCATCATAGGGACGTACGGGAGCCTACATCGAGACCATTCAGGAAGTGCGTCGGACATCGACAGGAAGTATGCGGATTGAAGTGGAGTGGGGATGGAGGCGTGAGTAATGCGAATCTAGCTAGTGGTGGGAACGATAACAAAGTCTGTATATGGGACTTGAGGGGGACGAGAAGAACGAATGGGTTGGGGAGTGGGACGAGTGGCGGTGGTGCTTCATCTAATATGAGCCGAAGAAGAACGGAGGATGAGTACAATCACCACCGAGCTGATGGTGGTGGCGGTGGTGGCGGTGGAGGGGGTAGTAGTGGCAGAAGTGGGGATGCGCCTTTGTGGAAGTTCCACGAGCACACTGCTGCAGTCAAGGCGCTTGCTTGGGATCCGCACATAAATGGCGTTTTGGCGACTGGAGGTGGGACGCAGGATAAGCATATTAGGTTTTGGAATGTGTCGAATGGGACGATGATTAATGAGTTGGACACTGGAAGTCAGGTAGGCTTTTTGGCACCCTATATGCGCTGTCTTTTGCTTCATGTGATAGCGACCCTTACTGATGTCTTCTTTCAGGTTTGCAACCTCATCTGGTCACTAAATTCGCACGAACTAGTCTCAACACACGGCTTCTCCTCGACACAAGCCCAAAACCAAATATGCATATGGAAGTATCCTTCCCTGGACATGGTTGCTTCACTAACGGGACACACGAATCGAGTGTTGTATCTCGCCATGAGTCCTGAAGGGGAGACGATCGTGACGGGTGCAGGGGATGAGACATTGAGGTTCTGGAATGCCTTCCCAAAGAAGAGAAGCGGTGGGGGGTTGTTTGGTGGTATGAGTAATGGCGGTGGTGGGGCGGGTGGTGGCAGTGGTGGAAATGGAGGGGGCGGGAGTGTGGGAAGTGGAGGTGGTGCAGGGGCAATGGGCGGGATGGGGGTTTTGAACGAGAAGGGGATGGGAGGGTTGCCGGGTATTGCGGTCGGGAGTGGGGTGGAGAGTAGACTGGATTATGGGAGGCTGATTCGGTAGTGAGGGAGGTATATGCCGGTTTGTTCCGTTTTTTTTTTTTTGTTCTTGCTGCACCATCTGATGCTAGATGGCTTTTGCATGCGCTGCTGGCTGCTTATGAGGTGCTCTATTTACTGTTGCATCTTGCGCCTTTTCCTTCTTTTTTGTCCTCGACGTTTGATTTATTTTATCCCCTACCACTCGTTTTGTCTTGTTCCCATATTTTCCTCCCCATATCCTTCCCTGGACGATGTATATTTCATTCGTGATGTCACTCCCTCCTCTGCCTCGAACTTATCTCCAGCACAAGCGGAGCAGGATTCGATTTAAAAACTGCTATCTACCCATCCATTCATTCGTTCTCTACCTGCCTCCCTCTCCTTCCTTTACTATTATTTATTCGTTATGTCTTTCGTGTCCGATATAGAGTTTTTCGCATCTTCGTCATCGTCATTCTTCATCTTCGTTCCCAGTTCTTTCTTCCGTCTAATCGTCCACCCATTCGTTCGCACTGTCTATTTGGGGCCGTCCGCCCCTCCTTCGTTCATTATCTCCTCTCATCCCCATATCCACGATCTGCTCCCCTAGTATCATGTCTCTTTTCTCGGTTCTCTTAAAAACGGTGTACTCTCCCCCAATCTTCCTCCCTCTGGTCAGCTTTTCAAGGCACCCACGACCCGGTTAAGTATCTCGATCTATCCCATAGGCCCTATAAGCCCTCCCCTAGAACGTTTATCCTACCCTACCCTTTGACCAACTCCCCATCTTTATCTCAATATCTTTATACGATTCGTATTATTCCACCCCCTTACCCTGCCCTATCCATTCTATTTCCTCTGCTTCGATGTCAAGTGCCAGGTGTCTTATAGGACCTCGACTTCGACGCTGGTGCACCTGTACATATACTGTACATAACCCATTCAGCTGTTCAACGCTAGTGCCACACTCAACTTTGTTTTTACCGCTACATTACACCCTCCCACTTTCCTTCCTTTCCCGTGGTTTTATTAGAAGCAAACTGGTACCGTACGGTATTTTAAATACGTATATCCGTACATATTCTACGTATAGCATATACGCACACATACACGCGTCGTCACTACGAGTGCGGCGTAAAGCCCAGAGGCGTGGCCTTTTGTAGATAGGTATATACATACACAACATCACATGCACGTATCGTTAGCGTATCGTATTTTTTTTTGAATTGGATTTTTTTCTTTTTCGTTCTCGAGATTTATGTTTCTTATACCGTTCAATGGTTTTGTGCTGAGTTTGTTGGTGATGCACTACTTCATAGTCGCTGTGAGAGGCGAGGCGCTTCGCGGGATACTGCTCCACTTTTCCTGTACCCGAGTTTTATCGATATTTTGGTGTTGGTATTATTGTGAGCGCCAACGCTCTGGCAACGAAAAAAAAAAAAGTGCGATAGATTCTGAAAGAAAAGGGAACCCTCTCCTGAGAATACCCTTTCCGTTCAGAATCACGGTCGAGCCAAGCAATCCAAAAACGAGGGGGTAACGTAACTGCCCAAGAGGATTTTACGAGAAAACCTTACGAGAAAAGAAAGAAGGGACTCCCCCGAAAAAAAAGGAGTGTTGGAAAAGGGAAAAGAAGTGGACACACCCGGAATTGAACCGGGCACCGCCCGCAAGCAGACGAAGTGCTAAGCGGGCGTGATAACCAACTACACCATGTGCCCCTTTAAATCAATACTGAAATTAGTACTCTCTGGAGGTCAGCATACTTTCTTTTTCTCCTGGCCCAATGGGTGCAAAATAGGTACTTAACTTTTAACAACCTTGTTTGCTCCTGACATACAGCGACTCGCGCCACCACTAATGGCCAGGGATTCATATTTTAATGTAATGAGATGACAGTCCGCAATACTTTATGCAGTAGTCAATTTAATACCCATTTAGTATACTTAATAGTTGAAATAAATCTGCTGAGCTGGAATAACTCGTCGCCAGGTTCATCCTCCCATGAACCTGTCTTGCCATCGACTGAGGATGGAAAGTTTATCTTAAACCCTGCTTTTAATTGTTCAGCCACGGCATAAAATTCGATGTTGACTACCTCCAACATGCACCTCCTGAAGAACACAGCCTCTGCACTACGCATCATCTCCTGTTTCGAAGTGCTTTCACTCCTGTTCCAACCGGCACAGTGCGACATAATTTTGAATAATCTCAGTCTTGGCATTTGTGAGACATAGTCAAGTAACAGCTGGAGGTGTTTCTCAGTTAGCTGAGCATCTTTTGGAGAGGTGACCTGAAGGTGGTACGGGCCACATTTTTGGATTGATGGCCAGGTCGTCTCTCCGCCCTTTGCTCGGCTTATCAGTGATGATATAAAGTAAGCTAAGCGTTGGTACCTGTCGAACAAGGGACTTTCTAAAAGCATCCGGGCCAATGGGACTGTATGAAGGTGTTGAACGGTCGAGAACATCAAATTGGGCATCGATAAGCCCTTCATAGGAAGCAAGGTACTTTATAAGTGTGGTGGAGATACCAAAATGAAGTGATAGCTTCGTAAGGCATGCTCCTCTATCACTTCATAAGGCATGCTTCTGAATCTTTGAAGTGCTTGCCATAACCTGTCGAGGTCGACATTGCCTTGATTAGGCATGAAGGGTCCCTGATTTTGAAAGGAGAGTTCTTTAAGCTTTTTCAACTTAGGGAGGCTCGGAGATTGGACGTGTGCTGTCTAGAGATCTCTGTATTCGTCGGGCAGGGGTCCAGATGAGTTTATCGATCCGCCCACGACCTCAAGAGTTTCCAGGTGATGAAAGGGTGCGAGGTATTCATTGATAGCCATTTGTGGTTAGAAGTGGCAAGGCAAGTTCTAGGAGAGATGAGCAAGCTTGGCTCCTGTTGCAGAGTGAGTTGCTTGCAACAGCCGATAGATGAGGGAGTGGTAAAGGGTTGGGCAAACATCGGGTTAAGCTTCAAGGATCTTAATGATGTGAATGTTTTTAGGTCTTCAACACGCAATGCTAACTCGTTCACAGCATCCTATTTTTGATCTTGTTGTACAATAAGGAATGTGACAGCGACGGAGGAAATGAACGGAACGAAGACCCTTGGGGTTGGAAAGGCTCGAATATGGCCTAAATAGCGAGGAAGGACGTGCGAGATAGCAACCTGCTATCTCTTGATATGGGATTGTTCCTTCAATATATAGTCGAAGTGGAACTGAATGTCTCTATCCATGAAAAATAATGGTGTAAAAACCGAGTTTAATCGGCGACATGTAAGGCGAAGGGCTGATGATTGTGATTGCATATCTTCGCGATGTCAGTAGGAGAGGCGAAGCTATTTTCCAATCAAGGAAAGTATTTCGTTGGGACAGCACTGGATGGGAGAGGGATCCTGATAATCCATGCGATTCGTTGCAGAGTCGACTGTTTCACTGATAGGCTAGATATGGAGGTCGCTTTGACAGGCGGTTGACCCTGTGAGCTACTTATGGAATAAAATACGTGCTCTTCACCTCTGACGCTAGAAGATGGAGAAGTGGTAGGGAGACGAACAATTCTGTTGTGACGATGTTGACCAAGTTTCCCACATAGCCTACTACAAATACTCCACAATACAACGTCCACATAAAATCCACATTCATTTCAAAAGCTTAGCAGCTACACCATTCATACAAAGTTCTAATAATTTGTAGCGAGGTGACAACCTTCTGCACAGTGTAAATCAAACCTTCGAGACCCAACCTACCCTCGCCTAGCTATCCAACGACTTCAACTTTTTCTCTCACCCCACGCGACTGTCGAAGGGAGCAAACTTTGAACGTGGTTAACTTGCGGATGATGCAGTTCTCGTACCTTATCTTCGCTCCAAGCTACGGGAGAGTACCACCTTTGCCTTGAGAACTGTGTTCACATCGAAGCCTTCGGTACGGGGTGTCTCCAGCCGTAATCCGAGCTCAGTGGTACAAATCACCTGGTTTCTGCCTCCAGCGCGTGACGTGGCCTCCGAAGGACCTTTTCGAGGATCCTCAAATGCATCTTCCGCTTGATATGAATCATATGGGGAGTGGGGATGGAACCAAAGGATTGTGGGCTCATCTTGAATTATATCCTCGCCCATTGCTTTGTTCAAACGCAATGCCCAATCTGTAATTAGATCAAGTCCACTTTCGATGGGCTGGGATTGCGTGCTCATGCTCTTTGCGATGGAGTTTTCGGACCATCCACAAACACCTAATAGAAGTTTGATATGGGAGACTAGTGCCTCCTTGCAAAATTGGAGATTCTGCGCGTGGAGTTGCTCTCGAAGTTGGGCGCGGGTCATGGCTCTCCACCTAGGAGCAGTATGAGGGTCTACATGTGCGGTGAGTTACTGGAGTCGACACCCGTAACCCTGCTTACCTGAGGCGTATAGACCTTTATAAATTGACTGAAGCCGAACAGAGGTTTGGTCATCAGATGGACACCATGACTGGGCGCAATGGCGCGCTATGCCAGCCATAAGGGCTTGAAGAGCAGTCTGAATCCCGAGCTCCTCGTCCAAATCCTCGGAAAGTGGAGCGTGGTCAGCAAGTCGCGACAGCAGAGTTGGGGAGAGATATCCTTCAAGTGGACTTTGACCCCGATATGGCTCGCGTTTCCTCTCTGATAGGTTTAACGCATCGATGATGGTCATGCATGTTTGCGAAATCTCTTGGTTCAGCGTCTCCACCATTCCTGTCAGCTCCTTCCCAGATAGGTTATTTCCACGGGAGATGTAAGGCTCAACCATACGCAATTCGTTGTTGCGCTGGTCCAAGAGCACTTTCGTTTGCGCATGTTGCTGCTGCTCGAGTTGAAGTTGGCTGAATAGGGCGTCCATTTGTTGTCTCATCTCTCCCTCCCGCTGTCGCACGCTACGCTGAACGGAGGTCCATTGGTCGCTCAAAGACTGCAACTGGTTGCGAAGGGACCTGAGCTCTATCTCCTTCTGTTCTAGGTCTGCTCGAAGCTGTTTGTTCTCCTGTGGCCATCCCTTCGTTAATAACAAGAGTGGTCTATGCAATAATACAAGCTCCTCACCTTCTCAGCTGCGCGATCTCTGGACGAATGAGAAGAATGGTGGTGATGGTGATGATGGCTGCTGGGAACGGCGTTGCCTGGCCCCTGCGAGCCATATCCTGGTTCCTGATCTTTAGTCTCAGAGGTTGGCCCTGGATATCCAACGTCATGCTTATAACGCCCCGTCTCTGCCAGAACAACCTATGTTATCAACGAACGTAGGTTCACCATAATACTAACCTCTATCTTTGTGATGCCTTTTTACTTCACCTTCAGAGTCCCGTTGTCGCACCGAATCCGAGATTTCGTCGTCGCGGTCGCGGTTGCGGCTTGTTGGACGATCGCTAGTCGGTGTACTGCCAGAAGTTGGTTTACTCGAGCTGAAGAAGTTCATCTTGACGGCGAGGGAAAATACCTAACAGTGCTAGCGAGGTTGGATATCCACCCGTTTTAACAAAGTTTATCTATCGTCATAGTATTTGGATTCAAGCCTGCTGTCATCCCCTCTAGTTATTCACCCTCTTTACCCCGTTCAAGGACTTTTGGACCAACAACCCGTTTGGGGTTCGTTCTGATCCCTGTTGGCTATCCGGTGAGTGGATATCACCTGAGGCTATGCGAGGTCCCTTGGCGGCTAATTTGATGAATGAGTATGCTGTGCGGTTCCGGATGCTCATTGGCTCCTGGTATTGCGTAGTATTTACTTAGAAAAGTAGTGTTCATCCAACTCATTCATTAACAGCAACGCCGAGAAGTAAGTCCCTGTACGCAATAGGAAAGTTAATGTGGTATCTCGGAGGAATCACCACACCGGAAACTTATCATCCTTATCATTCATCATCCTTCACTGATTTGGGCGCTTAGAACCCTAGCACATGACCGGAGTTGAATTACCTCTCGTCATAGATAACGGAAAGCAATTCAATTCAAGAACAGCTATAGAGCATGGTGCTATGCCCGTGGGGAATAATCCTTCTGTACAATCACGACGCCTGAATGCAAACACGTTCACCATTCTTTCTGTCATCATTCATAATGTGGAGCGCCACATAGCCTATCGGTGATTCCTTAGTTCTTCGGGCTAGGCAAGCACTGGGAAGAGGTGAGATAAAAGCATCATTGTCATATTCTCATTTTCTCCCTCAGCAATTACCTTGCGTACAGACGATCGTCTACCATGGCACCATCAACCAGATCAGCTTACAACGGGACAGCCAGAAAACTCATTATCGCTGTCGACCTCGGCACAACGTATAGTGGCGTTTCGTATTGGTGCGTTGATCAAGTCCGTTGTGTGCGCTCTGGTCAGGATATTAACACAAATACAGTATCCTCAACCCAGGATTAGTTCCAGAAGTCAAGAATGTTACCAGGTTTGTTATCTCTCCCTCTCCAACACTCTTGTTATCATGTCTCAATTTCAATTTTTAGATATCCCGCACAAGAGGGTATTGGTGGCGACTCACGAATCCCTACCGTCATCATCTACAACCCTGCCGGACAAGTCGTAGCCGTCGGAGCAGAAGCAGACCAAAACTCCATCCGAGAACGAATGGAAGATGAAAATCTCCTCCGACTCGAATGGTCAGTCTCCCAGCACATCTACTCAACTCCAGGCTTTTTTAATCTTTGTTGATATTTCCTTTAGGTTCAAGCTTCACCTCCGCCCTAAAGACCTACACGCCGAAATCTCCACAGACCTTCCTCCTTTGCCCCCTGGCAAAACCATCATAAGCGTCTATGCCGACTTCCTGCGCTACATCGTCGACTGTGCCCGTCGGTACATCTCCGACGTGGTCGTCAACGGCGCCGCGATCTGGAACTCGGCGAAAGAGTTCGTCTTGACCCATCCCAATGGATGGGGCGGCCCGCAGCAAGCGCAGATGCGAGATGCAGCAGTTCAGGCTGGCCTTGTGTCGGATACACCAGCTGGGAGGGAGAGCGTGCACTTTGTGACGGAGGGGGAGGCGAGTTTGCATTACTGTGTTTCGAATAACATTATGCAGAACCAGCTCCAGGTGAGTGGTTACGCTACGCCATGATTCTTGGGAGAGCTAATCTAGCGTTTTAAATAGGAAAACGATCGCATCCTGGTCCTTGATGCTGGAGGAGGAACCGTTGACGCGAGTGAATACAAGAAGAACCCACAAAATGTTGCCACATACGAAGAAATTGCTGCACCTCAGTGTAAGCTTGTTCACGGTATACAAACAAGTCAATCTAACGGAATATATGCAGGCTATCTTCAGGGTGCCGTCTTCGTAACACAAAGAGCAAGCCTATACCTCCAAAGTATGGTTATTTGATCTCGATCCAAATTGCACACCTAACGTTGTTTATATAGACTACTTCAACCGCACCAAATGGAAGGAAGACGTCCCAGAGATGGCCAAGATCTTTGACAAGACCACCAAGCTGAGGTTCAAGGACCCTGCAGAGGCTGCCTACATCAAGTTTGGTACCATGCGAGACAGGGATCCAGAACTCAACATTCGCAACGGCCAATTGAAGCTCGACGGGTATGTTCCATCCTAATCACGGGGCTCCAAATATCAAGCTCACTGGGATTGCAGATCCATCGTCGCCAAGTTCTTTGACCCCTCAGTTCAGACCATTCAAAATATCATAGACGAGGCCTTCAAGAAGAATCAGATCAAGGTATATTTCAAAATTGAGATTGCCGTCAGATGATTATGCTCACTCTTGTGTTAGATTGTATTCTTCGTTGGTGGATTTGCCAGCAATGAGTACCTCTTCAGATCACTAAAGGCCAAGTTTGACCCAATGGGAGTCGCAATTTACAGACCCGACAACCAAGCGTGAGTGCCAGTTGCTCGTGCCCTGTGTGCTACCTCTGAAGATACACCCTTTTTGCATGCAGAGCAAAGGCTGTCGCGGACGGTGCCGTATCTTACTACCTAGACAACTACGTCAGAGCTCGTATCGCGAAGCACACATTCGGCTATATATGCAACGGCTGGTACGACCCCAACGATGCCGAGTTTGTGGCCAGAAAGTCCAAAATCGTGGTCGGTGCCGATGGTGTACAGCGCATCCCCAATTTCTTTGATGTCATTCTGCCCAAGGCAAGTCGTTAGTTCAGCTCAACGTTCCATGACCTCGTATTTATCCCCTACCCCACAGGACACGAAAGTTACTGAGGACCATGAATACCGACGGACGTACATCCGTTCGGATTACACACTGGCCAACTTGAAGCAAAGCGTGGTAGAGCGTATTTCCGCTTACTACGGCCCACTTGCTCGCCCACGATGGGCAGCCGAGGGTGAGTCGTTGGCTATTCAGTTCCCGTTACAATGGTATAACTGCTCTGCACAGAAAACATGGATACGGATTATAGAACCATGTGCTCCATCCCGGTCGACATGACCACCGTCAGCCACCTCATGCAACAAAGGACCAACTCGTCTGGCGGGGTTTACTACGCCATCGACTACGAGATCGTCTTGTTGCTCGGTCTTACGGAGCTGAAAGCACAGATTTGCTGGAAAGAGAACGTACGTCCTCCAAAGTTCATTTCAAAATCTGTGTTTCACTAACGCCTATTGTTCAATAAATTGAATCGTGTTTAGGGACAGGAAAAGAGGACAAACGCGACTTTGATTTACGACACGGACTGAAGAGGTCACGCAACCCTCCACATGCTGCTGTGTCCGATGGGGCCGCAGTCGTTGTGAATGGCGTGAGAGGTGGAATATGTATCGGTAATGAGCCACTTGTAAAAAGCTTAGCAAGCAAATGTATTAGATCGTAGATCGACAATAATAACAGACGGAATTTTCATGATGAATGATGGAATATAAATTCGGCATTGGCTTTTTTTTCGTGAGGTAATGAACAAATGCCTCCGGTCAGACGTGCTTGCTGTATGACAAGCATTTTGTCAAAAAAAAAAACTAAGAACTTTGGCGGAAATAGACGTTTCTGCAAAAACTAGTCAAAAATCCAAGTCGTTGCTTCCTGTAAAGAAATTTTTTTCACCGCAACTTTGGCAAAAATAGGCATGTCTACAGAAACTTTGTCAAAGTTGCAGCGAAAACTCTTGGATTTTTTTATCAAACTTGTTGTACTTACCGAAACCCTTAATTTACGAGTTGCAGCGCCTTCCAACCTTGGTCTTACAGGATCAAAAAGTCCAAATACTATTTCAACTTCTCTACAAGCCCAAATGTCCGATGGATTAAACAGTATCTAGAGACAGGAAAAAAAGCAGTATCGCAACCATTACATCCCAACATCACGCGAACTTTGTACAAGGGGGCCCACGCCGTAGGTGGTTTACGAATACGGAATTAAAGGGGCCACAAGATCCCAGATCCTACAAATGCTGCCCGCGCATGTGCATGTGCATCCAGAGTCCCATGCAGATGCAAATGTAGCAGCTGCAACCGGTGCCAGTGTGAATGGTGGAATATGTGTCAGTACTGAATCACATGTACAAGAACGGCAGAGCAAAGCAAGGCGTATTAGCAGCTGGATGGTAGTAGCGGATGGACGCTGGCTGACAAGGGATACAGCCTGGTCGGTGGCGAGAGTGGACGATTCAGCACTGGCATCCAGACGCGCAGCAGCCGTGGCACGGGTGTCTGCTTCCTGCCCCTAATGAAATGAAATCTATTATCAGCACACGATAAACAAAAAAAAAATTACAGCCTGGTGCGCCGGACCTTTGCAAGACGCGATGATGAGAACCATAACGAACGCAGCGAGCAGTCCAAACACGACCGCGACGACGACACCTGCAACAAACAAAACGACAAACCCAAGTCAACACACTAAAGAGGGAGGGGGAAATCGCACAGGTAAGGCCGCGAGACGTGAATCCTCTCACCAAGATTAAAGGCAGTGTCTTCGCCGCTTCCGGGAGTAGCAGAAGCAGCAGCAGTCGCAGTCTCCGTTGCGCTTACGGTTGCACTCGCACTCAGGCCCGCAGTGCTCAACGGCGTAACGGTCACCATGCTCGGACTTTCCACCTGCCTCTTGCCCAGAAAACTCCCCACAGATCCAGTGGAAGCACCATGTGCAGCAGCAGCAGCAGCAGCAGCAGAAATAGTACAACGCCCACCGGCATCGGCACCGTGGCCCAGGAAAGAGAACGCCATCACGGCCAGCGGAAGGGACCCCGAGCCGAGGTCAGTTATGACGGCCAAGGTGATGCCGACGATGCCCGCGAGCAGGAACGCCCACAGGACGAGGACGAGACGGAAGACGCGGGGCGTAAGATGCGGTGAGGGTTTGGGATGAGGAATGTGCGGGGAGGAAGAGTCGTGTGCGCATTGATGGGGATGGTAATGGTGGTGGGGATGTATGTCAGAATCGCCTAATTTCGGTTTATACAGACGACAGTGTGGGAGATGCTGCTTTTCGCCCATCGCTTGGTGGCACTGCCAGGTATGTTCCAAGTCCTCCAGGGAGCAAGGATCCACAAGGCCCATCGTCGGGCCTCGAGTTGGCTGTCTTGTAATAACGAACGGAGCGGATAGCATGATCGCAAAAGAGTCGGTGTCAATGAGCGTGGGGCGGAGATGGAGGAAGGCAGAAAACTATCGCATTATTCAAAGGGTTGTCAAGGGAAGATGTCGATGGCAGGCCCAACGTAATATTTTCTCGAGCTCCCACATTCCTTGACTCGTGGGAATATCAGAATCTGGGGGGCGCATCTTGTTCTGCTCATTGTCGCTGAACAAGGCGGTGTCGGTGTGCATAAATCTATTCATCGCGTCAACGGCAGCGCTCCCTGGCAACTTGCATAAATCCTGCATTTTGGGGCACAAATTCAGGCCGATTGACAGCGCTCGTTACACAATACACAGCATCGAAAGCAAATACAACAGGTGAACGTTCAAAGCATACTTGTAGCGTTCTTCCTTGCAACTGAACGATACTCAAAAGAACTCTTCATCCGAATCCAGTGGCCTCGCTTCTACAAAAGACCAACATGAGTCATCCCAATCATCCACAACCAGAAACCGCACTCACCCTCAGGCGGAGGAGTTCGAAGGACAGTCTCAACAGCCCCACCGCGGCTATCCTCCTGTTCCACTCCCCCAAGCTTCGACTGACCACCACCGCTGTCCTTCTTCCTATTCCTCCTCTTTTTCTTCTTCTTATTCTCCCACCCGGCCTTCTCCTCCTCATCCTCACCCTGAGCAGCCGCAGCCGCAGCCTCCTCCTCCCTCTTCTTCTGCTTCAAGTACCTAGCAAAATCGAGACAAATCCCTTTCCCTCCACAGACCACACCATGCACAGGACAGACCTCGCCAGCAGGCTGATTAGTCTGTCCCTCGTAGTACGGAGTCCACAAATCCCCTCCCTCCTCCTCAGATTCATCGCCATACGCATCCGCATACACGACGTTTGACCGGCCACTCCCACCGGACGGCCCGCGCCCAGGCTCGCGCGCAGCATTGCTCCAGCCATCACCCCAATCGTCACGATCATGATCGCCGCCGTCAAAGCTCTCTTCGGCTTTCCTTCCTTTGCCCTTCTTTCCGGTGGGAACCGGGATGTATCCTGAATCATCAGAATCGCTGTCACCCGCATACAACTTCTCCATGTTGGCAGTCACCTCCGCAACTTGAGCTTGTACAGGTGATTGTTGCGTGGGGGCGGGTGGAGCTGGAGCCGGAGGGGAGGAGGCTTGCGCTCCTCCCTTTGACAAGGACCCATTCCTTGGTTTACCCTTCGAAATAGGAACAGTAGCCTTGGGCGCCGGTGGAACTACGTGAGGCGACTTGACATTAGACGGCAAGGCACTATTCCACACAGGGCCCGTTGCCGGCGCAGCAGCCTGAGGCGCCGCCGAAAGGGCGGGGAACGCTGACGACTGAAACGACTGTGTGATCTGCGGTTTGGAGCCTCCGTTCCCTAGATACGAGAGGTCAGTCAGTTCACGATCACTCTGCGGAAGCAAGCGACAGGACGAACAGGCCGGGGCTTGCTTCTTGGTAGCCGTCGTCGCTCCTCCCGTCTTGGGCGGTGCTCGGGCTGGCGTTGTGAGTGAGATTGTCTTTGGTGTGATCACGGGAGACTTGGTTGGGTTAGTCTTTGCAAGTGGAGCGGCAGCACTTTTAGACTCAGGTACAACCTCTACGGGTGTTGGGGGCTGGTTTTTCCGAGCCCATGCGGCAGAACCAGGGACTAAACTCCAATGAGCTCCAACTAGCACACACAGCAGCGGGGACGAAGTTACCAAGTGGAGGCGCTTTCGGGGCAGGCTTCGCGAGCCTAGCGGGAAGATGCCGACAGATGTTCTTGCCGACCATGTTCACTTGTGGAACGGGACACCACTCTGTTGGTGGATACGGTGTCCGTATAACCCTGTGCCAACGAATAGGGTTATGCAGAGTCGCAAATATTCATTCAATCTTACATGTTATTCGGGCGCCAATCCTTCCTCCACTGCTGCCTGACTTCCACCCGTTTCCAACCTAGACGTATGAATCACATAGTACCCTCACGCCCAAAATGATCATTCCCGAGCGACAAACTCACCGTCCTTGCCTAGTCCAACGAAGCTATTGTAGAACGAGTAAAAGACTTGGGATACTCGCTCGCTATCCGCAGGAGTAGCCTTGGTCAGAAACTTGGACCACGAATGCTGTCCGAGCAGCCTGTCGTCCTCGTTCCAGCCCTTGTCAATCTCCACCACCACCATCGAGTCGGACTAGATGAAAGAAGCAGAACGTAAGCAACTCGGCCGCCCACACCGGAAGTGTTCGAATGGACACCCCGCGAGCCATAATGCCCTGCCATGAGGCAAGCGCCCAGGAGGAAGAGGGGACAACAAAGGACGGAACGCCGCTCACCCCTGGCCTGTGATAAAGCGCAAAGATAGGGTCGATGGTCCCTATACACGTAGCAATCCACAGGATGAACTGCTTGCAGTGATCGTCTATGAGCCACGCCGCGTTGAGAGGATATGGCCTGTAGACTGTAAAGTACTTGGAGTCGTCCTCCACTTCGACCACCTTGGGCTTCTTGGGCATGGTGTCGTGTTGATGGTCACTGGAGGCGCTTATCAGCCGTCGGGTTTCCTCCTCGCTGTGGAGAGCCGCGGGGTCGCACCTTGGGAGACTTTGACTGTTGCAAGTCCTGTGAGACCTGACTTCAGCGTGGTGGATGGAGGCAAGCAACACGGGAGTAGCAACAGTGCCGGTCAAAGGTTGTCATGAGAGGATCTTCTCCCTTTCAGCTTTAGAATGTAAATTACGTCATCAATGCAAATTGCTTCCGTTTTCCAAAACAAAAATACGTGGACACACCCGGAATTGAACCGGGCACCGCCCGCAAGCAGACGAAGTGCTAAGCGGGCGTGATAACCAACTACACCATGTGCCCTGCATTGGTGTTGCTTTCGTAAGCCAGCTGTCCGCGCTCAATGTCGCCCACGCGTGTCACGTTCGTCCGGTACCAATTTGCCTCCAGCTACCGTGCCTCAGCCAGAACCATCAATCTATCCCTCCAGCATGTCGTCGACATCGAGCCATCCCCTGACGATGATGAGCATACCTGTCGTCCACGGGCCCTTCTCGCGAAGCTTCGAGGTGAGGTCCATCGCTGGTTGAAGGAAGCGTCGATGCCAATGATGGCTATAGGAGGTCCGGATTGAGGATTACATTAAAGCATATTCAACGACGGGAAGACCACCTATGCCGTGTCCGCAGACGCCGACATCCGATACCGAGCGCATAAGCCAGGGACTGCCGCTGTTGTTCAGACCGTACCCGGAGAGTCAGATGAGTGTATCGGTGAGTTGATGGTCGTTCACCGTTCCGGGCGTCAAGATTGCAAACACCCTCCATTTACCCTGTTGTTGCGCACCAGCACCTCGACCTCCAGGCTTCTCAGCCGTACACGACCGTCAAGGAAGCGGACGAGACGTTCGAGAGCATATGTTGTGTGCCGGGATTCCGAACCTACTCGCACGAGGTACGCGCTTCCTCTGCGCTTTACACTCAAGAAGAGCACTATCGATGACTTCTACCTCCCTCATCCAACCTCAGGAAATGCGCTACTTTGCCTATGCCGCCGGATTCAGACACCCCCCAACCCCTGTCCCAACCTTCGCATTCGTCCAAGGCGCCATCGAATCGCAAACCCCCAACACCGGTCTCGCCCCCGGCGAACAGATCCAAAGCATCGTCGGCCAGACACCCTTCTCCAAACACAGCCCAGAGGTGCGTTCATCCGTCGACGAACAATTTGGCTCTTCAAAATCCCACGCGTCATTTTTACTGGTGACTCGCCCTTTGGAATGACAGGAACTCCGATTTGCGTACATGCGCACGGGACGTGAGCTCAATTCGGAAGAAATTATAAAAGCTTTCTCTGGTGCTGTTCCTGCACCGGTCCCGGGATTCCAGGCGTCGCAACCTACGCTTTTCGGGTCAACGGCAGGGGCGACACCGACAACGACAACGACGACAACGATGACGCCCAACCCGTTGGCACCTCAGACTGCTTTCCCGTTCGGAATGGCGCCATCCCAACCCCCGACGCACGCTTTTGGCGCTACTCAACCCGTGTCACAATTCCGTTTTGGACAATGACCACGATGGGGGAAGAAAATGACGAAAAACAACCGATTTTATATGTGCATGCGCGGAATCTATATTGGCGAATTTATCGTCTTTAGTCTAGGGTCTGTGAATCTATTTGTATATCTAGCAACGAATACCCTTGCATTGACTTGTTGATGCTTTTACTACATATTCAATCTATGTTCTGGATCACGCTTTTGTGTCCATTGTGGTGTTCAGCCTAGCGGCTGGAAAAGTGGGTTTGGTGTCTGTTTTATTTGACTGAAATGCCAGGGGTCCTGTGTGAGGACGTTTCCACGCAGCGCCCATCTGGCACCGGGTCTTAATATGAAAAAGGGGTCTGACATTCTTCCCCACCTCTGTGCTTCGTACTGCCTGCATATGAGCTTTCTCATCGACAAGAACGATTTGTCACCAGTGAGTGCTTTGGCTCTTCCTCTTGATCCGCCCCCGTTACCGACCGTCCCTCCCCAGTGTCCCTTCCCACCCAAGAACACCTCCCCGACGTCCCCGGCGTCAACCCGACATTCCTCGCTCGTTGTTTCGAGAAGATAACCACCGAGTTCTCCCCCGATGCCGGCCCTCTCTCTCTCGACTCCACAATCTCGACTTTGGTCTCGTCGACCAGCCTTGGGTTTAAGAAAGATGGGGCCGGCTCCGACCCGGACGACGACAAGTCCGCCGCCGAGGCCAAGGTCGCGGCCGAGAGGGCCCGTTACACCGACAACTACCCCGACGCATTCTCCGACACCTTCGGCACACCCAGCGAGGGTCCGCTGCTCTTCAAGACGGGCAAGCCCTGGCCCCAGCCCCCGCCCGGCTCCAACATCCAGCCATACCGGCGCGAGATCCGGCCCGTGGCCCACGACCACCCCATCGCCGACAAGTGGGACGGCATCGTCGCGGCCACCATGGCGTATCTCGGCGAGCAAGGCGTCAAGGCGACCATGGTGGTGGGCCTCGGCTTCGCCAACTCCAGGCCCGACGCCAAGATCGGGTCGAAGCAAGAGGCCCCCTTCTGCCCCCTCCTCGTCATCATTGGCGTCCTGCCAGGCACCATTGAATTCGTCCAGGCCAAGACCGTCGCCGAGCACGTCAAGCGCGCCATCCTCGGCCCGGCCGGCTTCGGGGACCTCGACGTCGCCGTCCGCGAGTGGGAGTCGACCGAGACGGCCGGCGCCAGGCTCCTGCGCCTCGACCCCGCTATCTACGGCGACATCGCTGGCTCCCGCCACCCCTTTACGCCCACGCTCGGCGTCGCCATCACGCCCGTCAAGAAACCGCACATGGAAGGCACCGTCGGCTTCTACCTCAAACGCAGCCGAGACAGTAACGACATCATCGCCATCACCTGCTGCCACGTCGCCTGCCCCGACGACGCCGCCAAGGGCGTCACCCTCACGGCAGGCGAGCGCCACCACAAGGAGATCATCGCCCTCGGGACTGAGTCCTTCGAGAAGTCCGTCTCGGGTATCATGACCGGCATGGCCAACCGCACCCTGTCCAGGTCCTCGCTTCAGAGGAGGATCCAGACCCTACAGACGCGCCTCGATAACGGCCATAACGCGGTCCGCCACGCGCTCGGGGACGCTCGAAACGACGAGGAGAGGATCACCCGGGCCATCGGCTCCCTCAACGACATACATGACCACGTCACCAAGCACCTAACGCTGCCGGAAGACCGGCTCCTTGGCCGCGTCCTCTACGCCGAACCCATCTGCCCCTCGTCGGACCAGCCCGACGCTTACATGGTGGATTGGGCCGCCATCGCACTCCGCCCCGACGCCTTCGATGCAGACTTCGAGGGCAACAAGGTCTTTATCGGTACGTCTTCTCTCCCGTCTCGTCCTGAGATTCCGCCTGATCTCGTCCGTCACGCGGCACAGGCGGCAGCATCGACGAGGGAACCTACCGCGACCTCATGTGGCCTGACATCACCGACAGGAGGGGCTACGAGTTCCCGCTCGACCGCCTTCTCGAGATTTCGGGCGTCGTCCCCGAGAGCGAGATAAAGATGCCCAAGCAGCGCAACGCCAATCGAGAGCCCGCCATGCCCGTTGTCAAGACGGGCCAGGCCACCGGCACCACGTTCGGGTGGGTCAACGGCCTCCAGGCAGGCGTCATCCATTACGAGCACGTAGGTGACGTCGCTGTCGAGAAGTTCAAGACCATGGAGACCATCGTCTCGTCCTACGGCCGCGGCCATGGTGCCTTCTCTGACCGCGGAGACTCGGGCGCCGTCGTCTTGGAGAGGGGTGGCCGCATCGTTGGCATCGTCAGAGCCGGCGGCGGCCTGGCCAACAGAACCGACGTCACCTTTGTGACCCCGTATTACAAGCTTCAGTCCCGCATCCAGAAGGCTCTGGTTGGCTCCTTCCTCTACCCGAGGGTTGACAATTAGGTATGCCCGTCCCTTTTCCTCTCTTGACTCTGGGCACTGACAATTCGACACAGTGAGCTCGCCCTCGGCGCGCCACAGGTCCTCAACAACCCGCTCTCGTATACCTGTCTTCCCTTCTGTCCCACCTGATCATACCACATGGCGATCCTAGTTAGGCTGTGTGTAACACCGTTTCACATGGTCTAGTTAGGGTCGAATCAAGACGTCTCTCCTAGCTTGATTAATTCCTCTTTACTGCAGGACTTTACTCCCTCCCTCCACCACATCCTTGGCACTGTGTCTGCACCTCCCTTGTGATGTGTCTCCCTGCACCTTTCTTGATGTTGGCAGACTCTGAATACCACCTGGCTCCCACCTATCTGGCTTTCTCCTGCTGTCATCCTGCCTCTCACTTGATTCAGCAATGCTGTAGGTCCCACAAACTCAAGAGAAATTCAACATTTTTTTTTCCAGCACTTTTCATTCATCACTGGATATTGCCAAGATGTCTAGCACCTAGAATGCATCTGAGGCCTCATGACGCGTCTTTACTTGTCAATGTTGCATTCTGCGATGAGCGGACTGGGTCGTGGTTGTTTATGCCTTTTAGGCTTGCTTGTATAGCACATTATTCAGTCTACAACACAGGCACTGGTAATGTAATTATATTACACAATAATTGTATTTATTAACAGCCAAGGCTAATTCTAATGTGAGTTCACATTTACATTATGCATCTGGCAGCAGAGAGAACACAGCAGGTGAGTTGAATCACCAGCTGTTGATCACCATTCTAATCTTTTTTACCATCTGTATTTTCTTTATCCTCAGTACTCTCCTTACTTTTGGTGTCTGTTAAGATCTCCCTGCTCTTGAAACTCTTGACAACTTGATCTATGAGGGCTCTTGCTTATTATAATGATTGAGCTGATTTTTGCTGGAGTCTTGCTCTGGCCTAGTCCTAGAATCATTAGCATTATGGCTCTTATTGCTGTTGATGGTGCCACTCTCTGCATTGCCATTGCCCATGATTTTGGCTCTTCTCTTTCAGGCCATTTCTTTTTCACTTCTTGGCTTGCATTTCTTAGCAGACCTGATCTGAACTTCATGCAGGACCTTTTTCTCATACTTAAAAGCTTCTTGAGGAGTAAGTCAAATCCATTTGCATTATGAGGTAAACAGAGCTAGTTGTAAGACATGAACATCCTCAATGCTTCCTACATGCATTGAAATGGTAAATGTGATGAACTTTAGCCAACCATCAAGCATGACACCACAATTGATTAAGATCCATGGCCAGCAATAGTAAATCTTTGAAGCACATCACTACATTTGATTCTCCAGTAATGCACTCCATTGGTACTTGCCTGGAGGGTACATATGCCATCCACTTGATTGTATTTGGGGTCAGTATTGTTTCTCTATCACCCTGGCATCGGTCTCTGATTCAGCAACCTTGGATTCATTACACACCGGAGGTCTTGCCACACATTTACAACACTTCAGCCGTTACTGTTCATCATGCTAGCATCACAAGAATATTGGATGCACAGATTCACATCAGTAATGGGAACACTCTCAATCCCGATGTGGTCATATGCGCGACTGGGTGGAAGCCGTATCCATCATTCTTTTCCCCCAGCGACAGCGCTGCACTCGGTTTACCCACCTTTCAATCCCAATCTCCCATCAAGTTGGCCGAAAAGTGGGATCATCTTGAGTCTGAAGCCTTGGCCAGACTGCGTGCACAGTTCCACCTCCTAGCTGCCATTCCAAGCGCAGAGAGCTCATTCAGCGTGACACTGTTCAGAATATACAATCACATCGCTTCGACCGAGATGATCAAGAACGGCGATAAGTCACTTGCTTTCCTTGGCTTCTTCTGGTCGTCGTCGTTTTGTATCCAGGCCGAAGTCACGTCTTTGTAGACCTACGCATACATGACAGGGAGACTTACTATACCGACAGGAGATATCAAGGCGAAGACTGCAGAACGTGTCGCAAATCAGTTCGCTCGCTGGCCAAAGGAATGGAGACTTTTCCCACTCTACGTCCTAGATTTCATACCAGTATGTCTTGGCATCATCATACATCGCTTCGGAGCACTCACGGTCATACTTTCCTAGTTCATAGATAACCTCCTACGCGAATTAGGGTTAAGCCCAAACAGGAAAGGAGGATATCTTGCGGAAACATTTTGGGAGTACTGCCCTGCAGACTATCGTGAGATCATTAACGAGTGGATGGTGAAACAGGGTATTCAATCTGGTGAATCCCCCATTGTAGATGTGCGTAATACTTGCACCCTGTGAGCCACACGTTAGCTAGGGGTAATCTATAGTGTGCCTGTGAGCCACTTGATTTCCGTTGTGAGTTACGTTTCGAGTGGTGCTAATTACTACGCATGAAGGTGCATCAACTATAGACTTGTGTTGAGTGCAACTATATTGCGTTGGAGTATACACCACATCGACGTAAGACATACTTCTCATGAGTATTTAACCATTTAGTATTGGGCTTAGAAGAAATGAAGAACTTGCCATGAATGTCGGTATTGATTATCTGACACATGCATACAGTTTGACGAATTCGCCAGTCATCGGAACGGTGATCTAGAGCCGTGAACTCCACACATTCAAGTACTGTGTATTCATTTGTAGGTCCCCAAGCCGAAAGTTTGATAACCATGAGAGTCAGAGTGGTGTAGCCACTGGTTATAAGCAGATGCAGGCAATTTCGTCGGAGTTTACCGTCTTCTGTTCCTGGGCTCATCCACGTTGATCCAGCCTGCAAGACCCCGTTGCCTTATCTTAGTCACCAAGCAGACCAGGCGAAATATCATACAAATCACTGCCTTTGTGCAAGTTTTATCCCCCCAGTTTCACTCTATGCCTAGCACTTTCGAGCTTAACTCCCTCTATGTCTGTACTGTCCCCCTTATATCCGGCGCTTTCCACTGGTCTTTCATTCATGTCGACCAAAACCGTGTCTTAACTCGTCATCACTGGGCTGGAGCTACACCCGAGGAACCATGGGGACCAGAGGACTACGTTGAGCAGGCACTGTCTAAAACCCCGTTAACTACTGCCAACACCCAGATCCTTGGCTGCTTCAAGATCAAGGATTTGATCCCCCCCGATGTCATAACTTTCCGGAAGCTATGCCGGAAATTATCCCCAAAGACTTACCCTACTGCCGATATGAATCGCCAGCACGGTATATCGTGCAAAGCTTGGACGACGAACATCGTGAGTGAACTCACCACAAGGGAGCGCGCAGACCAGGTGGAACGGAATGTTGCCAAGCGCAGTAAGGAGTTGGAAGTGGTATATTTGGGCTGCTTTATCAAGGCAAGAACCTATGATTTCGTTGTAGAAGCGGTGTAGGTGCAGAAACGCGTCAGTGCAATGCGGCATTTTAAAGACTTACGAAGTTGATCAATTAGGTGAATAGGCACAGATCGCGTGGAAGTAGTCGGGAATGGGATGTGTGGCATCACTCCTCGCTCTCCGCGGACTGTAGTACTAGGTTATCGAGTGTCCTGATATGCGTCGCGGACCTGGAGTTCTTCGTCCTTGGTACAGGTAGTCCCTCCATCAAAATTAATACCTCTCAGACCTATATATTCAATAAGACGTTCTTCGCTTAGTTATGCTCTTACCGCCTATGGAACGATCATCGCGGAGAATGATAGCATTGATTGCGTAAAGATGAACGAAGCAAATTCTTTCTTACAGAAACAACATTGGATCCCGTCCTTTGTCCTAAACTTCTGTTATTGTCAGTCACTCCTGGTCTCCACAAAATTTCAGCAATTACCAGAGCTCGTTCGGCCGCAACACCAATGGGCGCTTGAGTACGGGCACTCAGCATGAATGCTTAATCAAAGTTCAGACGATGTCAGCATTCTACAAAATATTTCAAGGCAATAGGATAGTGCATACTTACAAATATGAAAGCGTTAATGACTCTCAATTAGATGATATTCGTTAATCTACAAACGTAACCATTAATTTTCTCGTTGTTGTGAGGGGCTCCCCTTTCGAGTTGGTAAGGAAGATGGCAGGATCAGCTTCACAATCTCGGTTATTTTTGGGATCTAGGATCTAATTTATTCAACATAACCTGCTGAAGGATCGTCAAAGTGATTCGACGCTTGCGCAAAGTGGTTCCATGAGAACCTGTACCCAGTCAATATGTAAGGATAATCAATTGTCAGCTATACCAACTGTGCTGCAATAACTTCAACGCTGCTCGCCGTGCTAGGTGTACGAATACGCGTGGTGTGGAATCCCTAGCTCACAGGAAACGCCTGGGCTAGTGGTCTCTAACACATCACCAACCACATTGTAATCGCAGTTGAGGCGGTATTGCTTGAAACTATTAGTGTAAAAAGCACCACTAACGAGCAAGGGGTTGCAGGAGTGACGATTAATATTGTATTTGTGAGCGAAAGCTGGCTACGAGTAATTCTGTAGGGTTTACGTAGCTTTTTTTTACCTTCTGGACTGAGCGTCGTCTTCATGATTAAAGTAGGGTGCAATGTAGGCTTAGCGCCCGCGTTGGGCGTACCCATTACGTAACATTCTAACAGTAGCCACCTCATCTCTCCGACTGACTCCCATGGCGCATCTATAAACCAAGTTCTTCTGTTCTCCTATTCTCCATTTCCTGACCTACAAACACAAAATATCTCCTCGCTTCTTTGTAGGAACCCCTCCAGCATTCTACTACTCTATGCGCTCACTTGATGGGGTTTAATAACTTCTGCTCCTAATTGTCTTATCCTTTCTACGCGTTCCTGAAAATACTTGTTACAATCCTGACAAAAGTAACTACCAAGAGTAACCCGCCTCAAAGGGTATCCGCCCTGCCGCTTCGACTCGCTGGTTTCCTTAGTAGAATTGGGGGTAGAATGGCTGCGCCGTTGTGATGGTATCGTAACCTCAATTTCATCAATTTTTGAACACAGCATCTCACTTAAATTCCCCGTCTGGAATTTCTCATGCTAGTTATTGCTCGGTCATGATATTGAGCCCTGCTCCTAGGAATCAAACTGCTAGGGCGCGCACTTGCGTCTGGTGGAGGCTGCAAGGTAACGAGGCCCCACTCATGCGGCTCGCTGAGTGGGCGGCATGAGCGACTTTCAAAGGAATTTCCCTGACAGATCTAGCATTTTCTTGGCAGATCTGGGCGTCTTCAAGAGCAAGACTCTAGTCAAAGGGCTTTCGTTCGACATTTATCTCGTAAAATCGGAGTGTAGGGCTCCAAGAGGAAGAACCGCATTTCAACTCGTACAAGTTGGAGAAAAATAGGGTAGTATAAAGGACGGCGGTCGAGGACTACCAGTTGGAATACTTTTACGCCACGATTATTGGGGGAATGTGTTACGCACGAAGGGGCATTAGCTTGGAGCTACGGCAGATGACGACAGTGTGTCGTGCAGGTGATTTGAGGTCAAGGGTGTCAAAGGGTGACTACAATGTGCTGTTTCATGCATTATTTCTCTCCCCGTGCCGCACGTCTACTCTCCTCAGAGCCTTCAATCTCTGCAACAGTAGCGCTTTCGGCATCTTCCTCGGTTTTCCTATAGCTTTCTTCAACTTCTTCATCACCATCACCATCTACAAACTCTTCCACAGCCTCGGACTGTGTCATCTCACTCTCGTCTGCAGAAATAAGAACAACAGCCAACCTCGATCTGTCCTTCACACCAGCCTCATTCATTGTCTTCCTCTTATCACATTCAATCTGTCGAATGGCTCTCCCTCCCCCGATGCCATGCTCCTTGATGAGCAAAAATATTTTTGTCCTATCAGCCATTACGTGCCATCAGTGCCAAATCAAGAGTGAACGAAGGAGGGAACACCAACATATCAGGATCAACACCAAAATCCTCACACGCCTTGGCAAGAGCCATCCCCACAATATGCCTTCCTCGTACTAACAACTCCAGCCTCTGTCCTCGTTCAGGTCCCATGACGAATATAGGAAACCTAGTCGATTCATCTTCCTTTGGCCCTGCGGTATTCTGAACTTCGCCTTGGCCTTGTGTATCGACTTGATTGTGGGGTTGTGTAGACAGATGCGAGCTGGGCGCGTGTGGTTGCGTTATTCCTCTCGGCGCTGCATCTGAATTGGGCAAAAATTAGGACAGTGAAGGTAAGAAGTATCATTAGTAATAGCTGTGACATACCTCCTCGAGATTGACTACCACACTCAGAACTGCCCTTTCCAGGTGGTGTGCTGGTGGTTGTGGGTTGCTTGTTCTGATCGAGCGTCTTTGCGGTAGCGCTTGATGCCACGCTGGTACTAGAATCTGCACATTGAAGTTGTGTCCGAAACGCAAATATTCAGTGATGAAAATATAAAGTATAACCGACGTACCAGCTTGATTTGCCTTGTTCTTCTTGTTGCGACGACTACGAGGCGTACTATTCTGGTTGCGCGGGGTCGAGTCAGGCTCTGGTTCTGTTGGTACATTATTGGGCTCTAAAGGGGCTTCCTGCGGATTCGGTGGTGCTGTAGTCAAGCCTGGGGGAGGGGATGATGAGGCACCACCAGCATCCTGATCACCTACAGAAGCCACAATTCCACGGTACCGTAGTCAGTCGGCTTTCATTAAAACCGAAAACGAATGAAGGGCAAGAAGATATACCTTTAGGTAAATCTTCCAACACCCAACTTCCAGCTGTTCCACTTGACGTATATCCTTCACTTTTACACCTTTCCAATCCAGTTCCAGCCGTCCCGGTTCCAAAAGGGCATGTAATTTCATCGCATACACCAACAAAAACTTCGTCCAAAACGTCCCACATAGATTCGTAAACGTCCTGATCAACGTCCACGAGATCCCCTCTGCATATATCTAGTGAACAGGTCTGAATCCTGATCCTGTGTGAATGCTTCAGGTGATGTCCTGTCGTGCTGCTAGTGCTACATCCACTAACATCACTGGTAAGCGTTCTAGTCCCAGCGCTAATACTCCCCGACCCAAGCCATGAGAGCTTAGTAGCACCATTATTTGATGCACGGAGGCCAAGAGGCGCGCCCAAGTCATGTGTTGCGAACGGTGACCTGAAAGAGGGCGTGGATGAATTCGTGCCATTGAACAGGGCATCAGGACTGTTCGAGGTCGAGGATTGATTGATCCCAAAGCGTGAGGAAATGAGGGACATCATATTCTAAATGGCCAATCAATTACGCGGGCATCAGCACTCATACTCAAGATAACCCAACAAAAGCAGGCGGCGTAGTGAGAGCGCTGCGAGCGATTCTAATAAACGCTCACCTGATAACTCCTCTCCTTCCTCAGAAATACCTTTCTTCCTTGATAACAAACCAGAAGAATGGGTATATCTCCATTTGATTTTGTGGAGGGATTGATTGCCGATGTGATATGCATTATTCAGGCGCTGGAGACCCTACAATCTATCTTGGGCTCAACACTGGCACTCACATGGAAGAGAGCAAAGCGGTGCATACCAACAAGTTGAAAGTGTGAGTAAAATGACCAAAAGATATGTTCGTTGCGCTAAAGAATATGTTGCACAAGTTACAGAAATTGAGCCGATGGAAGCACTGAAGAAAAGTGTAAAGATGAGAAAGTGAAAACAGAGCGACTATATACTGTACCCAGGACTGCGCAAGAAGGATAAGCTACGCCGGTGCCAGCAGTGCTATGCAGACGAAGAACAGAACGAGACCGTACGCGAAGACATAAAAGGTCACACTTTCTAAGTTGAACGCCAGCGTGACTGCGCTTCAATGCGTAACGTTAACGTCATGAACAACGACTACCGACTAACTAACATAGGCCTGGCTGGTAACTGGGCCCTGGGTCGTGTGAGTTGTCTGCGCGCATTCATTAATATCCATTGTTGATTGTCATTGGCGGTCCAGCGCTGGCTAATCATGTTATTTGTTGGGTCGTCATGATGCACCTGGATCAATGCACATGACGAAAACCACAAAAGCGTGGTTCGAAGGTCTGAGATGTAGGTCGGCGGCTAACGTATCGAATTGCTACGTCCTTGCGGCACATAATCCAGGTGTCCAATAATCCCAGGGATACCCAAAATGTGCCTAAATGGGTCTTGTGCGGTCACAGTATGCGTCTATCCTGCGCGTCTATCTTGCCCCATAGACGCGTCCAACTAATCACATCTCAATCGGAGTTTCTTATCGTCTCGAAAAGACCAGGCATCCTTCCCATCTCCCAAGATGCTTCTCGGAGCGCTTTTTGTGTTCCCCCTCTCGCGCACGCTTGCTCACTCAGTCTCGAGCTCTTTACCACCCGAGTATCCAGTCCCGCCCACTTCTCCTGTCCTCAATTCCTTTATTGCCGCATCGGATTGTATCCGTGATACCTCCAAGATTCGATCGACATGGGAGCTAGTTTGGAACTGTATAGGAACGATTTTCGTTTGCACATACGTTGCCATTCACCCTAACATGCCGGATCTCAAATGACCGAAGGAGGTTATGGGAGAAAGTGAAGATGAGCTTGTATGCGCTGCTCGCTCAGGAGGTGGTAATCGTGATGGCTATGCGCCAACGGTTCCTTGCATCGAGGATCGCAAAACAGTACCAATGTATGTAGGTTCAATCTACCGAGCTGAATTCTCAAAAATTGGGATGAAATAGGCTACGGTTGGACAACGACCCACGGCTTTTTTGTAATCATGGGAGGATTGATGAGAGAAGATGGAAACGAGTATAAAGTGGTGACCATGGATAATAATGGGGATATACAGATGGGTGGCAATCCGCACAAGGATAAGAAGATATTACTGCCAACAATCTCGGAGGAGGAAATTATGGATAAAGCCAAAGGAGACCTCCTCACCAAAGTCGTCGTCGTCATGCAGACCTCCTGGTTCATGGTACAGTGTATTGCCCGTCATGCTCAAGGCCTCGTCATAACAGAGCTGGAATTGGTCACTCTTGCTTTTGCGGCACTGAACATTGTTACGTATCTTCTCTGGTGGAGCAAGCCGCTCAATGCACAATATCCGATATTTTTCAGGGAGGATGGCAATCGGTCAAGTGGTCCATTGCAGATTCCTACGAATAATCTCGGGGTATCCGACCGGTATTCGGAAATATGGATTGGATGTGCTTGGGGATAAGCAGAGCGAAAGGAGGGTATCTGGCAGAGAATTGCGGAAGAAAGGAAGACGCGGTCATCCCTCGAGCTGCTGTGGAAGTGGTCCATCAAAAAGCCATTTGCCGCCATCTTTGACCCCATGTATCAGATGATGGCTGGTGGAGATCTAAAAAACCCTACGTATGTTGGTCCGTATTTTGGCGGAGAAGTGCCAGACGCGGCAGAGACCATCGTGCTATGGCTGTCTTTACTGATTGGCGCTTTTTTTGGAGGAGTTGATCTCATTGGGTGGAATTTCCAATTCTCTACCACGATAGAACGGGACTTGTGGAGAATTTCATCAGTTATTGTCACGACAATGCCAATCACGCCACTTGTTGGGACGGTTTTCCTTGCGGTCTTCGAACCATACAGTGACAGGTTGCCTGCTGGTCTAACCTACCTAACGAACGCACTCAAGGCGGTAATTTCCCTCATTTTTTTCGTGAGACTCGTGGCATACACTTTCGCTCGCATTGCTCTCCTAGTTTTGCCTATCTTCGCTCTTTGAGATCTTCCCCCCTCTGCCTTTGACAACATCAAGTGGTCTGACTATATCCCTCACATCTAGCACATGCGTATGCATGCACCATCCCTTAAGCACCATCGAAGCTTCATTCCTCATCCTCGTCAGCTAGCTATATGTCCTTTTTCGTTCTGTTACCTACTTTACGTATGTACTATCACCTTATTGCCTTTGTAACGACAAAACATAGTCCACTTGTTCCTCGTAGATTACGGTCTCTTCTCCCTCTTTCATTGGACATGGCCCCATTTGATTTGTTACTCGATTGCACTTAGCACCTTCCTATATTACGGTTGATCGATGATCTCTGGGCATGAACGCAGTGATGTCTCTAGTGGGTCTTTGACGCACACTCAGATGCACGCGCTCTTTAAATGGGAGCAATTCCTCAGAGAACCATTGCGTCCTGCTCAGAGAGTGAAAACAACCACCCTAGCATGAACGAACTCAATGTGACCACGAATTGCTCAATAGTACGATGAAATCGTAATATCGCTGCCTCACACAAAAAATTGGCATCTCAGTTCCATTCCTTCATACAACCCCTACACCTTTACACAACCAAGTACCCATCAGTATTAAGCACAGCATCAACCGAATACACAGGATCCTCTCCCCCATCCACCTTTGCAACCTTCTCCACCGCAACACCAGCCAAACTTCCCTGCGCAACAAACTTGACGTCGACGGGGAAGAAGGCGCCCGGATCGTCGCCTCCGACGTTGAAGATGATCGACCCGCTGCGCGTGGATTCGTCCGAGGCAGAGATGAGGGGGATTGACCAGGCGAGGGAGTGTGATGAGGGGTTGAGGGCCCATTCGCCAGAGTGGGAGGAGACGGTGGGGTAGGAGCCGGCGCTGGATCGGGTGTGTTAGGCAAGGATAACGCAAGCAGAAATGTGGGCTTACGGTAGGGGAATGGAGATGACGACATCGTATAGAGTGATGTTCTCGTGTTCGAGCTCATACTCGATGCTCACCTCGCATGTTCCGTCATTCGAGGGTGATGGCCAGCAGTTGACTAAGTACACCTAATTGTAAGCATCAGCAGCGCCATACAGCACAATCAACTCACTTGAAAGCGGAACGTTGCTCTCATCAGTTCCCGCGTATCTCCACTTCAAGACAGCCAGACTCTGTCCGACCGGGAACGACTTGGACGAGTCCTTCAGAGCCACGACGCGGGCTTGACCAGGAGTGAACTTGGCGACATTAGGGTGCTGCTTGAACTGCAAACTGTTGCCTCCGAAATCCGTGGACGGTGTAAGTGCTATCCGGAGATTGGCGTAGGCTGGATCGGATATTTGCAGATTCATATCGCCTTTGAGTTCCATTGATTGGACGCCGCCATCACGCAACAGCGAGAGGGAAAGTTGCTCTTTAATGACGATATGGATACTAAAAATCGGTGAGAGGGGGATAATGGCAGGTGAGCGACAAACTTACGCTTCTGGTGTCACTTCAGGAAGACTGCCACGACCGGACGATTTTGGAATGATCGGTTCAGGTGTTGCGACGGATGGTGTAGGGGGAGTCGAGATATCCGTGACGCTCGACAACACATCTCCACCCAGCGCATCTAGTAGCTCTGCTTGCTTTGTCTTTTTGGCGCCTAGCTTCATACCAGACCCCTTGAAAGCAGGAGCACGCGATGTAGAGGGTGCTGGAGACGATGTTGTGATGCGAGAGACGGCGGGGACATCTGGAGTCTCGAAGCGAGGAACGGGGGAGTATCCACTGATACCGCCTCCAAGATAACTGCTGCCACCTGCAGCACCTGCTCTCCGCTGTTGTTCGCGTCGCTGCATCTCGAGTTGCTTGGCCCGGCGCTTGAGTTCTTCTTTTGCTTCCGCTTCTTTGTTCTAGAGTGGACTATATGCGTGATATGAATAGGTGAAGACAACGATGAAACGTACTCTGGCAATGATCTCCTGGATCTTCTCCTCATGACTCTCCATCTCTAACACGCTCCTCACTTGCATGAGGTTCACCTGCTCTTTATAACCCAAACTGACAATCTCATCAAACGCCCCCAACAGCTCAAACGCATTTTTAATAATCTCCCGCTCGTCCGCACTTCTACAGATATCCGATACGACGCGCGCGAACAGATGGAGGGTATCAATATCTTGCAAGATATTCGAGGCTTTGTTCGTTATTAACAGAATGTAGAGGTCTTCGAGCGGCTGATAGACGTATCGAACCTCCTCAGTCTCGACGGAGGTGTGCTGCGTGTTTGTCGGTATGAGCTTGGGGAACGACGCCAAGAGCGACTCGATCCTCGTTCGGGTCATATCACGAAACTGGCGCGAGATGACAGCTAAAGTGTCTTCAGCTCTCTCTGCGTATCCACCATGTATGGCCATCGCACGCACCTTTCCCGCCCTTGGTACATATTGATGCTGCGAGGACAACCTAAAGCAAAGGATCAGACCAAACCCATGGAAAGATGGCCGACAGATGCCCACCATTTCAACCGAGCGTACTAAGTCTCCAAGTCCAGCTACAGGTAGAAAGGTGCGATATCGTGGATTTCCTCGTTACTGGGCCTGATGATCTCGCTGTACGTGTCGGTTTCCAGTTTAGGGCAGGCCGCGATATCGCTCACGTGATCCTTCCAGCCGCGCGTTGGGAGCACAAGCCTATGCTTGCTCGGTGTTAACACAAGTGCTATGTACAAGTGACAGACGTGTGTAACAGTACCTAAGAACAAGTTCGGGTCGAACAGGGTGGTAAAAGAACAAGGGGGCAATACACTATCTAAAGACGGTTGGTACAGAACACTATGCCAGGTGGTGGACCGGCGCGAGAAAGATAACGGGTACGAAAAGGAGGGAAAAGGAAGGCATAACGGATTTGGGTGCAAATCATATAGGAAGTTGATGGAGCATAGTGGAATGGTGGCGAAATAGTGGCGAAGTAAAGTAAGGTGGAAGGAGAAGGAAAGGTATTAAGAACGACGGTGATGGCGAAGGGAAGAGAAAAGTTCAAAACACAGTGGGTTCAGTCTTCCCTCGACTGAGCTGGACGAGGACGACGGCCCACACACAAACAACAAGCATACAAATGTAAAGTACCGAAAGTCTTTTGAACCTCCTTTCCGAGCGGTCGGGAGGTGGTGATGGTGATATACAGACCTTACCCCATCGCCCATCGTACAAAAATACGACAGGAGACTCGTGTAAGGCCAACTTCGACTTGATCCTTCATCAAGCCATAAGAGCCACAGCATTGATGAGCTCCGTCCCCTGGCTCGTCACTCCAACCTTATACCTCCACATCTCGGGAACTTCTTCCTCCTCATTAATATACGCCAACACCTTCTCAATATTCTCCCCAGAGCAATACGCCAAATAGCAAGACGCAACCGCCATGACGTCGACAGCGCCTGACGCGTCGTCGTTCTCCATCGGAGCAGTAATCAAGGCGGTTACGCTATCAACAGCCGGGGAAGACGGGATTTCGGATGAGAGACCCTCCGAGTAGTAAGGGAGGGCGATGGACAGGAAATCCCGCGCGATGAGGAGCTGGTGCTCGGTTAACAGGGGAATGCCGTGTTGTCGTGACATGCTCTCCCTTGCTTTACCCCTCTCTCTGCCTTTACGTCCTGGTGCTGGCTTGGGCCGGCACAAGCTAAGAAGCAGGATGTGGGTTCCGGTGGTTACGTCATACTCGACTGAGAAAGTGCCAGCGCTCTCAGAAGAGGTCGGTCGAACCATTTTGATGATGTGAGTGAACCGGATCCCAGTTGCGCTGGTGAGAGAGGGGGGAGTGTAATCTCCGGATGAAAAGGCAAGGAAGAGATCCGGGATAAGTTCGTGAAGACATTCAAGATCATTAGCATGAGATTCTTCGTCCGGCGATTCGTATTCTGGGCTGAAGAACCGTGGTTTGGTCGGGTCGCAAGCGGGTCGACTGTAGGGCGTAGAGGACGCGTTGACGTCTTCTCCTTCCTCCTCGTCGGAGACCTCCGATGAGTAATTATAGTAATAGTGACTCTCATCGGCAAAATCTTCGTCGGTGGTCTCAAACGGGTCGACATTTTCTTGATCCTGAACACAATCTTCAGCCTCATACTTCTCAACTTCGACTCCTGAACTCAAACAGACGCTAGTCGGCTGAGTAACCTCGATTCTCGGAGCCTCGATGACCTCGACTATGGTGGATTCATCGGCCTCGTGTTCTGATGCCTCGCTTTTGTTTACCTTGCCAGGTTTGACCCTGAGAGGGGTGGCGCCAAGAACGTCAGCTGCGGGCGCACCACCTTTGCGCGTCTTCCTCGTCGAGTATCCGGGGATATCGTTCAGAAGTTTTGTAGGACTCGGGGGAGAATAAGCTGATGCCACGATGCTCAAGGGACTGGGAGCGTTGCAGCGCTCGCGCAATGGCCTACGGATGGCGGGCATTTTGAAAGATAGTTGATTAGGTGTATGGAAATGAAAGGGAGGAGATTGAAAGAGAGCGGTGTGCGAGTGGGAAGGAATGAAGGTGGGAGCGTCGAGGATTTTATATATGTAGAACACTGGGAACTGAAAGGGCCTCCGAGAGGGTCGAAGAGATCAAAAATCGCAATGAGGCAGTGATACAAGGAAACCGTAATCGCGAGGCCTGCACGTAAACTTTAGCGCTGCCTTGTGGTTTTCTCGATTAGTCACAGACTATTCGAAGGCGAGTGATAAGACAAGAGTGGCTGACGAGGTGAAAGAGAAACGGCGGGATTACGCACACAAAGAGAGGGGGACGAATGAAAGACAACCGGCCGGATGATCGGCGAAAGGACTTTTTATACCCACACGGAAAATAGGAGGTCGGTTGATGTGCTCAAGGCTGGCAGGGACACCGGATTGACCAATATTTTCGACGGTAGGGGAGCCTTGATCTTTTTGAATTTTGACTCGGGGATCAATCGTCCAATCCTTTGTCGCTTTTATATTCTACAATGCAAAAAGTGGAATTTAAAAGTAGTGCCACAAAGGGCACCGAGATAATTAAAGCCGTCAGAAACTTGCACTAGAAGAGGTAGATAGGGCAATGAAGACTTCGAGGAGGCCATGGCGGCTCTGATCGCCTTCGAAGGTTCAGTTGACTCACCTCATGCAAAGTTCTTTTATGCCACGAGGTGTGGAGTGACCTGTGATATGCTATAGAGAAGGCTAGGAGAGAGGATTCCTCGTCCAGAGCCGCCTTCTCTACAGAGGACCAGTGGTCGATAAGAGAAAGGGTGAAGGTGGTGCCGGCGCTTTGACTCGCTTTGTCGGGAAACGGTATAGTTACCGGATCAATCGCTCAAGCCACACCTCGCTAAGATAATCTCTCATTTAATCCAATCAATTTATACAGTATCTTACATGGTACCGCAGCACGTCTCCAACACTCACACTGGAGTAGCCTCAATTGGCTGATTGAACAAGCTAGCGCCGTCCATCCTGTGTATCTTCGTGATCTTCCAACCACAATCCCGCAGAAGCTGATCCATTTGGCGAACGGTACATTCTTGGGAGTTGTTGGCTATGTGCATCTATTTTTCTCCTTCTGAGCCTCATCGTCACACGTAAGGAGTAGTGCGAGCGCTTACCACCATATCTATAGAATATACCAAATTATTCACAGCGCCATAATTGGCCAACAACGGTTCCGGCGCCTCGTTCGGAATGGCACCGGGAATTCCAGTTTCCTCCGTCCTGTCGCGGCAGGCGAACGGAATCAAGGTATCGATGACGTATAGCTTCGTTTGAGGAGTAGCTGCCTCTCTGAGGTGCGATAGGATGACCTTGCACCGCTCATCCGACCAGTCATGGAGGACGTGCTTCACAAAGAAGACAGCCGCGTTCTTTTGTGGCTGTGGCGTGAAAAAATCGTGTGCTGGACGTGTGTTGATACTTTCTATCGGATGGCTCGTGCAAATCAGCACCCACTTTGCAACGTTACCCGTCTCGTGGACAATGCTTCCGGGAGTGATGTCGCCCAAACCTATGGCTGATCAGGGGCAGCCAAAAGCTAGTGAGCGAAACAAACCCCTTTTCCGTCTTGAATGACATTTGGTAGACTTTGAACGACTACCTTCAAATCAGGGAACTCTTTTGCCACGGTCAACATCGCTGTACCAATGCCGCCACCAACATCAACAACCACAGAGTCTCGTGGAAGCGTACCCCAAGGAAAACCTGATTCACGTATGATACCTATAAACTCAGCACAAATGCAGATGTAGAGCCTTCATGGACAGACTCCATACCTTTGACGATCGTATCAAACGTCTGCAGCGCCCCAATACCGCGTAAACCAACATTGAAGCGATGATGGCGTCCTTTTTGTTCAGGGCGGGAGTAAAACCCCCGGATTGTATCGTCAAATCCGAATGCACAAGCCAGCGGCGTGTGCTTTGGGTCTCCAGAAAAGCCTGTAGCGGGATCGGAAACGGTCTCCCAGATCCATGAGCTTCCTTTACAGATCTCGTCAAGACTTCTTGCTTGTGAGCCATGGTGACGGTTTGTGAAAGGGCGTGGCTTACTGATGACCAGTAATGGCGGCGAGTCCTATGGCATTGTCGTATCTGTGCTCAGGACTGCATAGGAGACGTAAGTACTGCAGCGGGCCCATCCAGAGCACGAACATTCATACTCTGCCAATATTTCTTTACTCAGTTTTAACGTGTCAAGCATGCTTGAAATGCGGTTGTTGGCAAACACATTGGGCTGGACCTCGCGGTAGACATGATGGGTTGCAAGAACTCGAAGGAACCGCGCTAAGGGACGCCAGTGAAGATCAGATTGTGATGTGGTTCAGACACTTACCGAGTTTGGTAGGTTCCAACCCATTTGCGCGGCTATTTCTTTGACGTATAAGCCCTACGGAGCGCATGGGAGGTATGTATACAGAGAGGACCTAAACCTGATGCGCTTACCTTTGGCCCAGCCTCACGCAAAATCTCAGTAACTCCAGATTCCAAACAAACGCGCAGCGCAGCGGCCTTGTAGGGCTTCAAACCAAGCTCAGCGACAGCATAAGCTGAAGTCCCTAGATGAACGTACCCCACCGATAATCTGGTAAAGCGTAGCATGCGGTGGAGCCAAGATAGCTGCAATCTGATAAGCGGCGGCACTCGCGACTTCTGCAGCTTGCGCGGCAGCAGGTGATGAGCGAAATGCCTCGCTTTGGGGGGTGAATGGCTCGTTCAGATCGGGTAGGGTTGTGGACGTGTCGGTTGATGTCGCTTCGAGGTCATCAATAGCCTTGTTGATGAGGCTTTGGAGTTGGCGAAGAGTAGCAAGAGACATCGTCGTCTAGTGCAACACGCCTGTTCGCAAGTAGCCTTCCGACTTATAGTCAGTGGCTAATGACTTTTACATAAGGCGCTGCTCGTTCACGCTCGTGCTCGATGATATCCGGCCAACTTCCACTTGCTAGTATAATTAAGTTTGCCAAGTTTGCGCTGAACGTCAGCGCTCACTAGCCCAACCAGGGGCACAAGGTTGAGATTTCTTGAAGATGTCGTTAATCCTTCCCATGATGTACCGTATTCTCCATTGAGTTATTGGAATGAGTTCTCTTGGATCCTTCTAACTTACATTGCACATCCACTAGGAAGGCAGAGGTCAGAGGATGCCAAACTAAGTAACTAGGTTGTTGGTTCAATGGTACGTACTAGGCATAGCCTGAACTGGCATGTAAAAACCTTGCTTTACTGTATATGTGCACTGTGTACAACCAGCACCACCCAGCATCAGAATCGTTAAGCCCAGTTATAGAAATCTGTATTCGCGAGGACACACGTTAGGTGTGAATTGTCTTTTTTGAAGAAAGAATAGGGAGTTGCCGTTAGATATTATCGAAAAATTGAAAACTATTTGCACACTTACACAAGTACAGTCTGAATAAGGCAAATAAAAATGTGCTATTTTTATCTACCCTTTGTGTGGCTGTGATTTTCCAATCGCTGTCTCGTGAAAGCTGGTCCATTTTCTGGAAAGTACGTTCAACTTGACGGTTGAGGGAACATTAAGGATTGAATACACCAACTTTCAAGCACTGGCGCTCCAAAAGTTGGGATGAGGACGGACATTGCCGAGCTCAGGTCCCGCTATCATCACCCACTCTCCTCCCCCGCAGGTGGAACCAAGTTCACATGAAGCTCACTACCAACTATAAGTCAAGACCCTCGTCCCAATTTCGAGCGTGACCATGAGTACCGCAACAACCTCTGCTTGTACAATCCCATCACACCTCTAGGTCCACTGACACTAGTACTCCGAATCGTCGGTTGACAAGCCACGATGGAACACTCACCCCCTACGAGCCTACGCATACAGTTACGGGGCCAAGGGCTTAAAGGGGCTTAGACAAAGCTATTGCGTACAGGTTTGTGCGTTCTTTGCGTCTCTTAGGGAGCCGACATTTGGGTATGACTAGGGAGTGGTGAGTTCGTGGTTGTTAGCAAAAGATTTCATGGTAATTGTGCACGTATGTGCGTAAATCAGCGTGGCTTTATAATGTAGATCGCAGACGTGTTAGAAATGGAGTATTTCTCTCGCCGGCGGTCTGTGACATCATGGCAGGGGAGCAATGTAAGTACGTCAGACCTTTTCGCTCATTTAATTTTGTAAGCTAATTTGATCTCAAAAAAGTTGCTTTAGTTGAGGCGCATTCGAGTATTCCCGAAAGCATTTCATCTTTGCCGTGTGTGACTTGCTTCCTTGCCTCTTGTGAACGTCCAAACATTTATTGCCCTTCTCCCTCTTGTAGTGATCTCATTATGGTTATTCCGTTGCGGCGCACAAACTCTCATTCTTAGTTGCTGGTTTGGTCATGAATTTCCTGATCAGGTAACGATGGTGATGGCAGGGCTGTGCAAGTACGTATAGGCACTCGAGACTCTCAGCCTCTTCAACCTGTCTCTCTAGTGCGATTTTGGCAACTTCAACCCCAGCTCTTTCTCCTCAATCACATTATCTGACATGTCCTACGTGAGTTTTATCTTTCCATATACTCTGCGGTCATGCGACGGATGTATTGCTGGATCGAGAGGATACACGGTGAACAAGGTGGCTACAGTCCGCCAAGGGGATGTTACTGATAAGACGGTCATGATCCCTCCATGAGGTCCTGTTTCATTTGGTCCTCCTCTCGTTCCATCTTATCTTGATCTTCATTTGGTTATGCCTGTTTTGACTCTATTGGATCGCGATATCTGACATCTCATAGGGCTATTCTGGTGGATGGGCAGCCGCAGCCCCACCCCCTCCTGTTCCGGGAGCGGACCCACAGTACGCCACTTATGATCCTGTGTTTACACTGGGAGTGCTGACAATGCGATAGATTGTGGCAGTGGTTCTGCAATGTCGATCACGACAGATCAGGGGCGATCACTGCTGTTGAACTTCGTAAGAGCAGCTTTATTGTTACCCTAGAACTAGTATACCGATTATGGCTACAATTAGAGCAAGCGTTGGTGAATGGAGATTGGTCGCGTAAGTGTGCTCGCACATGTCTATTCATTAGAACGGCATCCAATGACTTGCTACCCATGCAGGCTTTGACCTTGATACGGTTAAGCTTTTGATGACGATCTTCGTACGTGGCGTTAGGCTGTCACTCTGGCCTAAACTGACAGTGGCGGACGATAGGATCAAGATCGCAGTGGAACAATTGGTTTCAACGAAGTTCGTACTATTGCCTCATCTATCATATTCCTTATAGTCTAACATCCTGCAGTTCGTGGGCCTTTGGAAATATATCAAAGTACGTGTGAGCCACTACGCAACTCCTTTAGCGCCCTTTCACGCACGTTGGCTATTCTAGGATTGGCAAGGAATCTTCCGCCACTTTGACCGCGACGGTTCCGGCTCCATCGACCGTAGCGAACTTCAAACCGCCTTAAGTCAACTCGGTTTCAATCTTCCTCCTCACATCATCGAACTCGTGCAAAGGAAATACGGTGAGTGATCGAAGCCAGCGAGCGACACCCCTTGTTCGAATATAGAGCACGACGTTAACGAACGTGCCACCCCCCTTGTGGGGGTTAGATATCAAAGGTCTATCCGATGGTTCTAGACAACGACCGGATGCTCCTTCTGGGATCAACTTTGATCGTTTCGTGCGGGCATGCGTCGTCATCAAGCAGCTTGTGGAAACCTTCCAGCGCTTGGACGAAGGCGGCACTGGATCTGTTACTCTCACCTATGAGAGTTTCATGACGACAAACTTGTCCTTGCCATGAATGAATGAAGCATTAGCAACCTTGTGAATCAAATATTTTTGGGCTTTTCTCTTTCCTGTCAGCAATTTCTCTGGCTGTACTTCAAGTTGGACGTGGTGTTTGCATAGACTCTGGATTTAGAAATGCAGACCTTCGCCACTTAGTATCATGACTCCATTTTACCATACACGATTGAGTTTGGCCACATATAATTAGGCCCTCAAAGCCCTAAGTTGGCTGTAAGGCCACACAAGTCACGATTATTTTTGGGACCTGCCCAATAAGCGACACTAAATGGTTACTGCAGTTCCATCTAATCCGGACGATTGTTAGTGTCTCTCCGACCTACCGTAGCCTGCCCCGCCGTTCATCGTAACAACGCGTTCAGTCCTTTTCAACCTTCTACCATATCCCCTGGATCTCAGGCACGCACCTCTAGCTCCACTGAAGTAGATACGACACTTTCAACTGTGGAGAGCTCAACTTCCATATTCCAGGGCATACATGTTTCTGCGAGCGGTTCTGGTGGTATCGTCACCAGTGTTGTCGAGTGACATATCCCAACTATTACCAGTGTGGTGCTTTGTTCTACAATTACCCTCGTTCAATCAGTAACACTGACAAGTACCGGTGATTCCCTCGCTTTGTTCCGATTTTCCAACAATAGACAATGCGAATGACCCGCCAGCTCATCATCTGAGCGCCGTTTTGCGTTCCAAAGCTAAGCCCCTCCCGCAGCTTTCGTGGCCTGTGGCATCGCTTCAACCTCCTTTTACCAGCATCTTAAACCCTTGCGATGAAGCTGTTAAAAATAGAATCTACCGGAACTATTCAAGCAAATGCCAGTGCATTCCACCACAGACCAGAATCCTACAGTTAAAATGCATCAAATAACCCAGATCTCTCAAGTCCTAGAATACATCATCACAAAGCTTTATCCAAATGTAATTGTAACTGTAATATACCAATGAACATGCTCAAAGTCTCAAAGGAAAGGGGAAATGTTAATAATGAAAAAAGCATGTGGACGCAAATAAGGAAACAACTGAAGGCAAGATGGAATCCCTCCAACTTGGTGCGGGTATACCATCTCTATCAGCTGCAGAGGGCTTGAAAGCCTGGCACCAACCCCCCAACCCCCTTCTCCAGTCATCACGCGCTAGCAACAACGAAAGGAGGTAAACTCTGTCCCCCACCTCCGCCCTGTCCCTGTCCATTACCCCCTCCAGATCCCGACGAACCAGGAGGTTGCCCAGACCCAGCTCTACTCTGCGGCAGACTACCCGGCCCGCCGCCGCCACCACTACTACCGGCGGCAGCAGCAGCGTTAGGATCCAGCTTCTTCTTCCTCCCAGGACCAGGACCAGACCCGGAGACACTCGAACCTTTCTTCTTCTTCCCCGTGCCATCCCCACCACCCCCAGGACCCGAAATACCGGGTACACCCGCACCAGGAGGGAACCCCATCGCGCCATCTCCCCCATTGACCGGCGCAGTAACAGTAACAACCGGAGCCGTAGTACCCGGCACAACAGGCGCATCTATCGGCCCAGGCGTCATACCCTCGCTAGCATCAATGACCAGCAGCTCACTTCCCCCCTCAAATCCCATCCCAGCATCGCCCGTAGACGAGCTATTGTTGATACCCGGTATCACAGACGTCCCAGGAACACTAGACCCCGACGTCGTAGCGGCCGTGGCACCCTTTGCTTTCTTCTTCGACGACGCGCCCGTACTTCCAGGTTTAGTGATCTGACCCAGGGGTCCCATTTTGGCCTGTGCGGGGTACGGCGCATCGTCGGTGAGCACAAGAACAGGCGGCGGAGATTGTACTTGAGGTAGCAGCGGCGGTGGTGGTAGTGGTGACTGTGAGGGTTGTGGCGGTTGCTGTGTGGCGGCGGTTGAAGCATCGGCGGTGGTGACGGTGATACTTGGTATTGTTGGCTCTGACTTGACAACACCCGGTTGCGGCGGTTGAGAAGGCGTAGGTTGTGAAAGAGAAGGAATGGATGGACCGGGCAGGGGAGGCGGTAACCTGGGAATAACAGGACCAGTAAGCGGTGGAGGCATCGTAGGTATAATGAGTGGATTCGGTAACGAGGGTGGTGGAAATAGTGGTGGAGGTGGTGGAGGCGGTAGAGATGGGGGTGGTTGGGAAGCAGCCAAACTCGTGAATCGGCTTTGGTAGTAAGGCTTGAGCAGACCGATTTGATCTTCCACTTTGTCCGAGGATAGTGGTACGAAGGGAGGCGGTGGTGGATACGGTGGTGGAGGTTCTTTGGGCTTTGGGCTATAGAGAAATACGTCAATTAAGAATACAGAAAGAATAGGGAAAACACACACGTAGTAGGCTTGTTCTGTGCCTTCCTCCCCTTGAGCAACTTCCTCGGAATCGTAAGCGTCGTCATCCCGAATTCCGCTGCGATACCCAATTCCCGCAGACCCAGATAATCTTCTCCCAGCATATCAGCAAAGTCACCCCTATCATCACAAACGCGTCAGTTAAAGGCATAGCCGATCCCAGTTGATAAACGCACGTTGCGAGGACGCCATGCTCTTCGTCCGATTCTTCAAACATGCCTTCATCGTCCAACAACTCCCCAGATGTCTGACAAATCGGGTTAGCAAAAAGGCGACCAAAAAATCGCGAGAGATGGACATACCGAATCCCTGTACGCAGCAACAAGCTTCTTCTCCAAATCAGCCAGCCTAGATCCATACCGCTGAACATCATCCGTGACATATCGTTCCAAGTCTTGTATTCTCGACGTTCCACTCTCGAATAGTGTATGCAGTATGATTTCCTTTCGGTTTGCAACATGCCGCATGAGTCGATGCATATTTGGGTTGGCCAATGCACGTACCTCGGGTGTCATGGTATGACCAAACTTATCACAAAGAAACCGTATCGTGCGCCCAAAATTATACAGGTACTCAGAAGTGACTCCCGTCAACACATCAAGCGCAACCTTTGATGAACCTGCACACGCATATACCCAACCCAATAAAAAAAGGAGCAAAGACCCATCAGCTCACACAGAACAGGAACCACGAGAAAAAAAGAAGCGGTGAGGAAGAACCACCCACCCTGAAATCCAACATGCTCCAAAATCTTCATCCCCGCCCACCTGAGACAATCATCCGCATTCTTCTCTCCCATCTCAATCCCGCTTCGTCCTCTCACCACCCAAGCTCTCTCGTCGACTTTGTCATCCACAGTTCCCAGCCCATCTTCGTCCCCCAACCCCATCACAGCGTGTCGAGCCGTTGACATCTGTTGCTGATGTGGTAAAGGCGGCAACCCGTTCGACGGTCCTGCCACGGCAAAAGCGGGTGGTAATGACGACGGCGGAGGCGGAGGCGGCGCAGACCCGGCCGCTGCTGGATCCAACAGCCCACCGCCTCCCTCCCCCGAATCGTCCGCATTCATCGTGCTCGACACCAACGCTGCAAACTTGGCGTGCGTATGCCTAACCCTCTTCATTGCCTTGATATTACTGTTCATTATCGTCAGCAGCGCTTTTGGGTTCTGCTCTGTTGCCACGGGTTGTTTGTTGCGTTTTTTCTTTTTCTTGGATGGACTGGCGCCTATTATGGGTGGATGAGTCGTTGGAGCGATGGATCTGGGTATTGATGATAATGACGATGAGATTGAAGGTATTGAGGATGATGATGCCTGCGATGAAGCGTATCGCGCGACGGCGGATGAGGAGGCAAATGGGATTTCAGGTAGACCATTCCCGAGCATAAAATCCGACTGGACGGCTCCCCACCATAGTTCGGATAGTTGTTTTTGATCTGAAGGTAGCGGTAGGGGATACGAAGGACTAAATCTTGAACGCTTCCGAGGTCGATGATCGCTCACACCATTCCTACGCCACAAAGTTAGCTAAATCAAGATTCATGACAAACAGAAAATGGGAGAAGGAAGGCGAACAGCATTATGAGAGACCTACAGCTTTCGTTTCTCGCCCACAGCGCCGTCCACTGTCAGATTCCCCGATGAGCCCTCCAACGATGAACCCGAGTCTTCGGCTTCATCATAGTCGTATGGTGGCGCAAGTTCGTGTAATCTCTCCAACAGCTCGTTCTTCTTATCGAGCGATCCTTCCCCACCCCTCCTGCTCCCACTACTGCTCGCACCCTCCCAAGTCGTCATCGCTTTCGCCACGTCGTAGTCCAACTGTCGAAAGCTGGCCATACCCTCCGGTGTCCTCACAATAGCAGGGGTGTCGGCGAAAGGTGTGTCTCGTAGTCTTCCTCTTCTCGTTGAAGATGATGAAGGGTAGAACGTGCGGGCCAAGGATGATGTAGAGGAACTAGAAGCGCCATTAGGGTATGAAGGGGATCGTCGGTGTGAAGAGAGGGTATATCCATTTAGTTGCCCGTTGGGTCTTGAATGGGGCGAGGATGCCAGTTCGGCAGGGATGGAGGGGTCTGTTCTGTCTTTTCGATCCGTGATGTATTTGAGAAGGGTATCTGCTTTGGCTTTTAGTCGTTTTACACACTGTCGTAATGGATGGTTCTAGAGCACCAAGCCTGTAAGCAAAGAGGCATAATTGGGAGGAGGGGAAGTAACGCACCTCCGCCGCATTATAAGTATTACAATTTGACCAAATAAGTTCCAAATCATCCTTAAACTCCCGTTTGGACTTGTACGCCTTCTGCTTGACTTTCTTGAGCATGGTCTGAAAGTCCATGGGATTCGATATCACTGTTCGACGCGGCGTCGCAAGCAATTAGTCACTATAACGAACCAGAAACCCGACAAGACGCGTCGGGGCCATGACGAACGACATACCATCGTAGTAATCCGCAACCTCCGCCTTGGAAACCGGTTTCAAGAACGCCTCGGCATCACGGTTATCCTATGATACACCAACGCAGGCAGGAGGTCAGACATCGTCGAGGGACACGAGACACGTGGATCGCAGGGTGGGGCGACGCGGGGGACGGAAGCGGAGTGGAGTTCGGGGGTACATTTGATATTGGGACAGCGAGCGCAAAGGGCACGCGAGGGAGAGGGCGACGGGAGAAGTGGTGACGGACAATGACGTACAATGGTGATGGTTTTCAAGTCCAGCAGCAGACCCTCCAGCGCATCATAAAACGCATCCGAAAGCTTGTTATCGTAACTCTGCTTCTGAGCACGACCGGACCCCGACGTCAGGGTGGCATTTCAAATTGGTGCGCACGACGGCGACGAGGGCCAGGACGACGTCAAGGCCGGAGAGATTGAGGCCGGAGAGGTATGGGATTGAGGATTGGAAAGTGAGTGGTTGCGGCAAGATTAGGCGCCATGTGGGGATGACCAAATAAGTACTGCGAGACGGTGTAAGAGCTGGAAGCTTACCCGGCCCTCCTTGACCGTTGTCAAGAGAAGCCTGAAGTCGGTATCGGGGAAGGCGGACTTGACATTGCTTTCTGTGAGCGTCCGAAGGAGATTCTGGGCGCAAAAAGGGGAGCATTAGGCTGGATTGTTTCGACGAACAGGAACGGGACTTACATTCATTCCTTTGGCCCGAACGATGTACCAAGTCAACCTCAACGAGCCTACCCTCCCTTTCGTGCTCCGCCCAATCTCCGCCCGGCATCTGCCGAATTTATTGTTCGCACACAGGACAAGGCAAAAGCAAGTGAATTGTGGTATACAAAACATAAGTTAAATGCTATAAAGTACTGCTGGACACCCGGCCATGTACATCTTCGCAAGGAATAAATTACACCTGCAGCTACGCCGTCTCCATGACCTCGACCAAATAGTCCATCCCGTCCCGACTGACCAATCCCCTCCAAACACCCCGCAGGCCCCGCTCGTGCTCGTGGGCGTGCACAGACTCCTGCTGGGCACTGCCCAATGCCGGCACCAGTCCAACACTCTCGTCCTCGGCATCCGTGTCCAAATCGCCTTCTGCCTCGTAGTCAATGTCGTCCATCCCATTGTGGAACGGATACACGGCATACTGGCTCTGGTCGACCGCACCAGCGTCGCCAGCACCAGCGTCTGCCCTCCCCAGTCTAAACCCGTTTCCGTTGTTCGAGATCAGCGGCACGCCCCCGCCCAAGCTGCCTCCTTCGCCACTGCCCCCTCCACCGCCATACCCGCTGGCGTTAGTACGAGCGTAGAACGACAACGGCGAGTACCCATTGGACGAGTAGGGAGGCGTATACGACCTCGTAGTAGTAGAAAACCCAAAGTTGTGGAGGTGCATGAATAGCGAGTGGATTTCGTGGTACCCATTCTGCGCGTCATCCGGGAACTCTGGAATCGTATATCCACCGGACGACGATGACGTCGGTGGTGGGACCACAGGAGGTGGCAGGGCATAGCCCACTGTTGAGGCCGTCGCTGACGATGGCTTTGAGTCCCCAGTCTTGTGGATGTCCACGATCAGATATCCCGCCAGCGAAATAGCGTCCACCAGACACAACCGCGATCTCGCCAACACCAGCACCGCAACTTTCTCGTCCCCATCACCCTCTCCCACATCACCCTCACCCACCCTCATCCCCTCATTAGCTGTATCACCACTTCGTCTCAATCGCTTGACTACCCTAGCCACACCGCGAATCTGCTCCTCCGTCAAGGACGTGATCCCATGGTCGTTGCGCTCCAAAAAGTGGGGGTGGTGCTTGTCGATAATCAAGTCGATTGATTTAATATCAGAGTCCGAGTCGGACTCGGTCGGACCTGAACGATTGATTCGCATCGACCCGATGGAAGAAGACGCGATATCTTCATCAGCTCTTCCCTTCCCATCGCTCGCCAGTGCATCACGAGGCTCGACCCCCAACCAGGTGTTGACGACCACGACTCTCTTCCATCCACCAAAGTCTGGTAGACTCTCCTCGAGCTTATCTTCGTCCCATTCGTCCATTCCCCAGTTACATCTCGGTACCTGTACGCCAGCATCAACGTTATTGCAAGCCTCTCCGTTCGCATTTGCATCCCCTTCAATCTCTCCCATGATCACGTCCTCCTTCTCCTTCTCCTTCCCCTTGCCCTTCTCATCGCCCTTCACACCCGCACCACCGCCCCTCCTGACATCCCAATAACTCCCATCCCCAACCTCAACATACCCAACAAACACACCGCTCTTCCTCCCGACCTCCTGCACCATCCACCTTCTCTCCCACATCCTCCTCCTTTCTCTCTTCACATCCTCCTCAGTCATCGGCTGCTGCGCGAGCTGCTGAAGCTGGTACCTCCTTCCTCGTCGACGCCGAGGCAGATTCTTCAAATTCGAGGGTATCGAGCCAAACGTGTTCGTATTGCTCGAAGGAGGATGAGACACAAAGTTGGACAGAGCATGGCTCGCAAAGTTTCTCCTAATCGAAGGAGCAGCAGTAGCAACGACAGCAGGAGGAGGGGGAGGTACAAGAGGAGGAGCAATCGCCATATCCGCATCAGCTTTGGCGGCATCCCCACTCCCACTCTCACCCCCACCACTTCTCGCCCCTTCTCCGAAGCTCGCACCCGCCGCATCGGCCTTCCCAGTAACGGCACCACTACCGGGATGACTACCGGCCACAGGCCCCAGATCGCCGCCGCCGGGGACAAGCCTGAACGCAGGCTGGGCGAGGACAAAAGGCGGGAACCTCCGCCCGCTGGCTCGAGCTTGCTCCATTTGGGCGGGTGTGTGGTAGAAGGGGAGGTATCGTGGTATTTGTCTCGTTCTCGGATTGTGCATGTGCGCTGGGGGTTGCGATTGTGGCTGGGAAGTAGGCGAAGGTATAGGCCCGAATCCGGGCGCATGTGTGGGTGCGGATGCGGGTGCAGGGGGCATGTTGAACCGCAAAGGGGGTACACCCAAGTTCATATTCGTCATCGACGCCGGTGCGGACTCGGGTACAGGCAAAGTGAACGAAAACCCTTTGCGAGCTGGTGCTTTACCAGGACTGCCGCTCCTCCTCCCACCAAACTGAATCTGCGAAAGCGGCGAAGGTGAAGGTGAAGGCGAGGCCGAGAGCCGATCCATCGCTGGAGCAGGGGGAACTTGCACAAACTGAGCTGTCGAAGCTTCGTCTTCCTTCTTGATCTCTGGGATCTGACTCTGTGAGCCAAACCCAAAGTTGGGCGTCGCAACACCCATTTGTTGACTTTCCTCCTCTTTATGACTGTCTCCACGGTCATCGCCCTCGACCCTCATGCCCATCAACAAATCGGGCAGCTGGGGAAGCGCAATAGGACTAGGCAGCAAAAAGCTGTCCTTTTCCTTCTCAAGGTCGTCTCCGAGCCGCTCATTCCGAGTCAAGTTTAGTGTCAAGCCCAACCCTATGCCCCCACCCTGCCCTAGCCCACTGGCAGCGTTGCTGCCAGCACCGCCCGTTCCGGAGCTCTTGAGCGTGCGCCGACGGCGGGGGAGGTTGCTAACGTGGGGTTCTAGATGGCCTTTACTCGCTATATCAGTTCCTGGGATTGTTGGCATGGTGGATGCTGTTGCTGCAGGGGTAAAATTGGGAGCGGGGTCGTTGGACTGATTTGGGATAGATTGTGCGGGTGTATGATCGCCAGCAGCGTTGGCTGCTGAAGCGGGAGGAGGGGGAGCGAGAATTGTAGCTGCGAAGATGGGGGAAGCTGCGCAAATCGCGGAGGGAGGGATCAGTCACTGCGTTTTTATCAACAGCCACGGAGTGGCGTTGACTCACCGGAGCGTTCGCGCATCTTGAAAGATAAGGGAGTGACGATGAGTGTGGAGGAGGACGCAGAGCCGGAGTACGATGATTTTCGTATCCGTGCCGCGTCGTGCCCGAGGGAATGTGAATGCGAGGTTTGGGGATCTTGGTTGTTCTGTTGCGCGTGCATATATGCAGTAGTTGTAGCCATAGGTGTAGCTACCCAAGCTCGAATAGAAGGAGGGGAAGATGATACTGAGTGAAACTGGAGGCGAAATCGAAAGAGGGGGTTATATCAACAAAAGGACTCTTTTGATATAACACCCAAAGCCCTGATTTGAGCACTCGTCCACACGCGAAGAGACCGAAAGGGCGCTGCAGGCACGACTGACGGACCGTCTGATCGTTTAAGTTAAAATAAAAAGTTGTAGGGTGATGACAGCGATCACGGTTAATGATACCGTATAATGGGGTTGAGGGGATTTACCAAAAGCCGGTGTACAAAGGGCGAGGGCGAGTGGCGGATAGATTTTATATAGGGGATTGGAGGGGTATGTTGTCGAGAGATAATGCTCCAGGCAATGAAGAGGCAACGAGGCAGTTGCACGGTGCACGGTGGGTTTGATGTAGTCGAACGCCGCAAGGTGATCTGTGGTGTTGAATACGGGACAGAAGGGACGTTCTCCCTGTCAGCGTTCGCCGCCTATCAATCGCTGTTGTTGGGTGCGCAGTTGGGGTGCGATGATGTAACGGGTTGGGATGACGAGATTCCAAGGGTTATCTTTGGTGACACACCACGCGCCCTAGCTTTGATAATGTGTGAAGCGAAAAAGTTTTTGGGGGTATGCTGGAATGTCGACGGGATATGATATGAAACGGTGTGAAGGAGGCGAATGGAGGGATGTAAAGGGGTGGTTGTGTAACGAATGATATCAATGAAGGGTTGAAAGGAGGGACTTGCTTTGAATCAAACACGAGGCGTCAAAATGTCTCTGATTGATCTTGCCAACACCGCTGATTTCGCGAGGGGTATAAACCGTCGAGGATGAGTAATCCCACTGCAAAAAGAGGGGGTTGAGGGGAAATCGCGGGTAGGCAGGTATGAGGGTGCACTTTGGTTCGCCGTCGTTATGTATGCACTGTATATCGCTGAGGGACGACTCGTCGGTGGATACGAGCGACGACAACGACAGATCTCAACCAGATATAATGACCCTTTGTGCTTTCAACTAGGGAGGCTAAACGTATACAGAACAAGTTAAAAATACGCAATCGCCTTCCAACAGTGTCGTACACTCACCGATGTAGGGATTCTTGTCACCACGTTGCCAACTCTACCACCGCGACTAGTCCTTATAATTTGCTTGGAATCCGAGAAGAACACGCGCACAAGCCCAAGCAGGACACCCACACGATGGCCGCCCGCCGTACCAGAAACACGCGATAAACTCCCACAATAGGGTTGATTAGGGAAATGGGGGCCAGGCCAGGAGCAGGACCCTACTTGAGATACCTTTATTGATGACGGACCTGGGGCGATTGGCTGGTGATGCTGATGATGATGACGACGGGAGAGACGGGCTCGGGAAAGGGTTCACCAGCGCGTGCTCGTGCTCTCTGATATCGATCCCAGAATCGATGCCTGCCAGCGCGACGAGCTCAATAGCTCGGTTGGACGGGAGCAACAAAGACAACGAGAGCTGACCTTGGCTAATGGACGCTTACGCCATACCTATCCCACTCCACATCGTGCCCTCCAGATCTGGCGGCCCCAAATCGTTGTTTGTCGTCAAGGCGCTGTCCAACCACAAGGCCCAACGGTCTCACACTGGATAGTAACCATTTGCCGCAAACAGCAGTGTCATAAGTGATCCGCAAGGTACCTCCCCCGCCTGACTTTCCGTTTCTGCAGCACCATCGTGCCTGATAATATTGTCCTGTGCCTGTGCAACCCCCAAAGCGCCCACTGGCATGGCACGGGTGGGTTGCTATCGGAGGACCCCCCAAGCCCACGCCCAATATTTATCAGACATCGCACTTGGCAGCACGGAACGAGCGAAACTCCGTTCCTGCGCCGATTCCTCGCCCTCCATCGGACCGGGTCGTTCCAGGGCCTTGTACATGGCTACCCTACGAGCTACCACAGCATATCATCCTAGTCCGCTCGCTCGATGACAGGCTCTTCAGGTGCAAGAGCAACACGGCGCAATTTCCGCTTGACTGAGCAGCTCCAACGCTGACGCGTGTGATACATCAAAAGTTTTGCAACTCAGGGCCTTGCGTGAGCCTCTCACAACCGCTCCACGAATTAATCAGTATCAACATTCGACACCTCCATTGACATTAACTACCGCTCTAATTTAACGTTAAAACACAAAAACCAGAGAGCTCGAGGAAGCCTTCAGACCACAAACGGCATCGACAGACTTCCGCTCTAGCTCTTTTTGTCAAAAAACCGACAAAACCGACAAAACGACGAACGACAACGAACGATGAGCAACGAACGACAAACGACGACGAAAGCACATCAAACAAGTCAAGGTCAAGTCACATCGGAAAAGCCAGAGAGAGACACACACAAGTCACAAAACACAGGCCACGAAAAGCCGCAGATCACAGGGTGGGAGGAGAACAAAACAAAAAGGGTATCCAATAAGACAATATTACTCTCGAGAGATCTTATGACACAAGATTTGTTTGGTAGCTATAAGTCGGTGGTGGTAGGAGACACGGTGTAAAAAAAAGTGTTAGTGTAAAAAAAAAGGTAAGTGTTAGTGGGGGGGAATATAGGGGTAAGTAGGGAAAGAAAGAAATTGTTAACGAAAAAGAAAAAGAGAACAGAAAGAACAGGCATGGGGAATCAGAAGGTAAAGGTAGGCATAAAAGAGGAGAAAGGAAATGAGAAAAGAAAAGGAAAGAGAAAAGAGTTGAGGAACAGGAAAGACGAATGTGGGGGGAGCTACAGCGAGGCGTGCACCATCATCACCGTTAGAGCCAGCGTCAATGAACACCCAACGACAACGAGAGGGTGCAGTGTTGGTAAGGGGGAAGGGGTGGGGGAGTGTCGTTATGTAAAACGAAATACGAACTGTACAGCGAAATGGAGGTAGGGGGTAGGGGGGGACGAACGAATTCCAAGACCAACAAAAGAACAACCTCAGGAACGCAACGAAACCAGAACAAGCCCCATATAAAAAAATCGAATGAGAAGAAAAAAGAACCAACTCGAATGAACAGTAAGGTTCCCGATATCGATATATCTCCGTCTCTCCTTCACAAAAAACCCTCTCAATCGTTTCCACCTTCCCAGTCTTCGAGTGCGGGTCAACTTCCCAACTTCCAAAGCTTCAACACCAGCAGCGTGGCTCCGCCTTTTCAAGCGGAAGCAGCCGAGTTCAAGGACAAAGTCGAAACATTAACTGCAGCAGAAGAAGCAGAAACACCATTAGGACCGTCCACATTCATAGCCTGATCGTCCACAGCAGCAGCAGTGGAACCCACTGACCCAACAACATTAGTCACATTATCGTTCTCTTTCGCCAATGCATCTTTTTCCTCTGCGCTCAACACCAACGCCTCGGAAACAACCATATCCCCTTCGTCGCCAACGTCGCCACCACTGCCGGCGCTGACGGGCTCAGCGCTGATAGGACCGGCACCGTTGTGGTTTACGTTGCTACGCTTGCCAGAGCCTTGAGGGCCCGAACGAGGTGGGTTGGCGCAGCGGTCCTTGCCGTGGGCGATACGCAAGTTAGCGTATTCGGGCTTGTTCTTGATGCCGTCAATGGCCTTGATGGCGTTGGCGATGTTAGTAAAGTTAACAAAAGCACAATTCCTGTACGATAACGACCACGCCAGCCCGTGTTGTTAGCGAGCGCGTCATAAATACACAATCTAAAACACGTACTTTTCTTTCAAAAAGTTAACAAGTTCAATCTCTCCATATTCACCAAAGTCCCTCTTGAGTCTCTCCTCGGTGAAAGTCTCAAAGTCTTCAACATTACCAATATACACATTTCTCGTCGCTCCAGAGTGAACAGCGAGCGCCAGGGTAGGCGACAACGGTCCAGAGTTCTTGCCCCAACCAACCTTGAGACGGCGGTTGTTCAATGTCAAACCTTGATAGGCTGCAACTTGGTAGAATGTAATGGCCGCTGCTGGGTCCACGAAAGTGACGAACTGAGAACCGCATCAGCACGGGAGCATTTCCCAAAACAAAGGAGCGAACGTACTGCAATATGCTTGTCCTGCATATACCTAATGCTCTGCAACACACCACCCCTAATCGCATTGCACAAATCCTCCGTCGTAGTCTCGGGATGGATATTGCCCAAGTAGACAGTCCTGTTCACCCCTTGAACACCCGCAGCTCCCATGCCATCAATCGGCGAGAACGCTCCCTGAGGGAAGGGGCTAAAGGGTGAGAAAGCCGTAGCGGGCGACAACGCCGCTGCAGATTGAGCCACCAACGATTGGGCGGCGGCGGCTTGAGCTTGTTGAGCAGCTGCTTGTTGGGACTTGGGAATGTAGGCACATCGATCCTTGCCGTAGTTGACACGCTTGCCGGCCCATGCGGGTTCGGTTGGCAGCGTGTTTACAACCTGTCAACAAACACGGGAATTGGCAAGACGGAGTGACAGGTGGCGTTAATACCCAGAACAATAGAAATGAAAAAAATTTCCATCACGAACCTTGGTAGCAGTGGCGATGCTGAGGAAATGAACAAACCCAATATTCTTATCCCTAACAATCTTAACCTGATCAATCAGCCCGAACCGGCTGAGATCGTCCCTCAATTGTTCCTCCGTCATGTTCTCGTCCAAACCTCCCAAGTAGACATTCCTGCTCGCGTTACTCTGGCTGATGGCGAGAGCGACTTGAGAAGGCACGGGGGATGGTTTTCCCCAACCGATCTTGAGTTCCTGGCCGTGTAGCGACAATTTCTTGATGGTTGCATCAGCGTGGAATGCCGAAGCGGTTGCACCGTCCAAGAATGACAGGAAAACGCATGATTTTTCAGGAAGGACCCTGATGGACTCTAGCGGACCGAAATGGACCAAGTTGAGAAGCTCGTCGACGGACGCAGTAGCGGGGAGGTTTCCAACGTAGACGGTTCGTGGAGTAGCGTTTGACGGGTTCATAGCACCCAAAGTCGCAGCATTGAAAGTGGGGGGAATTTGAACGCTTAATCCTTGTACACGAGCGGCATAGTTTTGCTGAACGGAATGGTCAATTGTCGGTCGAGTTGTAGTGGACGACGCGCTCACCTGTACTTGACCGAGGCCACCCTGACCATAGAAACTATTAAGCATGGGCATATTCAATACATTATATCCAGCAAACGCGGGACCGTATGCACTATTCGGAGTTGGCTGTTGTTGAGCACCTTGTTGCTGGCCCTGTCCTTGCTGCAGCAAAGCAGCAGGATTGGGGCTGAGCGGAGAAGCCATAGCAGCACCGTTGGTGTTGGTGTTGATAGTCAAGGAAGGGGTGGAGTAGAGCGGGTTTCCGGCGAAGCCACCAGCGGAGGAAGCAGAAGTGTTGAAGCCTGCTTGAGCAATGCTGGCTTGAGGACCATAACCGTAATTGGCGAATGCGTCTCGATTAGGGTTGGTGGTTGCAGATGCATTGTTGGCTGGGCCGGGGAAGCCGGACGTTGGTGACCAACGGGCTTTTTTGGTGTCAGGACCTCCAGGGGTTTCCAAAGAACGCTGGAGAGGCAGAAGGGGTGTTAGCTGATGTGCAAATACAGGAGGGAAGACGGACCTTCATCATATCGAGATCAAAATTGTAAGAAGGATATTGAGTTGCGAACGCTGTTTGAGAGTCGTCCATTGGAAGAGGGCACAGGGAGATGGGCGGGGTGTTTTTTAGAGACAGGGAGGAACAGGGAGGGAGGGGAGAGAGAAAGAAGGAAGGGGAGGAATTGAACGGCGGGGGTATGTGGAATCAAGGGAGAGGAAAATGGATGTTAGAGAGGTTGCAGCGAAGCAAACACAGAAGGAGAGGATGTAGAGAGCGTGGGCGGGTGGATATCCCTCGAAGGAAGGACGATAGAAAAGAGTGTGGTGGTTTGATTTGGAGGAGAAAAAAAGACACGCACGAAGAAAAAAAGAGCAAGTGGAGGGTAGGGAGTGTGGGGAGAGAGAGGACGAAAGGATATGCGATACGGGACGCTATAGATATTCGACTGGGATAAAAGAAAAAGTCTCCTCCACAACGAACAAAAGACGCTGGCAAAAACGGGCGACGTCCAACAAATCACTCGACAATCCACCACCAACCAATCCTCCTTTCCCACCGCTTTGATGCGCACGGACCATCTCAGGTACATCTATTTACTGACTACCCAGCTCCACCACCAGCTCGCGCAGGCCCAGCGACGCCTCGATCTGCAGAAATGTCACTGCGCGTCCACTGCTGATACCGCTGCACCCACCTGGCTCTTCAGCAGCATGTCCTCCCGTCCCGCGGACGATCTGAACACCGCGTCAATCTCCTCCAACGACACATCAGCCGTCTCAGGCACATAAATCGTCGCCCAAATGAACCCGCCGAAACAAGCCGTTGCAAAAATCATAAACGTGGCCCTGAAACACCATCAACTCTGTCCCGCGGCCACGAGAGCGCACTTACACTGGAGAAAACTCCATCACCGTCGGCGTGACCAACCCAATCAGAACTGCACAAAGAAACAGCGTCAGAATCAGAGCTTCTCAATGCTTCCGGGCCCTACAATTGTTGAACCAATTCGAGGCGGTTGACAACGAAACGCCTTTGCTTCTCATCGATACCGGGAAGACTTCACTCGGCAACACCCATCCGATAGGCCCAAACGACGTCCCGTACGACGCTGTAAACATGTAGATACATCTGCGAATTCGAATTCGAATTCCAAGAAGCCATCGTCCCCAAGATCAGTATCAATTCCGTCGGTGTTCCCAAATTCCATTTGTTCATAATTGTCCGATATAATTCATTCCATTCATTGGATTAAGTTAGCTGACAGAAAATGCTTCCATTTGACTTTTGACATACCCTACCGCTGACCAGGCCGCATATGGGTGATCCGGCCAATTATTCCCGTATTGGTGAACCTAAGAAATTCTTCAATGTCAAAGAACCAACACAGAACAGGAATCTCTCCGGCACACACGAGGAATGTAATGAAAAGATGCGAACAAGCCATCGCGACACTCCCACCTCTCAGCAGCGGGCGTCTCCCTAGTGAGCCATTGAGCGCATCGCAAAAACGAAGAAGCAATAACCAACCGAGAGAGTCGATATACAGAATCGCAGGAATCACGGCGAGAAACTGTACAATTCCAATTCCGCCGGATGCAATCAAAATTACGGTATCACCCTGTAAGCCAATACTCCGAACCAAAGTCGGTCCGTAATACAATAGTGCATTAATACCACTCCATTCTACGTCAATGCATGATTAAGCGATTGTAGGAGTGGAGTAGATGTGGGGAACTTACGTTGGAAGAACATGATTAAAATCCCGATCCATGTTCTATCACGGTATTTCTCCTCGAATAACCGTGACCATGCCTTCAGTTCCGCTGTAAAACCATTCTTGGTTTCCGTCAATCCCAAAGTTCGTTGTATAAGCGTTGTTTCGACGCGCATCTCTAGCAGTTCGATCTGCAAAAGAGGTGCAACGAAAAACAGATAGGATTTGGTGCACTTCCCCAAACTGGAGACCGCAGAAACGACATACCTGAAGTAAAGGATCCTCTCGTGCTTCCTCTTTCGTACGTAACCTCAATTTTGCCAAACTCAAAAGAGCCTCTTCATATTTCCCCTGCAACACCAATAACCGTGGTGAAGGTGGCAAGAATAAACATCCCACAGCCAGTACGATTCCAGGTATAATCTGAATCCCCAATGGTATTCTCCACGAGAATGAGTTGGGTACTGATGAGGATGAAAGCGGCTATGAGCTATTTTTACAGCTATAAAGCGTATGGAGCTTACTCGAGCGAGTCCAAAACCCTGTCCAAAATCCAAGCACAACTCCTAGAACGATTGAGAATTGTTCGAGCGCCATTAGTGAGCCACGGACTTCCGGAGGGCTGATCTCGGCCATATAAAGCGGGGAGAGCATGCTGAAAAAAGATTTAAATGAGCACACCGGCGTCACAATGCGAGAAGGTGTTTAGAGAAGGAAGGGTTACCTTAGTGCCCCAACGCCAATTCCACCTACAGCCCGTCCGATGAATAGATGATCAAGAGTTTGTGCACCGCATTGGAATGCGGAACCGATGATGAAGACCACTGCAAGGAGAAAGGGTATTCATGCAGCTAGGAAAGGGTGTAGAAATACTGAAAACGAACCGCATGCGGCAAATATGGAGTGTCTTCGAGAATATCGATCCGCTAGTATCCCTGCACCAAATGCACCGAAAAGTGCCCCCAACTCGAGTACGGCGGCTTCATTGAGGTCGACAGTAAGAATAAAAGAGAAAATGCAGGCACCAATGAGGTTAGGGATGGTGTTAGTATGCTCCGCTGGTACAAGCGAGCGAAGTAAGGATGTGACGTACTCATCGTTCCCTTTTGCCAAGGTGTTACAGGCCACCGACGTAAGAAATCCTCCATAACCAGCACATTTGCAATCTATACGACAAGGGCCATGGCAATTTACGCGCATATATGCGCAGTCCCCGTGAGATCTTGAGCTTACGAGAGAAATAGAGGGCGAACTTACCACTCCCTGGTCATACCCAAATGTCAACCCCCCAAGAGACGCAAAGAACGCACAAGCGAGTGCGTAATAGTTGTGTACCAGTCCTTTTAGACCTTTGGGTCCGTAACTGTACGTGTAGGTGTGCCCATCTGCGTGCAGTCTAAACGTTCCATTATGGCTTGTCTGTCGTTGGATGCTGGTGCTAGTGGATCCAGAGGCGTGTTGGTGATGATTCGATTGAGAAAGGAGAGGCTGATGGGTTGAATCAGATAGTTCGTGGTCGCGGTCGTGGTCGGGACCGGAGTCTTGGCTTAGAGGTTGGTAGTGGGCCTCTGGTCCTGGCTGCGGCAACGAGGTGTGTGATGGTGTCGGTGATGGATTCGTAGAACACGTACCATGCCGGTGGAAAGAAAGGACTGCGGTCAGTATGATTTCGTGTGCAGAGCTGGCTAGCAGATGGTGTGTTGGGTATGAGATGGATTTCAGGTTAGCATCAGGGGCTTGACCAAATCGTGGGGCGGACCAAGTTCGGCAATTTCCGCTCTTATTGGTTCTCACCCATTAAATGGATAGCAGCGAATGTGCTTTCTCAACAACTTAAAAATGCAGGGGATTATACTCGATTAAGATGAAAACAAAATGCTGCACCTCGAGCATAGCTGGCAATGGGCAATAAACTCCAGAAGCTAACTACTGCACGAGAAAACTGAGCATCCACGATGATACATTACTCAAGCAGAAGCTCACACCCGCTGGAGGATTGCTCGCTTGTGGGTACACGACAACGCGTCTCTTGCTGCTCCTCATCAGCTTCAAAGTATCCTAAATAAGCTCATTGATATATCGATGTGATAGCGACCAAAACATTAAAGCCTGACTTCGATGAGCCTTTCCACCTGTCAGCGAAGCCTTTCGCATAATATATACTATGGTACAAGCTACAGCGATATCCAGTGCCAATCACGTTGCGGCCATCTTAACTTTACCCCGAACCACGTTGTGTGGATAGAGTTTTGGTGATTCGACTCCAGTTTTTAGGCCTGGAAAGCCGCCGCGATGTGCATTTGCCATGGGTCCGGCACTACTAAAACTCTGAATGAAGGAGACTCGGTGGGTGAACCCGGGAGAGTTGCTCAGATCGCCTCTCGGATTTTTTTCAACATCATTGTCACCCACTGCACAAGTTGCAACGCACCATCTTACGCACGCTACGTCATGCCAGTTGCCGGATGATCAATCCTTCTGGTCGTCCTGCGTATGTACATGCAACCCTGGGTGAACCTTTGTCATTAGCTGAGAACTCATTGCTAAAGACTCGAAGCCGAGCCAACACATGGAAGCACCCAAGGTCTTGGTGGCGGTGTGCGTGGCGGCTTTGGCACCGCAATCATCCCAGCAGTCGCACAGCTTGTTCGCCTCTGGATAGCTTGGAGGTGTGCGTGCTGTCATTCATGCATTTCGGGCCTCTTGGTAAGCTCGCGCTCTCTGGCCTGCAGTCCGATGAGAACGAAGAAGATGCGCGTGCAGTTCTTGGTTGCCGGTGTTGGTCATCAGAATTTCCTGATCAGGTGGAGGTGGTGATGGCAGGGCTGTGACGTCCCGAACCGGCGAAAGTATATATACTTGAGACTCAGCCCCTCGTATCTTCGTCTCTATACAGCTTAGGCAGCTTCAATCCCTACCCTTTCTTCTCAATCAACTTATCTGAAATGTCCTACGTGAGTCTTCTTGTTCCCTTGCACGACACATCTTCTGCGGTCGCACGACGGATGGATTCCTGGATGGAAGTATCTCGAGCCGCAAGTGGCGCACTTACGCTAGACGCTAGAACTTGGTGCTAATCATTGAGTTGGACCCTCTTTGTAGTACGGTGGTGGCGGAGGTTATGGTGGAGGGTATGGTGGACAAGGTGGCTACGGTCAACCTGGAGGAGGATATGGTGGTCAAGGTGGTTACGGCCCACCGGGAGGAGGATATGGTGGTCCAGGAGGCTACGGACAAGGCGGTTATGGTCCCTCCGTGAGGATCTTTCTTATTTGCCTTTTCTTTTCTTCTATCTCATATCGATCTTCGTTTGATCATCCCCATTTCACTTTCCATTGGCTCGCGATTTCTGATATCTCGTAGGGCTACGGTGGTGGTTTTTCAGCTCCTCCTCCACCTCCACCCGTTCCGGGCGCGGACCCACAGTACGCCGCTTGTATTTTTGTGGTCACACTCGGGTGCTGATAACGCGATAGATTGTGGCAATGGTTCTGTAATGTTGATCACGACCGATCAGGGGCGATTACTGCCGTAGAGCTTCGTAAGACTACTTTCTACGATGTTCTCAAACCAAGACACTGATCGTGAATATGAACAGAGCAAGCGTTGGTGAATGGAGACTGGTCGCGTAGGTGTGGTCGCTCAACCCATGGTCACCAAGTCTGACAACTTTGCAATCATCCAGGATTCGATCTTGATACCGTTAAGCTTTTGATGACGATGTTTGTATGTGGCGTTATGCTGTCACTTTTCGGGCCACACTCACAATACAATAGGATCAAGATCGTAGTGGAACAATTGGCTTCAACGAAGTTTGTAATATCTCCTATAGTATTCTTCCTCTAGTCTGATGTCTTGCAGTTCGTCGGCCTTTGGAAGTATATCAAGGTTTGTATAGTCACCCTGTAATGTCATTGTGCTATCTAACACGACCCTGATCACAGGACTGGCAAAATGTCTTCCGCCACTTCGATAACGACGGCTCCGGCTCCATCGACCGCAGCGAGCTTTCAGCCGCTCTAGGTCAATTCGGTTTCAACCTTTCTCCCCAAATCGTCGATCTCGTACAAAGGAAATATGGTGAGTAATTGAAACCACCCGCCCATTCTTTCCGCATTCTAAGCATAGGAACACGGGTACTAACGTACATGCACCCCCCTCCTTTGGGGGGTTAGATATGAAAGGTGGCGTTGCTGAGACTCCTAGAGGACGTCCAAATGCTCCTTCTGCTCCTCCTGGTATCAGCTTTGATCGTTTCGTCAGAGCTTGTGTCGTCATCAAGCAGCTCGTAGAGACCTTCCAACGTTTGGACCAAGGCCGCACTGGATCTGTCACCCTCAACTACGAGAACTTCATGGCAACGATTTTGTCTTTGCCATGAAGAGTGGGTTTGCGGATTTGCGAATCAAGTGATCTGGTCTTTTCCGCCTTCTTTTCTTTCGCCGATAATTATTTATCAGTAATTCCTCTGACTGTACTTTTCAAGTTCGACGTGCAATTGTGTACTAGATTCTGGATTTGATAATGCAGGTGTTTACAATGTTACATCCGTGCCCCGTAATTATCCACGACCTACTTGTTATGAGAGAACCCCATCCAGGTAGTGCTAGGAAGCCGGGAAGAAGACACCTCGGAGTGCAACACATGCACCTTATTTCAACAATAGCGATCGAAGGAGATTTTCGGAGAACGAGCTTGGAGAGATTCTACTTAAACTTGAATCAAGCCTGTCATGCTCATTTTTATCAAGGCTGTCCCTACGCTGCTCCCCATCGAGGAAGATTTGGGAGTACAGATAGCTTTGCAGGCAATTATGGTGCACCTTGTTTGCCTCTATGCTCAAACGCGGTGTCCTTCGGACCCTCAACTTGTTGATAGCCTTCAAGCGCTCTATAGCGGACTCTGCAAGGCAGGCAAGTACGTTATTCTTGTTTCTTTGTGCCATTGTTTTTTGCAGTATACCCTTCGACAGCTTTACGGTGGCGATCTACAACTCACGCTGAAGTTTGTCCACGGACGGCAACTCACAACAGGGAAATTATTAACGCAGCTTTATGCGACGCAGTAGCTCTCGTATTGTGTACTTGTGGTGGGAGTGATGATCGCATCTTGACCAACAATCGATATTCACGGGTAATAAACCACGGTCTCGAAGTTATCGTGGAGAAGATTATGCGGCTCAACAAGGCTGTTTACGAGAACCTAGTGCAGGATGAAGTTGAGCGTCTCTGGTTCTGTCCAGGGCCAAAAGTTACTCCTGACTTTGCGGAGGACGGTTTCTCTGGATTTGGGCGTGTTTATGGCTGTGCTTTGTGTACAACGAATCTAGGTGTGCAGATAATCACGCCAAAATCCGAAGGGGTTATAGCAACCTTAAAGGCAAAGGTTATTTTGGATGACGTACTATACGGGAAGTATCGGGTGAGGGTATACATTTTCGTTCTATACTACTGATACTGATATAGCCAGAAGTCGTCTGGAGAAGAGTCACTACGAAAGCAAACCCCCATCCCGTAGGTGTCAACTTGCAGTGCAGTGGAGGATTCTTGTCTGCCTTGGAATTCGTTGTTAACAATCAAATATCACTGGCTCCTGAGTGTGCTGAGTATTTTCAAATCCATATTGCACCTTTTGATCACGAGTGCTGGAGCTATGGGGGTTTGTGGGTCCATCTAACTCGTGTGAATCGTGTAAATAGACATCCGAGTCATTGCCGTTGCGCCTCACACTCGCCATCAGCTTTTTCTCATACTCATTGATAGATCTTGCGTTCCCACTCTTTCGTTCTGTCTGCTGGAGTTCCATCTCACCAAAGGGCAGACTGTATCCGTTCAATAGTCAATCACCTAGTCCACGCTACGTAAGGCATATATCCATTTAGTTTATCTTTTCTATCTCATTCTGCGCCGCAAGGACAGTCAGATAGTCTTATGATCGCGCCTACGTCCTCTGTTGTTATCAATGACTCTTTCGTTGCTATCCTTGGCATGCAAGGTGAGAATACGTCAGCCAATGCGCATCTATCGTTGACTTGACATACTAGGTTCTCTAACTGAATGGAGAGATCTCACTCCGAATTGGATTGCAAGACAGGCCATGTACGATGCGGATCATCGTGCAAACGACCTCAAATGCCACAAGGATACACGGGTGGTGATCCGCGAGGACATTGATAGCTGGGTGCTGGATGTTAATCGTGTAGGGAGCATATTATGGGTCAAGGGTGCGCCTGGAACTGGGAAATCAGCCCTCGCAAGGACCGTTGCATTGAATTTCGATGGGAAATGACCTGGAATCCTTGCTGGTTGTTGGACGGACCATCAGTAGGGACCGGACTTATGGTTATCCGGACCGAGTATGCGGACCGGTACTTGGAATGTACACATGTTACGGAGAAATACGTGGCTAGATACACATGGTAGATAGTCATAGGATACAGGTAGATAGATCCTAAGTATCACCAAAGTGACCCACATCGATTCCGATGTGGATACCATCATTTCCAAAATGGTGGATGGCACTTGTCACTTCTCTGTACAAATAGTTCCAGCATGTACCTACCAGCCCCCTAATCCTCAGATATACACAAAGTATCATTACTCTCTACTCCTAGGTGAGGTGACCTCCATAGCCTCTAGTGCCTGTAAGACTGCTGTTCAACAGGTTATGGGCCCTGGTGGCCTTGGTAGCGCCAATACTACTGCAACAAATGTGCATGTCTGGCTGCACCAACACCTATGATCATCACCTACTCTGAGACTATGCTAGGCTGCTGTAAGTGCCATGGCAGATGTCCTTAGAGGTAGACATGTTGAATGACAGCACCTACCATAGCTGCTTTTGTACTTTGTGTACGTCGTTACTGACTATGTCTATTCCTAGGAACAATGTCCACAAAGACCTTTCTTGAAAGAATCAACAAGCTCACTGGTCCCAACTATAGGGAATGGGCTGATTCTATAAAAGCCTTCTTGCATTCACAAGGCTTTTGGCAGTTGGTTGTTGGTAATGAAGTGATGGTTGAGGAGGTACCAGATGACGATGACAACCGTAGGGAACGTCAGAACTGGGTTAATAGGGATGACCAGGCCCTTGGCTGTATTACCCTTCGAGTCACCGACAACCTCAAATACCTCATCAAGGACAATGATACATCCCATACTGCTTGGACCCAGCTGGCAGAAAAGTTCGGTACACCGAATGCAGTGATCGTCTTTGGTGACTTTCACAAGGCTATGAACTTTAGGATTTCTGGCAACGATAATCCTGAAAGTGAATGCCAGATGCTTGCCACCTACTTCCGACGGCTCCACAACAATGATGTCATTATCCCGAAGTTCATACAAGCCATGATGCTTCTTGCTGCTATACCCCAGAAATGGAATAACGTCCCCATGACTCTTCTTGCGCAATATGACATGGATAGCCTTACATTTGACATCGTCAATGCTGCAATTGTAGCCGAATATAACCGAAAGTCAAATGTCACTAATGGCACACCTCAGGCCAAGAAGATTTTGGCTGTAAAGCACAAAGAAGGAGACTCAAAGTGGAAAGAGCAAAAGTCATCTGGCAATAGCGACAAGAAGTCAAACAAGCACGGTAAATGTTCTGGCAAGCACAGGAACAAGGGTGATAAGAAGAAGAATAAGGACAACTCACACTTGCATGCCCACTCTCACTTGGCATCAGCTGTTTACGTCCTTGATACCTTCCCTGACTCTACTCCGACCACAACCTCTAACAAGATCATTTCGCCTGCCGCTCACTCTCTTCTTGAACGCATACATGATGCTCCTGCACAGGCCTATACAGGTCAATGCCATCATCGCTCTGTCTTCCTCATTGTCAATGCAGCTCACACTTTGGCTGAGTGCTGTAAGATGCAGAATGTAAAGAGGTATAGTGAAGGCTATACACCCACACAACACAATACGCTCCCAAAGAGTTAATTGGACCTTAGAAGGGTCAGACACTCCCTGTTGTTTGTTTTAGGGTTTTTTAGGGTAAGGTTAGACAGTGACCAAACCTGTTGGTAGTAGTGTGCGTCAGATAAGCTTGTAACTCTAGTGTAGCTCTTTAAGCAGCAGTGGTCTTTTTAGCCAGTGTTCGCTCGTTGCGCCCTTTCTGGCCAAAGTAGGAAAAGGGGTCTGGTAGGTCCATCCTGGAACCATGTGCACAGAGGAGTGACAAGTGCCACCCACCATTTCTCTTCCTACTAAGGGGCCATATTAAGTGTGTTGCATCGTTCAACATGTTTTGTTGAAAATGTAGTATAAAATTCTCTCATCTTCACCATATACACCAAATACTATCAAATATCTTAGTAAGCTCTATATTTGACCTTCTTTTATTTTCTTTTTATTCTGAAAAATAGAAGAATATTCCTAAAACCTCTTCTAATGCTTCTTTTTCAAAGCTTTCTTTTATAGATAATACCTATTATTCTACTCTATATTGTTTTCAAGTTTCCAAGATTTTTGTTACTATCAACACAATACAATTCTAATTTCAACACTTAGAAAAATATTTAGTCTAGTCTTAATTATTATTTCATGATGCATTTTTATACTAAGCAATTAAAGTTGACCCTATAGATACATGTTATGCATGATAGTGCATGGATGTTACGCCAACAACGCAGACCCTCTCAAACCTTGAGACGATGCTTGCTAGTAACACTACTCTTAAAAATAAAGATGAAGCGTCTAGGCCTACAAAAAGGAAGAGACAGATGTATGAATATACAACCTTTGACAAGGAATGCGATGAAGAGCAGGAGATCTTTAGCTTAAGCGAGCACTCCAGTGACTATGACTCTGATGATGTTGTCTCGATTGGATATGAATCTGATCTTGAGTACGTCTTCTATTTGTTACGACGACGTTACCTTAACGCGTTGGTTCTTAATTCAGATGTACGGAAGTACGTTGATTTAAAAAACGAGTAAGATGACGAGGATGATTGAGGCCAACAATTGTTGAGTCGATTATCCGTCAAAGGCGTTAATGAGATAAGTCGAGATATGATTCACACAGCGAAGTGTGAGGAGTTTACAGGAAAAGGAACAGGAGGTCAAGCTAAAGTTTTACGCTAAAGAGGAGAGGTATTTATACTGTTTAAGTGCTTGACTAAGAAGGGAATGCGGTGTTCGAGTCATATGTACGCGTAAACTATGGACGCGTAAGCTATGGACGTGTAAGCTATGGACGTGTAAGCTGTACGCGCGTATATTACTACATGGAGGAAGGTTATTGTAGTTACTGAAAGTGGTTGTAACTACTCGAAATGAAACTGAGTCCTGATAGAAAGTTTGAGAGCGAGATGATAGTTTGAGAACACACAAGCTGATTTGACGGTTTCTACCCATTGTAACAATAACCTAAGGGTTAACCGTTCTAGGTGCTTAAGGCTTGACTAGCGCTTAAGGTATGAGGGTGTCTATGAGACAGCCACTAGGTAGTAGCAACTTAGTATATCTAAGGCTTATAACCAGCGCTTAGAATACAAGAGTGTAAAGACATTTAGAAGTGTTACTACTAGGGCATATAATGTAACCTAGAAGGTGATAATCACTTATAATGTCCAAGGTAAGGTTGTTACTTGTGTTATAAGGACAACCAAGCTTAACAATGAGTGCTAAGAAGGCATGAAGTGATAAGAAGGAAGGAGTAATTGGATGTTGATAATATAATCATGCAACAAACATGACCAAATATGGAAAACCGTGACACCTGAATCCTGTTCCTCCTGCAGTGCTTGTTATAGATAGCTTGGATGAGTGCCATCCATTGGATCAATCATGCATCCTCAACCTACTCTTTTGTCTAGCTGGTTGCTGTTCTATTGCAATCCTTTTTACCTTGCGCTTGGAACCACACATAGAAGCAGCATTTAACAATCCTACGTTTTCCATATTATGCCGAGAGCCTATCAACCTAGATGACAGAGAGGAAACCAGAGTGGAGATGAAAGCTTATCTCCAGTCCTCATTCTCCATGATTAGACGACTAAATTCAGACCTCTCATTGGATGCTGACTGGCCCTCTAAAGTGATTGTTGATAAGCTTGTCAACCGTTCAGCAGGGTGTTATATTTACATCTCTACCACTCTCTGGTGCATTCACATGTTCGAACAAAATCCTGTTAGGCGGTTAGAATTGGTCATGGGTGCTGCTAGTCAGACAGAAGATGGGATCAATGAGTTGTATTGCCAACTCTTAAGTGGACTACCACCAGACACAAAGGAGTTTGTGTACTTGATGCTATTTTTTGTCTGCGTGGATTATTACTACAAGCCTTACATCACGGAATCTGATTGGGAGCTAGCCAAAGTTGGTCAAAGGAAACATTCAATGTCGTTATGCCAATTACAGTATATTGCCCAACTTACTGGGATATCTACTTCACAAGCCCATTGTTGGGGAAAATGCGAATGCTCAGATTCTATTCCCAAGCGAAGAATAGTAAGTAAAGGTGTGTAAAGAAGAGACTAGCTCGTAGTCGCTTACTTATTCCCAAGTGAAGAATCTTTAAAGCTGGGGAATAGGTGGCGAGAGCAGTACGGTATATATACTACTTGAAGATAAATAAAGGTAAATAAAGGGATATAATCTCCTGGGTGAGGAGAAATGGAGGGATAAGAATGAACGTAGCAAAGTGGGAGTCCTGAGTGAAGAATGTAGCGCACAGACCAAAGAACGCGTAAGCTGAGTCGGCATGTACGTGTAAGCCCATGTCATGCTGTCAGGGCTTGTAAGAGCCCTCGACATAAACGCCCGATATTCAGACGCCTACCAAGCGTCTACATCTCATCAACAAGTGCTCACCCAGCGTTTACACCCACATTGACGCCCACCAAGTGTCTCTATTATCTCATTTTCA
>KB722741.1:543314-560451 GCA_000349905.1 Volvariella volvacea V23 | reverse complement strand
GAGACATAGACGCCTGGTGGGCATCAGAATATCGGGTGTTTATGTTGAGGGCTCTTACAAGCCCTGACACCCATAAAGCCCTCTTTCCCCTCAAATCTGTTCTCATTGTCCCGCAGAATGACCTTGAGCCTCTTACAGTCTACTATGACACATTTCCCAACTTCCTTTTCAATTCACGCAATGGTGGAGAGTGCGTTATCAATGAAATTCTGTTCACCACTGAAGTCACAATCAAATGCTTGAAGGTGGTGGAGGGTCTTACGATAATAGGAGATTGGGAGGCTGATAGGTATTGGAGAGTAATTTCCAGGGCATGGATGGTCTTGCCGTGCATAGTCAAACTCTATCACCTGCCTCAAAGGTTGGTAGAGGCCTTTGAGCAATTTAACTTCTCCAAGTGGTTGGAACAATACATTTGACAACCCACTTCCTTAAAGTTTTCTTATGCAGCATTTGCGGAATGGATGACTAGATTGGTATGTATCTTACTTAGTCCTTGCTTTATGTACTCAGGTCAAAACATTAGCCTGCATTATCAAACACCTTCCAGAGTGCCTCTCTTCAGGAAGCCCAGAGGAATTACCAAGTGGGACTATCATCTGGATATATTGCAGTTGGCCATATGCTTGTTTCATTGGGCTGCCTCTTTGCTTCAAATTACTGGGGCAACTACAGATTCTCATGGCATGTACTTTCATGGCTTGTAGCTTCTGTTAGCTCCAATCAAAGCACAAAAGAAAACCTGATGAAAGATGAATTGCCAATGTTCAATGAAGACCTTCATGGTATAATTTATTCAATGTCTACTGGTGATTTTGCTGGAGCTGTACAAAACCCTGGTGAAACACTTTCAGCAATGCTGGCCTGGATACCATTCCACATGTTGCAGACTTTGGTCATCCATGAGAAGCAGGAGGATTTATGCTTGTGAGTTGAAATCCCTGTATTCAAGATATACCTAATTGTTTCAAAACAAGGAGCAATGAAGATATTGATTTTATTCAACATGCTTGGAGTTATGGCCTTCAATGCTGCAAAGCCTTATATGAATCAGCTGTAATATCAACACTCCAGATGCTGAGAGAATTGCCCACACATATGCATGACCATCATAAGCATTCAGCTAGAATTTGTCAGTGGCTACAGGTTAGTAAATTTGTCTGGCAATTTTAAAATTTCAGAAAACTTCAGGTCTATGTTATGTAGAGCCTTCATAAGTCCCAATTTGATGTTTCAGACATTTTATCACATTGGTTAGACCTTGCATGTGATGGTGGAAACCTATATACAAATTCAGTATCAAACTTCTCAGATTTCCCTGCAACTTTTTCATTCGTAAGTTAGGACTTAGAGATGACTTAATTGCAATTAATCTGACTTTGATCCTTTAGCTCTCCGAATTTTTGCCATGGGGTGAACATTATGAGAGTTCAGAACCTGCTATCATAGCTATTCTCAAATTAACCTCCTAAAAATTAGCCACAACATCTTCTATCAATTGTAGATTAGATAGTGAGGTGGAAGTTCTATCTTTGAGTCTAGGGGAATATAAACATAGTGATTGGGCAACTTTTTGGATGACCGTCTTATTTGACTGCAGCAATGAAGAGATCTTAAGTTGTGCACTGCCATTGATTTTCACCACCGGTGATAATGAGGAATGGAACTCTCGTCGGGGCACATGGTGTAGTTGGTTATCACGCCCGCTTAGCACTTCGTCTGCTTGCGGGCGGTGCCCGGTTCAATTCCGGGTGTGTCCATTGTTTTTACCCTCGCCCTCGCTTTCCACACCTTGAACATGATACAAAGGAAAAGAGTCCACATATACAGAATACAGCACATCATACATGTACAAGAGGCAAGACGCCGTCATTCACGAGTCCCTGACAATTAGCGAGTGCGACGAAGAAACAGTCCGTCACATTCAAAGCACAAACGGTGCCCAAACTTCAACCAAACCGTCCGTGGCTTTCGTGACCACTGCCCACTTTGGGAGCCACTCGAATATCTCCTCAAGGGCGGGAATCTTTCCACCCGTCCAATGCCCAACACTTCCGCTCTCATATTCGTTCCATTCGCACGCAACGCGTCCTCGTACGCCTTCCTCGTCGTCATCCCACATACCTTCTCCGTCGTGGTAGGCACCCCAGTGAACGTCGACGACAAACTCTCGTTCCCAAGTTCTGCTCCACAACCTGATCTCACTAAGGCCTTGTGGTGGAACCTGATAGCCGGGCTGCATGCCCATCTGTCCTCCATGAACGTAATACGTCAAGATCGGCCTGTTGTCGAAGTAGATCCTGCAGGAGCGGGTGTTGGTACCTGTCAACCGGAAGCGAGCAGTGTTTCGGCCACGGCGGGAAATTTGAGTAGTGAGGTAGACCGTTTCTGGGTTTGGACCGGTTGACGATGAGGAAGGAACGTCGAGGTTGAGGCTGTAGATATCTTGGAGTACAGCTTCAGTTGAGGTGGCGATGTTCTGAGTATCAGCATCCGAGGTGATGCGCTTGACACCGTCACCGGGCTGAGGCAACAGTTGACTCTCCCACCCGCAGGTGTATAGCCCAACCTTTGCTGCGCCCCAGCTACACATAATACCGTAATCTTCGTTAACCTCTTCAGCTTCTCGAGCTGATGGGATTTTGGGTACGATCTTCTTCTTGACGTAGTACTTGGCACCAGTGATGTATGTCATAGCCCTTGTTCCAATCGTGCTGACGGAACCAGAACGAACGCCCGAGTCGACCATAGACCAGGCATCCGGAGATAACGTTGTCGTGTTATCAATGTTGAGGTGCGGTAAGGAACTAACCCGGAGATCAAGGTTAAGGTCGAGCTCAACCTTTTGCTGGAAGTAGATCTTAAGTGGAACGTCGGTGGAGAATGGGAAGATGGTGTAGAGGTAGCAGGTGGTGATGACGAGTACAAGGGCGACGAGCACAACGACCCCTTTGTGGATGCGTGAGGCGAAGGGTGCCAAAGGCAGGATAATAAAGAATGAGAGACCGGCCAAGAAGGTGTATACTGTTCATAGAAGGACCAATTAGAAAAAGCCAACAATGTAGAGGATAAAAACGTACTGGCGGCAGGGGGACTTCCATCCGCCAATGTTTGAGGTAACGCATCAAGCAAAATGACCATCAAGTGCGCCACCAGAATCAACGGGATGGGCACAGCCAATAGGAGTTGAGCAATCCACCATCCAACTGCACCTTCCTCCTCCCCTTCCTTCTTTTCCTTCCACCTACGTGCTGCACCAGCGATAAGGGGCGTCGTCTCATTCGCGTTGATATGGATATTTCGGTGACTATGGCTATCATCACTGCTGGTATCGCTCCTATCATCCGCATACTCTCCAGAACCACGAGATTGGAATCTGACTTGTCGATCCTGTCCATTTTCATCAAGGACTCCACGCAATTTCTTCGCGTATTGCTGGGATACCGTAGGCGAAATGGTGTTCTGGGCAATGCCAATGATACAAGCAGCGCCGAGCAGGAGATTCCAGATGCTGAAGATGTAGAGGCCTCCTACCTCTACTTTGGCGACTGCGAGCGTTGCGAGGAGCAGAAGGACCCAAGAAAGAAGATAGGTTTGCCACAAGGACGTTTGTTTCTCTTGGTCAGGATCGAAGGGTGAAATGGGAGGTTGTTGCTGCAATTGCTGCGACAACTGCTGCTGTTGCTGTCCGTTTATTTGTCCGTAAGTAGGAGGCTGGGCCGGGACTTGTGGCTGATTAGGCTGAACATAACCGTAGTTGTACCCGGGGTGGGTTTGCGACTGGGATGGTTTAGGATTAGGAAGGGAGAATATGGTTGTATGCGCTAGGAATGTGAGGAGAACAGTGGTAAGTAAGACCACGTATGGATGAGAATAAACGATCTATGTGGCCATGACAATCAGAAAAGGCTGCGAAAAGCGCAGAGCAGGACGTACAAATGGGTTGAGCTCGAGGTAACCATATATAAGCGCGGCCTGAACTCCAACGCCCACGCCCAATGCGGCCCAGAACTTGCCCCACATCCAGATGGCAGCGGCCCAATTGTGTTCTTTGAAACTTGTCCAAGCGCGGCGGAGGATGCTTTCAGCGTCGTCTTCCTCGTTGGTGAGTTCATTGTACACATGTTGTTCACGCTCATGCGGGCCCGGGGGTTGAATGACGCTGGCGCATAGAAGCAAAAGCGCCATCAGTATCGGACCAACGATGAGCGTTACGACGCTGAATGTCAGTAGACTCTTGAGTCTGAATAAAACCAGTGCAGATCCGAACACTATTCGAACAGGACATGAGTTCAAGGTGGGCGCTCAAAAGTGATAGAAACCTACGATCGAAATAAACAGCCTTATCGCCTGCTCCAAGAGCTTCGCCCTTGATTTCCCTCTTCTTCAATCCTTCATTAGCCAAAACGTCACCGGCGCTCTTCGCTGCTTCCATCATGGCCCACGCGGCTTTCTTCCCACCCTCCAACCATGGGACAGCGTCATACTTGGTGTGGTACCGACTCCTTCCCTTGTAAAACGCGATATCAACGCCATGCATCAGTGGTCCAGGGCCTGCGGATGGATCGATGCTACGCAGGGGTGTCGTGTAAACCGAATAATCAGTGCCGGAACGAATGACGCCACGTGCGAATGCATCGGCGGAAAGAACGTTTGCGTGAGGATGTGGAATGTGGAAGGCGTGAAGTGGTTCAGTTGATGTGGCTCGGAACAGCATAGGGCGTCTGATGAGAGAAGTTAGCACTTTACAGCAAGAGGATTTGATGTGACACACCCTCCTGAAGCAGCTCCCTCGAGGTTGATGAACGTGTCTGTGATCTTTGACCATGGATGCTCCAAGAATCTGATGGAATTTGTGAGAAGAGTGGCATGCAGACACGGCCACCATAAACTTACGCGTGTGCACCGTTCAACCAGTCCTCCTCTCCGTTGTTGAGGTTGAAGACCACTGTTCTCTGGGGCCTACCCTCCTCACTCGCATACCACTTGATGAGTTGAAGTAACGTCACGATGCCCATCCCATCATCTGTCACCCCTGGCGCAGTCGAGACTGAATCGTAATGAGCCGAAAACAACAATCCCCCAGTCTCCTTGAACTCCGGATCTGTTCCTTCGATCTTGACAAGAATGTTCGTGCCCTCAAAGTAAACACCAGCAGGTGCAACTTCGGAAGCCCAGGAGCCATTTGAGTAGAGGTCATTGGCGAGTTTCGCGTATGAGGGGACGACGAGGCTCGAGTCGGTTGCATTGACGGAATTTGGATGAGTACCAGAGAAGAGTAGAATGTTGCGAATACGACCGAGGAGATATGCCCTGACTTCGTCGTTGGAATGCGAGTTGTATGGGTGAGGTCTTGTAGTGATCTAGAATAGAAAATCGCATAGTTTGTTGGTTGTGAGTAGAGCCGACCAAAGCAAGGACGAAAAGACATGCGCAAACCACGTACATAATGCAGGTCCTGCATCGCCTGGTCGAGGTCTAACCCCTGCCTGTTCTTCTTCTTGGGCACATCAGGCAGCTCGTCCGTGATGAACACACTCGCGAATACGACAGCATAAATGATGATGAGTAGGATGGTATTCGGCAGCGTTCGGAAGGATGTCGCCGCCGTGACACCTTCGAGGAGCTTCATGGCTCAAGGAGGCGCCTGAAGACGTTGAGTTGTCGATCAAGATGACCTCGGCAAGACGAGGGGTAGATGAAGAGAGAAGAGGACAAAGAATTTGGGGTAGGGCAGGGAAGATAGGAAGCTTTTACGTTTGTTGAGCAATTTAAGGGCAAGAGCAGTGCCTTATGGCATACACATGGGCATCCCTTGTTCCAACTCACGCAGCCGGCCTGTAATCAGCCCCGACCTGCTATCTTGAATGCAGGCAGGTTGCGCGTGTGCAGCGTATGGAGTTTGATGGGGCGAGAGTCTGGCGCCACTGGCACGACTGAGTGTTCCCAGCCTTCAGGGGTGTGAAAGCAGCCACATACTACCAGAACCGACGACTCGACGGCAAAGGGTGCAAAGCAAGAAGGGATATACATAGAAACTGGAATTACATAGATCATATTACATAGATTCTAAAACTCGTTGAGGGAGGGTTCACTGAGAGTACAAAAGAACTAGTAGTAATTGTACACTTGCTGCTGGTCACAAATCTCATACACACGGCTCCTGTAAAACGCTCAGTTTCGCCGAGATAGTAAAGCAAATTTAGATTACCTCTGCTTGATTTCGCTCTAGTATTCAAGTATAAGAAATCGAAATTGCCAGAGAAGATGAGCCACATACATTTTCTGATTCTTTCCAACCTATTTGTGCTCCCAAACCCTTGAGGCTAAAGAGAAAAATGATGTCGAAATAGATAGCGTAAAAGTCCCCCCCAGACGGAGTGGTTCCCTTCCGAATGAAATGCTTGACATCGGTCGTGTCAAGGGGTATCTGACCAATAACCCAATAATCCTTCTGATTTTCTAGTAATGTCAAAGACCGTTAGCGACTCTGGTTCCAAGATACTGTGAGAGTGTACTACCGCTCATCCATAGTGGTCTAGCTAGTTCACCAAAGTATCCATAAATTTGGATGGGATACTGACTGACAATCACTTCTTCATACGTTGATTTTATGAATTGGTATGGCCGATGGTATTGTTGCTGCTCTTCAGTAACTCGTATGTTCTATGCATCATAAGAATGCAATTAGACAAGTATGTGCATGTAGAGCATGCTTACTTTAGGTAAAAACATGTCGAAGCAATTGGCAAAATACAAGGCGCCACCAGGGTAAGTCGAAAGTTGAGATTTTCGGAGGATGTGCTCAGGATCTCCGGGGTCGTAGTACACATTGAAGATAGTGCCACATGCACACTTGGAAATTGGGAATTTCACATAACTCTCGAGGAAGTAGGAGACTGCACCATCAGCAACGGCTTTTGCCCTGTAGTGTAATCTTCTTCACGCTCAACCCCCAAAAATAAGGTCTATATGTCACATACATGCGGTGGTCAGGTCGATAGATGGATACCCCACGGGGATCAAATGTGGCCTTCAATGATTTGAAGACCCACTCGTTGGCAGCAAATCCTCCAACAAGAAGCACGGTCTGCGCAAGCATTAATGAACATAAAAGCCTCTGTGAAATGGGAGTTACCTTAATTCTATGTTCCAAATGCGATTGCTCAATCACAGATTCCATACATTTGATAGAAGGCTCGAAGAAACCAGCAATTGTAGCTCTAAATGAAGTAAGCCACAAAGTTCACACCCAATCCTAGTGTTTTTCTGCCTTACCCATCAAGCTTCAATTTGCCATTGCGAATATTATAGTCGCTATCGTTATCGCGCAGTGTACCAAAATGGATGTACTCCAACTGATCCGAGTTTTTGAACTTGAGTTTCGTAGTGTTATTAAAAGTCGAAACAATGACTGGAATATCGTCAGAGTATTTCGAGCCTGTGAGATGCTCTGCCCAGAAATTAGATTGGGTCCCTGTTTGAAATTTGATAGTATTACTTTCGAAGTGCGAGTGTGCACGTTGAGCCACCATAACTGAGCCTTGAAGGAAGCCTACACGCTGGTTTGTAACATGAGGATGATTTAAAAACGGATGCAACTCACATTGTGGGATTGCAACCTCCTCGTAACTAGCTTTGTCCTCTAATTGCTTGCGATACGCGCTCGTATCAATGGTCCCTCCACCAGCATCAATAATCAGAACGCCATCCTGTGTCTAGTGCAGATAGTTATGAATACCATAATTAACAGCGGGGATACAACAAACCGTCAAGTCATGTGGTAGGATTTTATTGGAAAGACAATAATGCAAGCTTGCCTCTCCCTCTGTCACGAAATGAACACTCTCCCGGCCCTCCCGCGAATCCGGTACGATCCCCGCCATAACGGCTGCCTCTCGCATCTGGTATTGTTGCGGACGGCCCCAACCATTCGGGTGAGTTAGCACAAACTCCTTGTGGGATTCCCAAATAACCGCCCCATTAACATGACTATCAATGATGAATTGCCGCGTGCATTCGACGATATAGCGAAGAAAGTCTGCAAAGATCACCATAACTGTCTTGTTTGGTGGTAGTGGAGGAATAACCTCTATAAGCGCCAAGTCTTTTGGTCGTAGGTGTAGCTTAAACCTAAAAGACTCAATAGATGGAAATAATACCGCTGGGCAAAACTTACCAGTCTGCTTTGAACCAATTCTCGTCCTCTACCCGCATTTGGAGTGCTGAGTTGTCTGTTTCAGCTCCGACTGCCTGAACGGTACCGAATTGGTCGTAGATAATGGTTGATGGTATCCTTGAATCGCCACCGTTGCCATCCTGCCCAGGGAACCTAGATTTTACCTTTAGCGTATTGCAGCGGCTGAAAGAAGCGGCTGGTACTGCTACAGCACCTTGTGACACTTCGCACTGTTGGGGTCGTACACGGTTCCAAGATGCTTGAAACATCGTTATACGCATGCTCATGTCCAGTGAGCAGTCCACCTACCTATAGGATACTCCGCTATAAGTGGTTCCAATATCAATCGCAAGGACGAGTTTTCGGAGCGTCACGGGTTTGTTATCTATAGGTGCTTTGTCGAGAACCTTTTCCAGGGCAGCACGAGGATCCTCGTCCGAGCTTACAGATTGGATTATCGTCGAAAGATGGAGATATCGACCAGATGCCCAGTCCAGAATCTTGTTTATTGTCTGCTCGTCCGGCCATTCAACTCCAGAAGGGAATGCCATTGGATGTTTGCTACGTATATTGGAAAACGAGTGGTCAAGGAACGCTTTCATCTCTGCTCGGGTCTCTTCGTTGTCGCCTAGTTCGATGGTTCTATAGTCCATCGCAGCACATCCCCCTAAATTCTCAAAAGCAGCCGAAAGATGGGGCTCCGGGCGACTTGTAATCAGGAAGGCAATGGGGAAATCTGGCCCACAAGATGAGATGAGCTCGAGGACTTGCCCTTGGTTGGCTGCTGTTCCACACTCATCTAAGCCGTCAATGACGATAACGGTTGGGAGTGTGGACGTCAGTATTTCCTTTACTGGTTTCACTACAAGCTCTGCCCACTGGTGAGTAATTTCTGCTGTCAATAATGTACGATCTCGAGTGATCGCAGCCCCTATCCTTTCTCCAACGTCCGGGAAAGAGACAGTCAAGCGGTAGGCAATCGTGACAGCGAATTTGCCGGGGTGGTTGCGAGTCGGGTCTTTTCTCAAAAAGAAAAAGCTTGCCGCTAATTGACCATTGACTTCTCCGTTGTGAAGCATATCTGCTATCTTCTTGGAAAGCGCCGATTTGCCAGTCCCAACTGCCCCTTTCAGCCAGAGAATGTTCTCCAACCGTTGAGGGTCTAGTACCCAGGATGTTATTTCTGTGAGTGGGATCTTCTGGGTATTGGGGTAGAATTCTAGATCTGCGGCTCTTTGATTGCCATCGTGCATTGCGTTGCGAGCGATTACTTCGTACAATGCATTTTGGGCTGGTGGATGATGTAGTTGTATGAGAATACCCCTGCGTCAATACTAAAAGCGACTACCTTCTTTCTGAAGCTGAATGCTCGGGCGGGGAGTATAGATGTGGTTGTGGTTGATGTTCTGATCACCCGCAATGTTGATGAGATGTGAATTCTCGACATGCGTATTCTGAGAATCCGTGAAGAATTTAGAAGAGGATCCAGCACCCATTGTATGAGGAGAGGTGGAAGCTGGTTAATCTTCCCTCATTGGGCGACGTAATCCCCAACTCGATATATAAGTAGTGTGTGCCTCCTTATCGACGCCCGATCTCCTGAATCTCCGTACTAGAGAGCGCTCATTGGAGGAATGATGCCACGCTGTCATTCTGTGTGCGGAATTCAACTTGAGGGTCACAGTTACGGCTTGCATGACTGAAAGTAGAAGGCGACGATCGTTTCCGTGTCAGCTGCCTGAATTTTATCCTAAAGGACCTGATTTCTACCTGTCATTTTTGAAAGGTTGAGTCATTTGAAGCAACGGGACCGCTTCAAAACATGGCCACCTTGTTCATCGGATGTTCTGTCCAGTGCTCTTGAACTACAGGCCGAGAGGTAGGAAAGGAACCCTGGGCTGTGTAGTTGTTATTTTATACCTTTGGGCTTTGATCATCACCACGTTAACATACTGCTCTGTTGGCAGAGAAGGCGGGCAGCTCCAAAAGCTCAGACGTCAGCTTGAATTGAGATCAAAGCTGAATAAAAGATTGATCACGTGCTGAGTGGCGCATTGCCGGAAATGCCTGACTTTGACCAAAGCACTGCCAGCCTTCTACCTGAACATCTCAGATCTAGACGGTAGCACATTCAACCACCGCCGGAATATGTTAACATGTTTCATGTCGACCGGACGGCACACCCCCATCGAGCTTCTTTCGGGCTTACCCCCTGGAAAGGTGTTCGCTCTGTGACTACGAGAATGGGGTGCCCAAGAGGCAGTGATCTGAAAACGGTACAAATGGGGTAACTCCAAAGAAGGTCAGATTGTTGATACTGAAGACAAGGAGTGCACATGCTCTCCTACGAAGTCGAATTCATGTCTTCGCTATAGTCAAACATCCTCTTAGTTGGTGATCAGGCGCAATGATTGGTAGACGTTATCCACAAGCAAATATCATCGACAAGGACATACACTACACGATTCCAAGTGTAGTACAAACGGGATGCGGTTACAGCAGGCTCCTACAAGTTATCCAATTGCTCCTTGTCGCAAAGTACATACATGGGACTCCTATAACGAATTCAGCTTTTCGTTGGTAGTGTAGAGTGAAGCTTATTACCGTTGCTTGATCTCACCCTAATACGGCAGTATGAGAAATCACGATTCCGAGCAGAGCAAATAAACAGCGTACATGCCACGAGTCTTTCCAGCCAATCTGGGCTTTCAACTCTGTGAGACCGGTGAACAAAATGACCTCCCAAGAAAGCATGTAAAAGCCATTTCCAGGTGGGTCACCCAACTTCCAAACAAGGCGCTTGACATCCACATTCGTCAAATCAACAGGAATTCGACCAATAACTCGATAGTCGTTTGGACTTTCTGAAAATGTAAAAAGACTGTCAGCAGCCGTAATTTCACAAGATGTATATGGGATTCCGTTACCATCCATCCATTGAGGTTTGGTCAAATCACCGTAATACCCGTATATTGGGATTGGAGATTGATTGTTAATCGTTTCAAATTGTTCAAGTCTCAATGCTGTTACGTGGTAAGAGCGCCGATATTGTTGCTCCTCAGCAACTTGTGTGTTCTGAATGTCATAATGTTGCCATGAGACCAATCAAGAAACCCAAAACGAGCTTACCTTGGGTATAATTACCTCAAAGCCGCCTTCGAAACGCTGTGTGCCATCGGGGAGATTTTGGAGTTTTGATTTTCGGAGGACATGCTCCGGATTTTTGGAGTCATAAGGCACTTGAATTCTAGAGCCAAGTGCACACCTGGTAATGCGGGCTTTGACGTAGCTCTTGAGGAAGTGGGACACTGCACCATCAGCAACGGCTTTTGCCCTAAATCAACCACTGTTGTGAATTGTCCAAGCAAGATGGTTCAATGGTGATACATACATGTGGTGGTCGGGTCGGTAGATCGACACCCCAAGAGGGCTAAAGGTAGTCTTCAGTGATTTGAAGACCCATTCGTTAGCGGCAAATCCTCCAACAAGAAGCACAGTCTATACGAGCATTAGCAAGTTAGAAAGGTAATGTGTAGAGTAGGTTACCTTGATTCGATGTTCCAAATGTGATTGTTTGATTACAGATTCCATACATTTAATTGACGGCTCAAAGAAGCCAGCAACCATGGATCTAAGCCAATGAATCAAAGAGGTTCCATTGCCATGTTTTAGGCTTACCCGTTAAGCATCAACATGCCATCTTCGATGTTATATTTCTCGTCGTTGTCAACCTCTCTGGCAAAACAGGTATATTCCGTCTCATCAGAATCTCTAAATGTGAGTTTTGTGGTCTTATCAAAGGATGAAACGATCCCCGGAATGTCACTACAATACTTCGAGCCAGCAAGATATTCTGCAAAGGCGTCAATATTAGAAGACGATTCAACATCAACGACATTACCTTCGAGGTGTGAGTGCGCACGTTGCGTCACTATAACGGATCCCTGAAGAAAGCCTGCACCCTAATTTAACACTTGTAGACCATTTTGGGACAAGGAGGCACTTACATTGCGGGATGGTAATCTCCTCATACGAAGCCTCGTCTTCTTTTCGCCTCCGATATGCACTTGTGTCGATAGTCCCTCCACCAGCGTCAATGATTACAACAGAATCGCTTGCCTAATGATGGTCATTTGGATGTCTTGACAGATAGTGAAATAACTAACACTTGAGTTGCGTGGCATGACATTATTGGTGATGCAATAATGCAGGCAGGCCTCTCCCTCCGTCACAAAACGGACACGCTCCCGACCATCTGGTGAGTTCGGTACAATTTCAGCCATGACAGCCGCCTCTCGCATCTGAAATTGTTGCTGGGCACCCCAACCGTTTGGATGCGTTAGAATAAACTCTTTAGGAGACTCCCAAATTGTAGCCCCATCTATATGACTGTCAACGATAAATTTTTGTGTGCACCCAACGATGTAGCGAAGGAAGTCTGCAAAGACCACCGTGACCGTCTTATTTGGAGGAAGTGGGGGAATGTCTTTGACAATCCCCGCGGGCGCCAAGTCTTTCGGCCGTAAATGCAGCTTAAACCTGGAAATCTCGTGAGGTCGGGGTGATACTGTATGTCCACATAACCTACCAGTATGCTTTAAACCACTTCTTGACCCTCATTTTTACTTGGAGAGCCGGGCTATCTGCTTCAGCACCAACTGCCTTGACATTTCCGAGCTGGTCATAGATGACGACCGACGGTATCCTTGGATCTCCCCCACTCCCATGCTGTCCAGGAAACCTAAAATATATTTTCAGCTCATTGACGACTGAAGGAGTTGGTAACATGGCACCTCGTAACACTTCTTATCTTGGGGGGTGCACCAGTAGACGGGTCTATAATGCTTCAAGTCCCTTGTCACGGGCCTAGCCACATCAAGTATACGGTTTACATACCTGTAGGATACCCCACTGTAAGTCGTTCCAATATCAATCGACACAACGAGCTTTTGGAGCGTCACAGTTTTCTTTTTCGTAGGCGCCTTGTCGAGATACTCTTGAAGGGCAGCGCGGGGATCCTTGCTGGATCGTACCGATTGAACTATCATCGAGAGAAGGAGGTATCGGCCAGCTGCCCAGTTGAGAATTTCGCCGATCGTCTGCTCATCCGGCCATTCATCGCCTGGGGAGAACACCATCGGATGCTTCTTACGGATGCTGGAAAATGAGTGGTCAAGGAACACCTTCATCTCTGTACGAGCTTCTTCGCCATCTCCAAGTTCGATTGCCCTATGATGCATCCCAGCATGCCCTAAATCTCCTTCAAATGCAGCTAAAAGATGTGGCTCTGGGCAGCTTGCAATCACGAACGCGATGGGGAAATCGGGCCCACACGATGAGATCAATTTGAGGATTTGACATTGATCGTCTACAGTTCCGCATTGATCTAAACCGTCAATGACGATGACGGCTGGGAGTGTGGATTTTATCGCTTCCTTCACCGGCTTTACCACGAGCACAGCCCACTGGTGAGCTATTTCGGCTGTCAACAAAGTACGATCTCGAGCGATCGCAGCCCCGATCTTTTTTCCAACTTCTGGGAATGAAACAGCCAAGCGATAGGAAATGGTAGCGGCAAATTTGCTAGGGTGGTTACGAGTCGGGTCTTCCCTCAAGAAAAAAAAGCTGGCCGCTAAACATCCATCGACCTCTCCATTGTAAAACGCGTCCGATATTCTCTTGAGAAGTGCTGACTTTCCTGTACCAGTCACCCCCTTCAGCCAGAGAACGTTCTCTGGCCGTTGAGGGTCCAGCACCCAAGATATCATCTCCATGCGTTGTGACTTTCGAGTTTCAGGATGGAATTCGAGTTTTTCAGCTTGCTGATCGCCATCGTGCATGGCATTACGAGCGATTCCGTCGTGCAACGCGTTTAGTGCTAGTGGAAAAAGTTTAACATAAGATAGAGCGATCCAAAACCTGTTTAACACTTGCCTTCCTTTTGTAGCTGAGTAGCCGGGGGAGAATTGTGAATGTGATTATAATTGATGGTCTGATTGACAGTATGATTGCCTGCGACGTTGGTGAGGTCTCCACGGACACTGATACCCTGCGCACTGGTCAAGAATTCTAATGAGGGAGGTGATGACGGCGGCGACTGGTGAGCATCCATCATAGAGAGGAGAAGCAGAAGCCAGTGGACTAGCTCATTACACGATATGATCCTGAGTTATGTATCATTCGTTTGTTTATTAGAACCAAATCTCTGCATCGAAAAGAAGAATGCTGTTAAAATGGCTGGACGGTACCACTGAACTGGTGGACACACCAGGTGACGGCAGGTGATGGCATTTGGTAATCGCTCTACTGCATCGTGTTTGCCTGAAGGCCAGCAGTGAGGATAGCCTTTGGAGTCAGCCGCATGTCTGGAAGGGGCACCGCCACCCGTCATGTGCAGGCTTCGCGCATATATGCTGTGGTGTCCAGGCCATGCAGTATCCGAGTCATTCTTTGTTCGCAAACTGAGCTTGCAGGGGTTACGATGTGAAGTGGAATCTATGGAGGAAAGAAATTAGCCGTAATGAGAAGACCTTGTGAAAGGCCGTGGAATACATAAGATTGACTGATATCACCACTGGTACGGGTTTAATGAGCAGCTCCATAGAAACAACGGAATAGCAAGATATCCAAGGAATATTGCAAGGCAAGAATTAGATATGACGAACAAGGAAGTAATTACTAACAGAGGGAGAGCAGAAATATCCATATGCGATGACGATATGGCATTGTGCTTCAGAACCACAGACGACCAAGACACCAATCACGTCAGTGTAAATAAACAAAATTGTGTAGGAATATATCCCAAGCATTAATCCAAGAAAGGAAGAGAAGTGTGGAAGGAGAGACACGAACGAGAGACAAACGAGAAACGAATAAACAAAAGCGTCGATCCATGATAGAAATCTATGCTCTCCAATTAACCACCGAATTCCGCTGCAGCCCTATCGGTGGCTGTGGAGAAGGTGCTCTAGCACATTGCTACACCGCCATGACTCACTCGTGCCAATACCGCCTGACACCCTGAGATGTCTGTGCTGCATCGCCCCACACTGCCCCACCAGCGCTAGACACAATATACATGAATTAAGCACATCGATGTCAATCGAAGGCACAGCAACTGACCAGCTGGTATAATCTAGGGACAGTAACAGGAAGCCTCTAGATGCAATGAAAGAAGACCGCGTGTTGGCTGCCTGCCCGCTGATATCGCAAATAAAAATAAAGTGATTCCCACCTGAATGGACGTGGAGATGGTAAGCCACGAGGGCACAATAGAGTACCTACCCCTATGCTTAGGGCTCGAACGGCTTGGACCACGTTGAGTACAAGGCGCATAGACAAGGACTTGCAATAGCACCTAAGGACGTTTCGATCAAGTAGAGCCTGCCACCTGTAAATATATAGGAGGCGCAGGCGAAATGCAATCAATTCAAATTTGCTCACCAGAAACCAAGGGCAGAGGTTGAGAATTTTAGATAGGGACACACAAGGACGGCCAACGAGAAGGGCCAAACTCCAAGTTTCAGAGTCCATGGAGCAGCATAGAATAAACTGAGAACAATAGAGATTTACGAATTATAAGAAAGCACGCAGAGTGAGAAATGATGATGGAGATATCAAATCAAGGAATCTTCAACTCCACATTCATCGACCACTCACCCAATTTTGCACCCATGGTATCCGCACAGTGACTACCCATAAAAGAGGCTCACTTAAGCTCTACCTTCCACTTACTCCTCATATGGCTGTCCAAGCACCCCCCCCTCTCTCGGCGAAGGCTGTTGGGAATTGCAACAGGACTGCCAGTGGGGACAACAATGTATAACGACCGAGGCATCATATCTTCATCGTGAGTCTTGATATGAAAACGATGTCTGTATCCTCGGTTCCTATCTTGCTGTAGTTCAAGATATGCTGGAGTTACTGAATTACTGCAGTAGGAACACCTGGGCTTGGATACGCGAACCATCAACTGCGAGGCATTCATGATTCAAGGTTCCATCACGTGCCTATCACCAGTGGCGCGGCACAGCACAGGTAGGGAGCCTCTCCTCGAAACTAGCGACAGTGGATGTCTTGCATCCTGGTTGCAAAAAGGACTGGATTGGGTATTGCGAGGTGTGCAAAGTATTCCTGTTATTCCTGACATAACATGATGCAAGACGCGTGAAGCCCTGTGATTCGATATCATTGGGACCTACACTCACGACTCGGAAGTAGGTGTATCCATGGTGGTACTTCATAAACGCCTCCTCCCTTGCTCAGTCATACCGCATCAAGCTCCTCCTCCAACTGTGTCACCTTCCATACATCGATGCTCTAATTTAGGATTCTACATTTGGGAAATACAACTCCGGACGGCCGTTCTCCCGGATATATTCCACCGTTAAGGTTAGGTACCTCAAACTCTCCCGTGCTCTTCAATAATTTTCGGGTATCAGAGTATGAGCACTGTCGATTTGGAGTGGACCGCTTACACAGATCCCACCCTCCGCATGCAATTCCACCGACTAGGCGACCTCCAAAACAGCTATCAACATGCAGAACGTTAAGTCTTCCCTCCAAACTGTATAACTAGAATTTCGAGGCATTTGTTCTTGGTGGCAGACTACCTAATCAATCTGCACTAACGGGAACTCCAGCCCTTCCAAGCAGTCGTGCAAGCCTACCAAAGTTCCAGTGGTTATGGGTGTTGGAAGTTGGATAGGATATATTTCTGGCGGTGCGGGAATGATTGGACTGGGGCATCCAGAAGAAGATTGGGATGTGATCCGTAATTTGGATGCTACGAGTGCGCATATACACTGTGAACAATCTAATCGAAAACGGCCTTGACACATCTTGTTACCACAGCATGGTACTAAGTGCAATGAAACTCTGTATCAATCCACACAGAGCCCTACAGCCAGATCGCGAACTTCCTGCAGAAGACCTCAATGCCAACAAACTCCCTAACTT
>KB722741.1:477604-543214 GCA_000349905.1 Volvariella volvacea V23 | reverse complement strand
CAGGCATTAGTGAGCTTGAGGAGACTTTGTAAAATAATCTTACTTTGACTCCATGCTCTATATGTTGCCTAATTACGGACTCCATACATTTGATTGACGGTCCAAAGAAACCGGCAACTGTGGTACTGAGGGAAATGAGCTACAGATGCTAGATGTACTCCGCAAAGTATCAGTCTTACCCATTAAGCCTCAACTTCCCATTGCGAATGTTGTAGTCTGTATCGTTGTCATGCCTGCTACCGAATGAGGTGTATTCTATTTCGTCTGGGTCCTTAAACCTGAGTTTCGTAGTTTTATCAAATGCTGAAACTATGTCTGTAATATCATCGCGATACTTCGAGCCAGAAAGATACACTAAAAGAATGTTAGAATCTGAAAATGACTCTGTATCAATAGCTTTACTTTCAAGGCGTGAGTGTGCACGTTGTGTCACAATAACTGATCCCTGAAGGAAGCCTGTATTGTGATTCATATCATACACCATATAAGCCCCAGAAACGACTTACACTGTGGGGGCATGATCTCCTCGTAAGTAGACACATTGCCTTGTTGTTTGCGATAGGTGCTTGTATCAATGGTCCCTCCACCCGCATCAATGATTAGTACACCATCGCCCGACTGCCATGAACAGTTATTAGTGCAACTATTAGATGCAAGTTCGACGAACTGTTAGGTTATGTGGCATGATATTATTGGCAATGCAATAATGAAGGCACGCCTCTCCTTCTGTCAAAAAACGAATGCTCTCTCGTCCACCCAATGAATCTGGTATAATTTCAGCCATGACGGCAGCCTCTCGCATCTGGAATTGCTGCTGAGATCCCCAACCATTCGGATGTGTTAATATGAAATCTTTAGGGGACTCCAAAATAGCCACCCCGTTTGTATGACTGTCAATGATGAATTCCCATGTGCATTGGACGATATAGCGAAGGAAATCAGCAAAGAGCATTGTAACCGTCTTGTCTAGGGGTAGTGAAGAGATATCTTTGATTGTTCCTACAGGCGCTAGGCTTTTGGGTTGTAGGTGTAGCTTAAACCTGAAAAGATGGTTAGGTGGTGAAAATATTGCCTATTTAACCTACCAATCTGCTTTGAACCACCCCTCGTCTTCTATTCGCATTTGAAGAGCTGGATTCTCAGTTTCAGCTCCAACGGCCTGAAGATCTCCGAATTTATCGTAGATAATGACTGATGGTATTCTTGGATCTCCACCACTGCCACTCTGTCCAGGAAATCTAATCCATATTCAGCTTATCTTATGACTGGGAGTGTCAATGACACAATACCTCGTAACACTTCTAATTTTGGGGGTTGTACATGGATCCAGGATGCTTCAAATCGTTATGTGAACAGTAATATCAAATGCAAACGTCACATACCAATAGGACACTCCACTATATGTTGTTCCAATATCAATCGCAATGACGAGCTTTGAAGGAATCTGGGATGTCGTAGTTTTCTCCTTTGTAGGCGCTTTATTTAGGGCTTCCTCAAGAGCAGCACGTGGATTCCTGCTGGATTTTACCAATTGAATTATTGTTGAAAGTAATAGGTATCGACCAGATGCCCAGTCAAGAATTTTGCTAATTGCCTGCTCATCCGGCCATTTGCTACCCGAGGAGAGCACAGTCGGGTGCTTTCTGCAGATGCCGGAGAATGAGTAGTTGAGGAACGCCCTCATCTCTGTACGAGTTTCCTCGCTGTCTCCAAGTTCGATAGCTCTATGATTCATCCCAACCTGTCCTAAATTCTCCTCGAATGCAGCTAAAAGGCGTGGCTCGGGGCAGCTTGTAATAATGAATGCAATAGGGAAATCTGGACCACAGGACGAGATTAGGTTGAGGACTTGGTATTGATCGTCTGGAGTTCCACATTGATCTAAGCCGTCAATTATGATAATTGCTGGGAGGGTGGAAGTTATCACTTCCTTCACCGGCTTTACCACAAGCTCAACCCACTGACGAGCCATTTCCGCTGTCAATAATGTACGATCTTGAGCGATCGCAGCTCCAATCCTTTCTCCTACTTCTGCGAGTAAAACAGTCAAGCGGTAGGCAATCGTAACGGCAAATTTGCCTGGGTGGTTGCGGGTTGGGTCTTCCCTCAAGAAGAAAAAGCTGGCTGCTAATTGGCCGTCGACCTCTCCATTGTGAAACGCATCCGCGATTCTCTTGGAGAGAGCTGATTTTCCGGTACCAACCACTCCCTTCAGCAAGATAATACTTTCCGACCGTTGGGGATCTAGCACCCATGAGATTATTTCTGTGCGCTGGGTCTTTCGAGTTTCAGGATGAAAATAAAGTTTTTCGGCCTGCCGATCACCGTCATGCATGGCATTGCGAGCAATCACATCGTGCAATGCGTTTTTTGCTGGTAGCAAAAAAGGTCAGCAGAAGATAGCATTACCCGAAACACAGACAACGCTTGCCTTCCTTCTATAGCTGAGTAGTCGAGAGAGGACTATGATTATGATTATAATTAATAGTAGTCTGATTGACGGTGTGATTTCCTGCAATATTGATGAGATCTCTGTGGACATTGGTGTCTTGTGCATTTGTGAAGAATTTCAACGAGGGAGGTAATGACGAGGGAGGTGATCGGGCGTCCATTGTTGAGAGGCAAGCCAAAAGCTAGTCAACAAGCCTTATATGACCTTGAGTCGGTATATCAGAATCTAATCTTCGTATTAAACAGGAATGCAGTTTAAATGTCGTACAGTACTGCCATTGAAATAATGGATGCACCAGATGTTCGCTTGGAGGCAAGTGATGGCGGTGGTCTTCAGAATCAACCAGCTGTCGAGGGTGGAACCGCCACCAGTCCCATGTCGTTTTTGAATGCTATGAGTTTTGAATGCTATGAGAGTATATTTGACAATGAGGACGCCACGTCTGCATAGGTTGATCAGCGCTCGGCCGGGCACTACCTCGAATGTGACAGAATGGCAAGGAGCTTACTGTTTTCAAATAGAAGAGCCCAACCTCTGTGTGGCATGTCCACTTATTTCGGCACAGATCTAACAGCCTGCAATCCTAATTGACTTGATTGGCCGATATAATGGTCGACGCATTGCTGCTGATATGTAACAGCATGCATATCCCAACATAGCACAAAGCATACTTGCCCGATTGGGTCAGCTGCTGTTCAGCACCGGATATGCCTGTGTGCCAAATTGGTCACCTCACTTACCAGATCGTACAGGATGGCGAGATGCTTTCATTTCCATGTTGCCCGTTCAAGTCTTCGAACTTTTGCACAGCATTCACTGCCTCGTGTCCATTTTCCCACTGAGTTCTTGGTGTTGTATGTGTCTGCAGGTGGTATCGTTCAGGCTTCGTGTCGAGACAGTAAAGTCGTGGTGGTCATTTGAAAGTATGTACTGGTGGTGAAATTTGTACACATGGGTGCTCCTCTCATCTTTTGATATTCTCGTATGCCCTTAAGGCGTTTCGCATAATATAGCCAAGGACACACGAAACATCCTCCGTTCAGACCTTGCAGGAGATGGAACGTCATGTTGAGTTGGAAAAATATACATTTGATCGAAGTTTGTGGGAGAAGAGAGAGATATAAAATTGACACCATTATCTAGAAGCGATGATGGCCTAACTCCCCCAGGATACTGAGGGGTCGGAATATTAAATCAACGCATAATTACAAAACTCGATGCACACTTTTTGAGCTACAGATTTGCAATTAGAGTTAAAGGGATCTGGATCAAAATCAATCCAAGCAAGCGTAAAAGTTGGGGTGCAGGGTTAATGAGTGAGATACGCGTATGTACTGCCCACCACGGACATGCGAGATAAGGAGCAACTAGGAGAGGAACATAAAAAATGGTGAGTGGGACAATTGAGCATGACAACCTGTGAAGCGCGGGGTGAGACCTAGAGGCAATGGAATAAGATGTGGTCGATGAAGAACAAAGGGAAGACAGGCTACACAAGGTTTGACGTGTACCGATCATCCAGCTTTCTAGCTACATGCAACAAGGACACAACGTAACATCCAAAAGAAAGAACGAAAAGAAAGAACATGGGAATAGAAATGACCGAAAACCGAACCTCTTCAGAGCAAGCACGCGAAATCGCTCAGTAATGGGTGCAATGTCGTGCGCATTGTTTAAATGCCAGTGCTGGCAGCGATGCGAAAAACCGCTTTCGGAGCTGGACCAAGAGGGAGGGCGACTTGGGCTTGTACTAGAGGAGTATCCTGACTGCAATTAATCGATGTATTCCACCATTTGCGCTTCTATATGGGTTCTGTAAGGGTGAAGACTATTGAGAATAAGGTGGAGTTTTTTGCAAAAGTTATTGACCCTATGATAGAAATACCGCATGAACTAGCACAAAATGAGGGTGAAGGTGCACAAATGAACACTGCAGAAGCGGCAGATGAAGCAGGAACAAGGGCTGGAGGTGAGTACGGCCGAGGCCGGGGTTGTGAAAGTGGTGTGATAACAGTACTGCTAGAGGGGGTTGAATCGATGGTTGTGGATGTGATATCAACCACGGCAAATCTAAGCCCACGTAGCACCCTTTATGATCTGTGTTGGTAAAACCTTGCTGTCGGCGTTTTAAGTCGCGCGGATAGAGATAGAGGATGTTGCTAGGTGATAACTTTATAACGCTCGTAGGATCGATGGATGGCCGCTTCAATGAACCGGAGAGAAATATTGTGGGTCGTTGGTGCTTCGCTGATCGTATGTTGAAGATCTCAACCAAAAGAATCGAATGCAATTCCAGAATTACAAGGATAGGGGCTTGAAAAGATATCGTGGTGATGCCCGGTAGCACTCGCTGGTCGTTTGATGAGGCAGAGGTCCCGGGGATTAATTCTGACTCGCTTAAAAGCCTCGAAAGTGTTCATACCGGGCTGCCCAACTTGACTCTTGTAGCGCGTAGGTAGAGAAATTAGGTTTTGGAAACTCGAGTCCCTCGATGTGCGCTGTGGAATGGTCACGTGCATCGCTAGACAGGACGTGCAAACGTTTGCAGAAATTCAGGGTATCGTCTCTTGCCCCAATGAGTGGCTCACAGGCATGGAAAATACGGCGACCTAGGCAGCCAGTAGGTTGTGAGCAACATGCTCGCCCTTTTTTTGTGCGCTCTAAATTGGCATCACACCGAGCACAACTCAACAGCGAAAACTGATGCAAAGCCTTCGCAGTTGACATTGATGAGCGTCTTAAAATTTGAAGTTTGGCAGATGTGTGCAAGTTGGTGAATTCAATCTAGTGGCCACGGGAGAATCGTGCGAGCTCGTGGAGTGGAAGAAAAACATGCGGGAAATCACCTCGGGTGTCTTTCGCCATTTATAAGAAAAGTACGGTTAGTACTGTTGCAACAGCACCCTATCTTGTTCCAATAGGCTCCGTCACATGCAAGCGACAAAATAGTAAAGACAAAGATGCTAGAAATGAGATGAATGCAATGAACGAGCATGATGAGACGTGAAACGTGGTTCAGATGCAACAAAACAGGATCGAAAAACATGATATAAATGAGGATGCGGTTGTACAATTCACAACATATTAACGGAAGCAGAGCGGAAATGTCGAAAGATGAACTGGCATTGAAACAAAAAGGGGAAAAGGCTACACGGGGATTAAAGCGTATGGGTCATTCATCGTTCTAGCGAGGACATGGCAAGACATTAAAAGGAAAGAGAGCAAGAACGAGGGGCGAAACAATGAGAGGGCAAAAAGAAACAGCTTCAACGGACTAGAACAACAAAAACCAAACCTGCTCAGAACAAACACACAAAATTGCTCGGGAACACGTGTCTCCCTGGCTGTCTCCTATCCTCGTCCAACAACTGTCCACTCCACCATCCGTCCTCAGGGGTAGCAGTAACAGCGATGACATCACCAGCTTGGAAGTCGAATTCCTCTTCTATCGTTGCTTGGTAGTCGTACAGCGCTCTCACTGCACGTTGAAAGAGATGTACGGCAGGTAAACATAGAGAGGAACATAATCAGTGTCAATGACCAACCGTAGGCCCGAATAAAGAAAAAACGAGGAGATGAAAACATACCATAAAAGAGAATCCTCGATCCATCATCCGTAGTAGCAACCGGTCCTCCTTGATTAACGACCGAACTCTGCGGCATATGCTGCACACCCCTCTGCATCTGCGGATGGTGCCCTGGCATCTGATGCATCTGCTGTTGATGCATCGGCGGCTGGGGCGAGGGCGTTCTAGTCAGATGTTCGTTTCCGTAATATCCGTTGAGTTGCAATCCTCGTTGTGGATGCTGCTGCTGCTGTTGTTGTTGTGGGTGCTGTTGCGTGTGCTGCGGGTATTGTTGAGGAGCAGGTGCTGGCGGGGGCGGCGCGTATTGAACAGGAGCTGCCACCGGCGGTGGAGCGGGAGGAGCAGCTTGCACTGGAGGAGCAGCGTTACCATAATAATACGACCCTGTAGTTGACATCGCCCTATGCAACCCATTTACGCTCCCATAGGGGTTCTGTAACGGAGGAGGCTGCTGTTGAGGTGGAGGAGCTTGTTGCGGTGCAGGTTGATAATATTGGCTCTGTGACGGGGGTACAGCATAACCTGTATGCTGCGGGACGACTTGAGGTGGTGGAGGAGCCATTGAGGGCGCAGGAACGGGCGCAGGTGCAGGTGCAGCAGGTTGATATGTCAAAGAAGCAGGTACTGGAGCTGGTGGGGGTGGGTGTTGCTGTGGTTGGAGTTGGGGTGGTGGAGGCGGAGCTGCGATAACAGAACCACTGGAAGGAATGTAACTGGCTGGAGGAGCTGCGATAGCCGCCGCGACAGATCCGGGTGCCATGTAGCTTTGCCTGCGATTAATGGTAGTAAAGCCCTGCTGCTGATGTTGAGGTTGTACCGGCGGAGGTGCAGTAAGTGGAGGTTGTTGCTGTGGTGGTGGCTGTGCGATTGCCTGTGGAGCTGGTGAATGACCCCGTCGAATCGAAAGTGAGTGTTGAGGATGTGGTGGCGGTTGTTGTTGGTATCTACCACCAATCTCATCTTGAACAACTCTCCCAGAAGGATCAAGCGCGATACCAAGATGATTGGGACTAGGGGCCCGAATGGGAAGATGTTGTGGAGGTGCCATGTAGCTGTTCCTTGACACAAGGCTTCCAGGTGCTGGCGATGGCCCTCTCGAAACCGGCGGCGGTGCGGCAGCAGGTGGTGGATGGTGTCCAGTAGCAGTTGAAGGTCTTGACGGGGGTGGAGGACCAGCGCTGAGAGGCTGAGGACTCGGACTCCTCGATAGCCCACCATGAGCGCCAATACCAGCATGCCCAACTTGACTAAGCGGCCGGGGTGCCCCATTCTGACCTGGACTGACACTTAGACTCTGACTATGAGTGTGCCCATTGGCCGGCGTTATTGCAGCACCTTGGGGAGGTGGTGCACCAACCATACTATTCCTCCTGCTACCGATAGACTTGCGTTCCCCGGGCAACGACTGATGATAATCGCTCAGAACGTTCTCAACAACATCAGATCCAGCTGGTGTCGCTTTAGGGGCAACCATGAATGCGGCAGTAGGGGGCTGAGGAGAAGGTGGTCTTGACACGGACGGGTGAGCGCCGACTACCAACTCGGCAGAACTTCTATAATCGCGAGGTGGTCCTGGAGGGGACTGCACCGGCGGTGGCTGGGGCTGCTGCTGCTGTGGTGACGGCGGAGGTACTTCTTGCTGTCGCCACTCAGACGGAGCTGGTGACTTTCGTGTGGGTACGCCCATGGCAGCTGGTGATAGTGCAGAATTGCGATTAGTCGCTGATGAGGGCGGTGACGGTGGTGCTTGTTGCTGCTCAGATGCTGATGGCCCCCGTACGGGTGACGAAACGACAGCCGGAGACAGTGGAGGGTTAACCATAGCTGAAGGTGGCGACCTTCGTGCCGGCTGTAAAACCTGCGAAGAACGAGGATCGGATGAGGGCGCAGCGACGCCATTACCACCATTGATATTACTACCCGTGCCTGCACCACTTCCACCAGGCCCAGTCCCTGAGGAAGCCCCTGCCTGCGACATCTGCGAATTCCTGGCCGAAATCGTATTCCTTCTAATCGTACCAACACTCGACACCACGTTCTTCAGCTCCTCTAATTGCTTTGCAAGAGGATCAACAGGCCCTGTGTTCACAGGTGCCTGAGGTGCACCTCCGCCTCCCCTTGGAGGCCCTGACAAAACTCCAGAACCTACAGTAGTATGCGCACGAGCCAATTGCCCTTGTGGTTGAGGATCCTTGGAAAGATCCACCTTATATGCGTTATTCCCAATCTTGATATACGTTTCTGCGTTGGAGTCAATCTGCTCTGCATAAGGATCGGGAGCACCACGGTACGAATTCCGGTTAGCGGCAGGCTGTATGCTCGTTTGTCTTCGCGTTAAAGATGACGAGGCACCTGTAGGCGACGATGGGCCGACATTGTTGTACGAGTTCTGTGGCATTGATGATGTACCATTAACGTATCCATTCATTTGCGAGGGCTGCCGAGCCAAAGCTCCGCTACCCGACTTGCCCTGTGGGGGTTGCTGTCGACTAGGAGATGGCATTCCATTGGCCGCGTGTTGGGAGTTTCCTCGTCGTACGGCGGTACCGCCACCACCCGCCCCGACACCTGCAGCGTTGATTGATAGGTCGTCGTCCATAGGGGGAGGGGGCATGCGTAACGGGGGTTCCCGTTGAGTAGAACGTATAAAGTTTGCTGTACGTGATGTGGGGCGAGATGATGCAATGGCATCAGGGGAGTTGTAGTCTACGAAGCCTGGAGGATCGGGTATCTGGTTTCCTGTGCCGTAGCCACGGACGAAGTTCTCTACTTCTCGCTCTGGTTCTACCTGTTCGAGAGCTAGACGTATCTTCTCGCATGACTAAGAGACACGATCAGGGCTAATAGTCAACAGGTATTCGGTGGGTATATGCGTCCTAATTACTTACTTCATCGTCAGCAACGCACACCGTTGACACGGAATTCGCAAAGCTCCACAGGTTGTTCTTCATAAAGTCGATTCTGATCTCTTCCAAGTCCTGACAAGTGTCACAAAACACCTTCCAGTCCTTCTCCCATCGAACCGTAATCTCTCCTAGCGCCTTCGCGAAATTTGCAAAGTCCCGCTCGTTCGTCTGTACAGTCTGTTGCGCCTGCTTCAGCTTCTGGTGTATCCTCTCCAGATCCTTCCCCTGCACCAGCGATGATTGAGCGGTAAACGAGTTGATCCTCATACAATCAGACTCATATTTCTCCCTCGCCTTATGGACATATCCCTCGTGTAGTTGTTTCGATTTCCACTCCTTCTCGATACCCGACTGGTATTGCTTCCTATGTTGTGCTTGCCTCGCGGCAAAGTTTGATACCGAGGATTCAAGATCGTTACGAATTTGCTGAGCGAGAGTTAGATGAAATGATGCCATCCGATCCGTCTCCGCGCGGATGACTTCAAGCGATGCTCGAAGTTCTCTGTAAAATAAAATAGAATGATACGTCAGTCACACAATTCTTCATTCCTTCAATGTTGGAAAATGAACGAAGATCAACCAGTCACATCCCACCGCTCGCGAACAGAGGCGGAAGGTAAACCCATCTGGTAAGCAGAAGACCCCCCGAGCAAGGGTGATGTCCCTTAGAAATTGATTGAACGCATGACTCTTGGAATCAACCATGTTTGGAGCATTCAGGGGTTCGTGACCGGGTTTGAAGGAGCGCCGACGAGCGCTATATGCCAAGAAACAACCACAAAAGACCACTCACCCTACCTCGTCTCTCCCCAACGAGCTCTTCGCCAACTTGGACAGCCGTTTCGCGTAGTCTTCCTCAATGGCTGACCTAAAACCACAAACAAGACCCGGTTCAGAACCGACACAAGCTCAATCCAAGAACCTCCTATCAACCCACCTCTCTTTCCAAAAGTTCTTCAATTCCTCCGTCGTTCTTGAAGCTCCGCGAAGCCTCGCAAACAGAACCTCGACTCCAATGTCATTCTGCCCCCAAAACGCGTTGCAAAAGTCGAGATTTCTGTTTTGTAGACTTGGGGAGTCTGCTCGTTCGAATCTTGATAAGGACGTCGTTGAACCTTGTCTCCTCGCGGAAGACATGACGGTGTGAAGTAAAAAGAAAGGGTCAAAGGAGGGAGGAGGGGAATGAACGCAAAGGTTCGTTGGAGAACAGAAGATGCAAGAAGAGGAAGGGTGTGGTGGTGATCTGATGTCCGTTGTTGTCCATATGCGAACGAGCGCCACGTGCCACTGACTCCAAGCTGCCCTGCACATCCCTTTTCAGGCACAACTGCAATAGGAGCATCTCGACTGAGGCGTTGGAGTGTTGGTGCTTTTATTCTCACAACAAGGTAAATACAAGCGCTGTTCGCTAGTGCTCCTGTTAAATAATTTTGGCCTGCGGGTCGATGATAATGTCAAGAAACAAAGGATTAGACTGCCTCTCGAGGCTGCTCTGAGGATGTGCGGCGTATTGAAACCCGGATACTGCTACGGTTTAATTTTGAACTGTATGGCAACTGTGGGTCCACAACCATTTCAAGTTGTACGTTGGCAACTACCGAATTCTACGGAAAGAGCCCTGAACAGTGACCGTATCTTATCATATGCCACCCTCAATAGGTGGACACCCTTGGCTTGAACTGATCATGAACAGGTGAAGCTGCCAACCACAGTTGCTTCTCGTCTTGCCCCTGCACTTACGATGAAAGTTACTCACCATGCCCGACTTGGAGCGCATTACCGTAGACAAAAGAAAGGTTGAATGACATCACAGGGTTGGACGCAGGTAAGGAAACAGCAACGACAAGTCACTTGCCATAACGACTGCACAACAATAACGTGACGTTGAAGACGGACCTCGACAGTGGAAGTGGTACGGAACTTCAAGCCGGAAGTTCAGCCGACAGTGGGTTTCTCAATAAGCGCCAGGCAGATGCCTTTCCTAAGCGCCCTACTAGCAGGCGACAACATCGGCAACTCGATACCTTCGCACGAACGGACTGGGGTACACCCAATGTTGAATTACTACCCGAGCGTGATCTACACACCCGCCGGCCACGGGATGAGATGTGGCGTAAATCCGAGATCGGAACGCTCGACGTTGGGCACTCGGTATAGTTAGAGCGTCGTGCCTGTTACAGTGTGCATAGCATGTCAGTTAAATGCAACTTCCTGCTTTGGCGGCAGTCCATGTACAATTGTCAGCGCTGGAGGACCTCGACCGCAGCGCTATTGGAGAGTGTTACTGGCATGACCTTCCGTTCAGCGTACATCCCTGGCTTGTACACAACACTATAGGCGGTGAATCAGCGGGATGTGTATAGATTGGTTGGCGTAGGGTATCAACGGGTGCAACGCATTGCATACCATAGTAACACTTAGATTGAAAGGTGGTGCGAGACAAATGTATTGAACGTGGACTACAACCGGGTCATAAGCAGCGACCGAGTACTTCCGAGAGTCACCTACAAACCCATTTCGTCCCATCCCGATAGCGCATGTTTGCGGAGGCCGCGATAGCAAAGAACGTCAGCGAATCAATGTCAGAATAGGTGGCTTTGACATCACTGATACGCTCTAATCGCAAACTGAATAAGAGCCAGGCGCGTAAAAGCTTCTATGCGTTGCGGTGAACCAAGCGCACGCACAGGTTCCCTTTAGTTCCTTTGGACACACAACGATATTAGTGGCTTGACTCACCTTCAGCCGCTCGGGATGATGGCACTAAATGAGCCCTGGGGAAACGTGCATGCTAGAGGATAATGCATCAAGGTGAATCCAAGCGACAAAGACAAAGCCATGTGTAAAAGTTACCCTGAGCTACTACGTATGAAGAACGGATATCAAAGAGCACGCCTTGATAGCCAGAGGCCACCGTTCGTTTCGAATGTTCGCCGAAGATCAGCTCCACGCAAATCCCCATGAGCTGGCTAAAAGACGGGAGAACGCTGGTGGGACGCGAGATAACTCAGTTCCTTATTACTGGCTGGGCCTTTCTACTCTCGGGAAGGCACAACGGCAAAGTTCTCTTCGGTATTCTACAAGATGGTTATCTATGCTGGGATCTCTGAATGATGACTTGAATACTCACCATGTCGACGTATTTTTGGACAATTCCCTGGAAATGGGACGCACCTGACACGACACAGTACAGCATCGAGTCTCCTGCAGGTGGTGGATCCGGCGACATCGTGGACAGAACGAAACAGCAACGAGCCCTGATCCTTTCTTCCGAGTCGGGTGCTCCCTGAGCTCCTTACTTCCTCCACCTCGCAAGGAAACAGCACCACTCGGCGCCTGGTCATCGGATCCACGTTCTATGCCATTCATGGCTGTGGGTTGGACCTGATTGATTGGCCCTGGCGGGACTCTTCCCCACAACTTTATTTGCAATGCATATCCATCTTACTCGTGGCCAGCACAAAAGGGGACAAAAACGCCGTCCGTTGCTGGTCGACGCTTTTTATTGGGCGAGACACAAGATCCGCTGCCCATTCTTGTCTTCTGACGCCCCTCTCCCGCCAAATATAAGATAACCGTATAGCCTTGCGCTTTTTGCCTCTCGCCCCCACAACCGCCTGCGCGCGTTCACCAAGACTTTCCGTTCAGTGTTGTGCCAGACTGTGTTTGCATCAAATCCGATATATAAGAGCCCATCAATCCGGAGTCTCGCCGACATCCACTTCTCACCCCCTCTCATCACCGAACGTTCAACGTCTTCCACAGCCATGCGCGCTCAAGCTGAACTCTACGTCCACCCCGAACTCACCGACTCCGAAATCTGGTCCAAGGACTCACGCGACAGCCGGGCGAAAGCTTATGTATACTCGGTGGTTGGAGTGCTCTCAGTAGCGGCAGCCTCAACATTCGCTGCGTACAAGTACACACCCTTTGGGAAGTCAATACAGGACAGGTACGTCGAGGTTTTGTGCGCTATTGTTCCCCAATTGTTTCTCCACTCCCATCGTCCGCCGTGGACCCTTGCTGTCGTGGTCTACCCTGTGCTATACCTGCTTGGGCCAATTTTGGTTCAATACAGTTATTCTTGTGTAAACTCGGCCTATATTTTTTGGGAGGTCTGGCGTATCTTTTCACTTCCTCTTCACGGCGCAGCGCACTGGAGCTGTATCCATCCGACTCTTCATCTCGGCTCTATCCTCCTTTCTTCAACTACGCCGCGAAGGGGCTGACTCGTCTTCCTGCACCTTTAGCCTCCTTGCTGGCCGTTGGCTATGACCAGCGACAATCTGCCACCATTACCTGATACCATCTCCCTGGGCTTATTTCTGAAACTGCCAGCGAACGCCTTCCGACATCTTCCAACGACAGCGTAAGCGGTGGCAACACGCATTTTCTCCACTTTGCCACCATAACCCCATTGCTACTGCGCACAAGGCATTCACATATCAACACCCCCCACATCACCGCCCTCGCATACCATTCCCGCATCCGCAGAGTATGTCTCCCAACGACCCCCATCAAAATCATGTGCAAACGCTGACACGAGGTCAGGGGGGAGGGGAAATCAACCCCTCATGACTCAACGCATATGACGTTCCCCTTTCCCCCGATGTCTAACCCATCATCCGTGCGATGCGCTTGGCTATTGGCATGGTGCGGTATTAGCGTTGGTGTTCAAGCTACGCGGAGTAATAAGGACACATCGGACATCTTGGGTCGACACTTTTTAACTCCGTACGGGTGCCTTGTGCGGCTTTATACCCCCGTTTGAGACGCTACGTGCTTTGCTCGCATGGGATGCGATGACGATGTTGATCGATGGAGGAGGATGTCACAATGTCAAAGTTTTTTACCATATGTTGCTTTCGCCCACTGTTGTGCGTTGTTGGGAGAAGTTCTTTGGTTGGTTTTGGGTTCGGTCCAGGGTATATGCGTACTAAGGTTATCCACCTCTTCTCTATTTGCTCGGTTTTCATTCTTTTCTCTCATGTATTACCAATTTGTCACTGCGTATCTCAACGCTCACCGCCATTCTTCAACTTTCCTGCTTTCTTCCCTATCCTCTCATTCCACATCTCGGAATATCCTCATACTGCTCGCATATACAAGCGCAATACTATCTCTCGCATCTCGTGTCACTGTCTCTGTGTAGTATAAATGCATCCTCCTTCCGCCTTCTTCTCCCATCCTCGTTCATTTCTATCTCAATCACGACGTTCCTCTCTGGTCTGTGTTTCTTCATCTCTCAATGACCTCTTTGTCCTATTTTTCGGATTCATGGTGCGCAAATATGATTATCGGCCTTTGCACTGCGCCGACTTTCGGCCCTGGTCTTTTCCGTCCTGACCGCAAATTTTCATCTTCTATCCACATGAACCAACGTGTTGCGTATTGCGAGATCATGAAAATATCAATTTGGATGGTAAAAGTGGTGGGTTGTGGCTTGAAAGCCTCGTCAAGCTCGTATTTGCTTCAAGTTCCATCAAGTGCACTTGGTGAGTGTTGTTTCGCCTTATCGCAGCAGGCGAGAATCCTCAATGAGGAAACGGTAACAGAGATTTGCATTGGCTTTTCCGCAATTTATCTTTGTTTTTTCTGTTCTAGTGCAGGACGTTGCACATACTCGGAAATACATTAAGGAGTTGAGTTCAGAGGCCTAGCCAGCGATTTGATAAAAGTCACGTTCCAGATCCAAATTCAGGTGGAAATGCGTTTCTGGGCATTGACTCGGAGGGCGATCGTCGTTGCCTGTCTTTAGGCAAACACGCTGTGAGAAGGCAATGCCTTTTGATTGTCCAAGCGACCATAGAGTATGTCGTCAATTCAATTGTACTATCAAGCATCTTCACAGCATTTCGACAGCATTCCCATTTCGGCGTGGGGATAGGGTGCTAACACACGCTAAGCTACGCTACATAGCGAGACTATCCGATTAGTCCCTCCCTTTCCTCAGCATAATGACCCATCAGCCGCGCCCCGTCTCCTCAACTTCCCAGTCTCCAGGCTTTTTCTCCAACGCGCGGGACACCAGTGTCGGCAGAGACCTCATAAGTGTCGCAGGCAATCACACCGTCCACAGTCATACCCACATTTACAATCCTCCTCACCTCCAGTTACAGGAAGAAGGTGGTTGCTCTCAGCGCCCCGTATTCTCTTGCTTATGCTCTCTCGTTCTTCTTGCTAGCTCGGAATGCTTTGCATGACATAATCGCTCGCAACGCCATGCACGATGGCGATCAAAGAACTGAAGGGCTTGAATTCCACCCCGACACTCAAAGGACCCCTCGCGCAAATATTATTCAATGGGTGCTAGATATCCAACGGTTGGAGGACATTCTCTGGCTGAAGGGTGCTATAGGCACGGGTAAATCAGCACTTTCCAAGAAGATAGCGGACATGTTTCACGGCGGAGAGGTCGATGGTCAATTAGCGGCAAGCTTTTTCTTCTTGAGAGAAGATCCGACTCGCAACCACCCAGGCAAATTTGCCGTTACGATTGCCTACCGCTTGGCTGTTTCGTTCCCGGAAGTTGGAGAGAGGATAGGGGCTGCAATTACTCGAGATCGTACTTTATTGACAGCAGAAATAACTCACCAGTGGGCGGAGCTTGTGGTGAGGCCAGTGAAGGAAGTGATAACATCTACAATCCCGGCGGTTATCGTCATTGACGGTTTAGACCAATGTGGAACAGCAGCAAACCAAGTGCAGATTCTCGACCTCATCTCGTCGTGTGGATCCGACTTTCCCATCGCATTCCTGATCACGAGCCGTCCCGACCCACACCTTCTGAATGCATTCGAGGAGAATTTCGGGCGGCGCGCCGTGATGCACTATAAGGTCACCGAGCTTGGTGATAGCGAGGAAACTCGTGCGGAGATGAAGACATTCCTTCACCACTCGTTTTCCAGCATTCGCAAGAAGAACCCGACAGCATTCCCCTCGGACGTGGAATGGCCAGATGAGCAAACAATCGACAAGATTCTTGACTGGGCATTTGGTCGATATCTACTTCTCTCGACGATAATACAGGCAGTAGGTTCTGATAAGGATCCTCGTGCAGCCCTCGAGAAGGTCCTCGATAAAATGCCTACATATAACCAAACCGTGACGCCCCAAAAACTTGTCATTGCGATCGATATTGGAACAACATACAGCGGAGTATCCTACAGGTGGGTGGCTTAACTGCTTGTTATGATTGCACCCATAACGATCTTTGAAGCATCCTGGATCCGTATACAACCCCAAAAATAAAGAGTGTTACGAGGTACCGCATTAGTGCCGACGCTTCATTCATCCAGATAAGCTAAACTTTGACAATAGGTTTCCTGGACAGAATGCGAGCGGTGGAGATCCAAGGATACCATCGGTTGTCATCTATGACCGGTTTGGAAACATCAAGGCAGTCGGAGCTAGGACAGAAAATCCGGCTCTTCAAGTGCAGGCAGAGGATGAGGGGTTGTCCAGAGCAGAGTGGTAGGTCAAATGGGTATTACTACGGCCTTTTTGACGAGCTTTCCAGGTTTAAGCTACACCTACGACCGAAGGAATTGGCGCCCATAGGAGCAATTAAAGATATTCCTCCACTCCCTCCGAACAAGACAGTTATGATGGTCCTTTCAGACTTTCTTCACTACATTGTCGAATGCACACGGCAGTTCATCATCGACAGTCACGTCAATGGCACGGTCATTTGGGAATCTCCTAAAGAGTTTATCTTAACACATCCAAATGGGTGGGGTGGTCCACAACAATTTCAGATGCGAGAGGCAGCTGTGATGGGTGGGATCGTACCGGATTCACAAGATGGTAGGGATAGTATTCACTTTTTGACGGAAGGAGAAGCCTGCCTGCATTATTGCATTGCTAACAATATTATGCCCCGTAACTTAACGGTTCGTCAGGACACCCCCTGTTAACCACATCGATAATGACTTAGACTAGGAAAGCGACGGTATTCTGATCATTGACGCTGGCGGAGGAACCATCGACACGAGTGCATATCGGAAGCGACAAGAAGGCGAGGCTATGTATGAGGAGATTGCCATCCCACAGTGTGAGGTGTTTCTAATCCTTCCATTGTCTGCACGTTATGGATTTGGACGCAGGTTTTCTTCAGGGTTCAGTTGTTGTTAGTCAACGTGCACACTTGCGCCTTGAAAGTAACGTTGTCTATCCTGTTCGATCCTCCGATTCTAATAGCTTCATAGTGTACCTTGCTGGCTCGAAATATCGTGATGACATTTCAGGGATAGTCTCATCATTTGATAAGACTACGAAACTCAGCTTCATGGACTCTGACCAAGTCGAATACACCCACTTCGGTAGCAAGCATGATAATGACAAGAATTTCAACATCCGCAATGGCACGTTGAAACTGAATGGGTAAGGTTGAAACACGACGGATCCTATGTATCATCTGTAGCCGCTCATTTGATCTAGGACTACTATCGCTGGGTTCTTTGAACCATCAATTAAATGTATGGAATCCGTAATCAAGAAATCACACTCGGAACATAACATTAAGGCAAGTACCAATAGGAGCATTTGAACTCGCTAATATCCGTGTAGACTGTACTTTTCGTCGGCGGATTTGCTGCTAATGAATGGGTTTTCAAATCATTGAAGGCTATCTTTGATCCTCTCGGGATATCTATCTACCGACCTGACCACCACATGTACGTGTCACCTCTGAATTTGAAGGATATTCATGAAGGTGATTTCCCAGGGCAAAAGCAGTTGCTGATGGTGCTGTGTCATTTTTCCTCGAGAGCCATGTGAAAGCCCGAATTTCCAGATGTGCATTTGGCACTTTCTGCAGATTATCGTATAATCCAAACGACCCGGAGCACGTTCTCCGCAAATCTAAACTCAAAATTTCTCAAGATGGTGTCCTGCGTTTCCCCTCGTGCTTCTACATGATGATACCCAAAGTACGTGCACTTTATGTGTTTAAACCTCTCTCATTTCCCTGTTTAGAACACAAAAATTACTGAGGATCAGCAATATAGACGGCCATACAACATAACAAAGTCGACGTATGAAGAATTAGTTAATGAAAAGTTCCCAGTCGTGATGTTTGGATATTTTGGGGAGCTGGCAGAACCATATTGGATCGACGGTACCAACCCCGTGCATATCCCGTTGAGGCTAGGATTACTCACAGCGCTTTGCATCGACAGAAAATATACAAGATTATCGAGTCGTTGGCTTGATACCCATCAATGTCACAGATGTGAAGCACCTTATTCGGAGACAAGCTAACCCATCTGGGGGTTTCTTCTACGAAATTTCCTTTGACCTGATTTTGTTCTTTGGTCTCACAGAGTTGAAGGCTCAGATTTACTGGACGGACTCTGATGTACGTCTTTTATCTACTGCAGTAATTAGGGTTTCTTATATCCAAGTGCTAGGGTGAGGTTAAGCACAGGTGATCATTCCCACTGCACCATCTAAATGCAAAGCTGAATTCTTATAGGAGTCGCGTCTTTGTGGTTTGTGACGAGAACCGACTGAACAATTTTGGGAATCATTAGTTCTCAACATTAGTTGTATTTTTAATTGAACGCCTTGGTGTATACTTGCTGTGTAATCTCTGCATCATTGAAGGATGAACCAAAATGTGGGAAGGGTATCCCAAATGTTCGAAAGCGGAGAGCTTTCTCATAGGCGTTACAGAAGCTCTAAACTGAGGTGCCGCCCTAAGTACGTGGAAAACTTCATTGAGCTAGGAACTCGAGCACATAAATACTTCGATATTGTTTTGTTTTCAAGACAAGCAACATGCATTCGTCCACCCACTGCTGACCACTGTTTATCTCTATTTGCCTCGAGTCCTACCTAAAACTTTCATCTAGTCGACCTTACACTTGCAACGTATCAGTCAATTGAGTCGGCCAGAATCGCTGGCTGTTCGATCTGTGCCGGAGATAGGTGTATACAGGGGAGTTAGGCATATCCATTGAAGATGGTAATTTCCTTAACATTCTAAATCAACGCTCGGTTGGGCGCTGATCTAAGTATGGTGTTCTCGGTCATATCTTTACGGTATTTCAACATGACATAGGACAGCCTGAGGTGGCAGTTCCACTCAAGATAGACAGCTGATTCTGAAGACTGCTGTGTCGTCGCTTGTCGACTTGTTTTCGCCTTCCCTACAATGGATGCTCCGTCGCCTCCCTCGTCATCACCTCCCCTCTCGTTAGAATTCCTCACCAATGCACGGGACACCAAGGTCCATAGAGACCTCATCAATGTCGCAGGCAACCACACTGTCAATCAGACTATCAATCACATTCACAATCCCCTGCCAACTACTCAGCTACAAGAGAAAGGTAAGTGTTGCATGCGTTTCGGATCGTCCTATTTTTAGAACTTTTACTGCTGCAAGTGCAAAACGCCTTGTACGATGTAATTGCTCGCAACGCCATGCATGATGGTGATCAACGGACCGGAAAACTGGATTTCCATCCCGGCACTCGAAAGGCCCAGCGCACAGCAATAACTTCATGGATGCTAGACCCTCAACGGTCGGAGTGCATTCTCTTGCTGATGGGGGTAGCTGGTACCGGAAAATCAGCTCTTTCCAAGAGGGTAGCGGACGATTTTCACAATCGAGAGGTCGAGGGTTTGTTAGTGGCCAGCTTTTTCTTCCTGAAGGAAGACCCAACTCGTAACCACCCTGGCAAATTTGCCGCTACGATTGCCTATCGCTTGGCTGTTTCACTCCCAGAAGTTGGAGAAAGGATTGGGGTTGCGATCGTTCAAGACCGTACATTGTTGACAGCAGAAATAAATCGCCAGTGGGCGGAGCTTGTGGTGAAGCCAGTGAAGGAGGTGATAACATCGACACTCCCAGCAATTATTCTCATTGACGGTTTAGACCAATGTGGAACCGCAGAAGATCAACACCAGATCCTCAATTTAATCTCATCCTGTGGTCCCGATTTTCCAATTGCATTCATTATTACAAGCTGCCCCGAGCTGCGCCTTGTAGCTGCATTCGAGGAGAATCTAGGGCACGCTGGGATGAATCATAGAGTCATTGAACTCGGGGACAGCGAGGAAACTCGTACAGAGATGAAGGTGTTCCTTGACCACGCATTCTCTGGCATTCGTAAGAAGCACCCAACAGCATTCTCGTTGGATGAGAAATGGCCGGATGAGCAGACAATCACCAAGATTCTTGACTGGGCATCCGGACGATACCTCCTCCTCTCAATGGTAGTTCAATCGGTAAGGTCCAGCGATGATCCCCGAGCCGCTCTTCAGGAGGCCCTCGAAAAAGCGCCTACGAATAAGGAAACCATGACACCCCCAAAATACTCAAAGCTCGTCATTGCGGTTGATATTGGAACAACATATAGTGGGGTGTCCTACAGGTATGTATACGACGTGTTTGTTTTATAACTACACGTATAACGAGACTTGAAGCATCCTAGATTCGCATCTAGCTCCGAAAATCAGATGTGTTACAAGGTGTCGTGTTCTTGACACCCTCAGTCATTGAGATACGCTGAATACATATTAGGTTTCCTGGACAGAGTGGCAGTGGTGGGGATCCAAGGATACCATCGGTTGTTATCTATGACCGGTTTGGAAACGTCAAGGCAGTTGGAGCTGAAGCAGAAAACCCAGCCCTTCGAATACAAATAGAAGATGAGAATTGGTTCAAAGCGTATTGGTAAGTAGCATATACGATATTACACCCTTCTGACAGGTTTTCCAGGTTTAAGCTGCACCTACGGCCGAAGGAATTGGCGCCTATAGGGTCAATTAAAGAAATACCCCCTCTACCTCCAAATAAGACGGTTACGATGGTCTTTGCAGACTTTATTAGCCACATTGTCAGATGCACACAGGAGTTCATTATTGACAGTCATACAGATGGAATTGCGATTTGGGAATCTCCTAGGGAATTTATATTCACGCATCCAAATGGTTGGGGTGGCCCACAACAGTTCCAGATGAGAGAGGCAGCTGTTATGGCTGGAATTATCCAAGATTCGGCTGATGGGCGGGATAGCATTCATTTTTTGACGGAAGGAGAAGCCTGCCTTCATTATTGCATTGTGAACAATATCCTGCCTCGCAACCTAACAGTATGTAGTGTTGCCATCTGCTGAGCATGCTAAGTGTGATCTGTTCTAGACGCGAGATGGTGTTTTAATCATCGATGCCGGTGGAGGGACCATCGACTCAAGTACCTATCGCAAGCGACAAGAAAACGAAGCTACATACGAAGAGATTACAATCCCACAGTGTGAGTTGCTTCTGGTCTTTATATGGCATACGTGTCACGAATCGCAATGCAGGTTTTCTCCAGGGATCAGTTATCGTGACGCAGCGTGCACATTCACGCCTCGAAAGTAATATTTTCAATGTCATATGATCTTCTAATTCCAACCCCTCTGCAGTGTACCTTGCTGGCTCAAAATATCGTGATGATATCCCAGGAATAGTCTCATCGTTTGATAAGACTACGAAAATCACGTTCAAGGATGTTAATCAGATGGAGTACACCCAATTTGGTAGCAGGCATGACAACGATAAGGATTACAATATTCGCAATGGCACATTGAAGCTGAATGGGTAAGGCTGATACTTGGCAGAGTATATGTAGCACCTGTATCTCATTGCGTTCAGGTCCACAGTTGCCAGCTTCTTTGAACCATCAATCAAATGCATGGAATCCGTAATCAGCAAATCACACCTGGAGCATGAGATCAAAGTAAAGTCGTTCACAGAGGCTCTTTTAGTATGCTAACACCTCTGTAGACTGTGGTTCTCGTTGGGGGATTTGCTGCCAATGAATGGGTCTTTAAATCGTTGAAGGCCACCTTCGATAATGTTGGGGTATCAATCTACCGCCCTGACCACCACACGTATGTTTCATCTTTGCATCCGACATTCTGGGATAATTTATGAAGGTGATTGTTGCAGGGCTAAAGCAGTTGCAGATGGTGCAATATCCTACCTCCTTGGGAGCCATGTCAAGGCCCGGATTTCCAGATGTGCTTTTGGTGCAAAGATATGGTTGATTTATGATCCCAAAGATCCCGAGCACGTCCTCCGGAAATCAAAGCTCAAAACTTATAATGATGGCAGCCTGTGTTTTCCTGACGCCTTTGACATCACCATACCCAAAGTAAGCACCTTTTCAATGTTTCTATTAGTCTCATTCTGTATCATTGTCATAATTCCCAGAATACACGAGTCACTGAGGAGCAACAATACCGACGGTCATATGGCCGTACAGGGTCAACATTTGAAGGACTTGTTGACAACCAAACCCCAAGCACGATTTACGGGTATTTTGGTGAACTTGCCAGACCAGAATGGATCAATGGTAGTACAATCTCATGTTTATCTCGTCAAGATTAGATTTACTAATTGTCTTTTGTGATGCTAGAGAACCCGAATGATTATCGGCTTATTGGCAAAGTTCCCTTCGATACGACAGGCGTCAGGCACCTCATTCAGAAGGAAGTCAACTCATCTGGAGATGTCTCCTATGCGATTTACTATGATATCATCTTGTTCTTTGGGCTTACAGAGTTGAAGGCCCAAATTGGCTGGAAAGAATCAGATCACGTATGTCGTTGATCTGCTCTAATCATTTCAATTTTTAGCTTATGCGTGATTGCTAGGGTGAAATCAAGCATCTGTAATTCATTTTGTCGTTATGTGTAAATGTGAAGCTGAATCTGTCACAGGAGCCGTATGTACGTGGTCTGTGACCAGCAGCAGCAGGACAATTTGTAGTTTTTATACGCGCGTTTGTCCAGCGCACAATAACCACTATTACCTGTCGCGTTCAACGAAGTAGTATAATGCACGCTCTTATTGTGTATTTACTTGCAATGCGCTTGACGTTGCGGCAACGAAGATCGTGCTTTACTAAGACAAGCGCACTGTCAAAACGAAGACGTGCACTATTATGCGTTGTTGGTTCATCAGCTAGAGTCGGCAACGTCAAACTTGTGCATAATGCCATAAAATAACTCCAATCCCGGAGTTATCTCACCTCTGTCCTATTTCCCAAGTTCTCTACGGCGCCACACGCCTCCAGATCACCCTTCTACGTCCTAAAAAGTAACACCCACCGCATGAGTCAAGGTGCATGGAGCAACGCGCACCAGCTCGGGCTATACACAGGGAAAAGGTCTTCACCATTATTTTGCATTGCGGGCCTTGTGAACAATCTGGTGCGGCAAGTCCAAATCTTTGTACAGATGGATTGATATTCGTTGATACTTCTAAATTCGTGAATTTTATGTCCTGGCCTAAATTTTCTAACGTCGATATTCAAGACACGTACCCATCAGTTGTACCTCAAGTTCCAGAGATTATATGCAGCTGTAATGGATCCGACGGAGTTCGTGTCAGCAAATCACTTGATTGCTCTGCTGTCCACTCAAAGAACCGCAGAAATGTGTCAGGAAATCTCATAAAATTGGTAATATCTGTTGCTAGGAAAGCCAAGGCTGACCAACGCGCACTAACCGTGCCAATATAGTAACCGACCCTATTGGCGCATCAATTGGGAAAGAATACCAACATTAACTTCCGCATCACTTGCTTACTGATCTTCTCCAATGCAACCAAAAAAGGGAATACCCTGGCAGTCGAAGCTGAGTGCCATCACTCCAAACCACAGAAATCGAAATTGCGGTTCCGTGTACTGATGTAAGGTGCTATCAATAGCCTCCTCTCTGAGCTGGATGGCGGCACAACCACCATGTCACTCGCCACTCTACTCGAACTTCAAGGCCATTTGAACAGAGCCATTGCAGATCTCCAGACCATTACATCTGAGACGTCCACGACGATACCCAACTTGGATGAGCCGTTCCACCCAGATAGCGAGCTTTTTCGTGTTAATCCTGTTGCGGAGGAGGCTGCCGCTATCGCCAGCGCGGCGGCGTTGCACATTGCAGCGATCTTGAGGCCACCGCAAGTCTTTTTGTACCAAGTAGCTGCAGGGGTATGACTGTGTGTCTATCCACCGTATTGCCTTCTCTGCAGCTGAATTATTTATTAGTCCTTGTTAGCCTCTGCATTACGCATCTGTCTTGAATCTAGCGTCACGGAAATTTTACATGAAGCAGGGCCAAAGGTATAGATAGAAAATGCGCTCGTATAAGATGCGTGAATTTACTTTGAGCAGGGGTTACACGTTACGGAAATCTCAGCACAGAATGGACTGAACCCCGACAAGCTCAGTGAGTTGTTCGACATTGCTACGAAAGCTTTCAGCCGAGAACTTGTCGGTGCTCAGCACGGTTCCTTCGAGCTCTTGCAACACATCACATCTACCGTGAGGTCGAGCCAGACGTGTTCGCCAACAACAGGTCATCGGCCTTGCTCGACACCCTGAAGCCGAGCAAAGAAGTTCTCTCAGAGTATGCGTGCTGCTAGTTTTGCCTCGAACCTCGCAAATAATGTCCCAATCCGCAGTCCCGAACACAAGCACGACAACACTGGTGGATTCACCGCGCTAGTCAGTCACCAGTAAGTCATCGCAGAACGAAGAGACAAAAACAGCTCTTTCATTGGTGGTCTAGCCTTGATGAAGCCTTCAAGGCTAGTGCTTGGGGCTGGGAGGCAGCCTCTGATCCTGTTACTAGTCACTCCGGAAGCGAATCCGCTGCTCCATGGACTCGTGCCTTCAATACAAAGGACAGCTTCTGGCAAGTTTTAGAGAGGCCAGAGGAGAAATTCCGTCATCATCGGTTTAACATTGCCATGAAAGGAGTTGCAAGTTTTCAGCCGTTTGCCACGGTTGTTGAAGGTAGGCATTGATACGACGCGATACCTTTATACTTTTGCGAATAATGCTCAATTCTACTTTGAAGTATTTGATTGGAAGGCACTCGACCCCGGCTCTGTGGTTGTCGATGTCGGCGGTGGTATTGGGAGCGCGATGATGGCGCTCGCCAAGGAATTCCCGCATCTCACGTTGGTCGTACAAAATTTGCCTCATGTCATAGATCAGGCAAAAGAGGCAAGTAGTTTATCAGCTTCATACGAAAGACTTCACCGACTCAAGTTCACAACAAGGCCTGGGAAAGCTCAGCGCCAGACGTAATCGAGTCTGGCAGAGCAATTCTGGAAGGTAAGCGGGGGATCAACGCAGTAACAGTGCAGGTAGGCTGACTGCCGTAATCAAGTCCAAGATTTCTTGACTCCACAGCGACGAACAGATGCATCCGTATTCTTCCTCAAGCACATTCTTCACGACTGGTCCGACGAGCGCCGCAGAGTCGTTCTCACTCACCTCCGCCAAGTGGCCACTCCTCAGACAAAATTGATAATAATGGATGCAATCATTCAATTCGCATGTCGCGATGTGTCCGAAGAAAGCGCCACAATTCCGGGACCTATTCCTAGAGAAGCGCCGGCACCACTGTTGGCGAATTATGGAGCTGTGACTGGCATGGCATACTACGGGGACTTGATCGTAAGTCTCGTGCACCATTCAAGGCCTGAGGAAGGGATACTGAAGCGACCTCTAGATGCATGCGTTGTTTAATTCTCTCGATCGCACAATTCGTCATATGGACCGACTCTTGCGGAGTACTGGGTGGAAACTTGTTGCGGTCAATCGGTTACCTGGTGACCGCACATTCGCTCAACCTATGGTGGCGATTCCAATTTGAGTGTCACTCACCGTCATTCCTATCCATTTTTGAGAACATAGGCGGGGCGACTCTGATCTCAGGCAGGTCTCTTGCTTAACATGCCCTGAGCTTTCCCCTATGTCAATCTATTTTAATATTCTCTGTGTTTTTTGTATCTGATGTGTATACTGTCCCTATTTGAGCCGCAATTAGTTGTGGAGTGCTAGTATAACCTCAGCGATGGCCGCATCTCTCCCAAGCCCTATGCAGAGTTTGATGCTACTAAGTTGGTACCATGAAGAGCGCGCAACTACTGACCTGAAGAGCACGCATATAGTTTAGGTCGTTTGTACTACTTAACATGCCGAGCGATACACCGCGAGTCGCAAAGAGCGCGCATGCGCGTTGTTGTGTCTTATTTGTTCACCCACCCTCAATCCACCAAGTCCGACGAGCCTGGCAATATCTCCGACGACAATCCAACCCCATGATGCCGCTAAAATAACCACAATTTCCGAGTCATTTCATCTTCCCCCTCCTTCCAGGCTCTCTGAGGCCCGACTCTGTCTTATCTACCAACCGCACTGATATGCGCACAGAACCACAACTTGAAGCATGACACTCACACCCAGATCCATCCTCCACATCCCCAAAAGCAACGTCCACCGGTTCGGCCAGGGCGCGTGGAGCAACACGCCTCCGGTGTTCAAGGCGCTAGACTGGCACATCGCTTCCTCGTCCGAGGCTTGGGCGATTGTTGGGTCGAGCTCGTCGGCCAAGTCTGCATTGTTCCAGGTGCGTGGCGTGTGTGCACTCGTTGCACGGGCTTACAGTGCCGTGGTGTGCTACAGACGTTGTTGGGACAGCATAGAATAACACCAGCTCCTCCTCCGCCTTATGGTCTATACCCGTTCCTCTACCCCTCAGACCCGTATTCGAGAATAGGCTTCGTGTCGTTCTCGCATCGTGCTCGGGCGACCGGAGGAGGGTTCGTAGACTATTCGGCGAGATACGGTGCAGTGAGAGACGAAGACCGAATCACGCTCAGACAGAGCATGTTTCCGGAGACGATTCCGGAGGATTTTTTGATCAAGGAGAATATTTTGCCTTTACATGCGCAGAGTGCTGCGCGGAAATTGAGTGAGGAAGAGGAACAGGTGAGGAGGGAGAAGGAAGAGAGGTTTGAGAAGTTGGTTGAGGCTATGGGATTAAAGGGCTTGCTGGAATTGCCACTTATCGCGTTGAGCAATGGACAAACAAGACGCGCAAGAATTGTCAAAGCACTCTTGTCGAATCCTGCGCTGTTGCTTCTCGATGAACCTCTGAGTGCGTATATCACATCTATTCATTCCACCCATCCGCATTGACGCGACATCCTTTGCAGCGGGTCTGGATGCACAAACGAGACCGACGGTACTATCCCTTCTGCACGACCTTCACGCCTCCCAAGCGCCCCACATCATCATGGGCCTACGTACCCAAGACGCGGTTCCGGACTGGATAACCCACCTAGCATTCATCAACAACGACGCAGTCACGACGGGGAGAAAGGACAAAGTCCAAGAGCTCATTCATCACCACCATTCAAGCAAACTGGACGTGCCCAATATGACAACGCGTTCTTCAGCAGAACGGCCACCTGGTCCGATATTAGTGGACATGAAGAATGCAACAATCAAATATGGTCCTCGTATTGTGAGACTCATTTACCCACAGCCATCTCTATAAACCTGACGCGTCCAAACAGGTCCTCAACAACATCACATGGCAGATCCGCGCCGGAGAACGGTGGCACCTCCAAGGCACAAACGGTACGTCCACGCCCCCCATACCATCGTATCCCAACCAATCGTCCACTGTTCCACAGGATCCGGAAAAACGACACTCCTCTCCATCCTCACAGGCCAACACCCGCTCTCCTACACCCTCCCGCACCTGCACCTCCTCCACCCGCCCCGCCACCGCCGCTCGATCCCCACGCCTTACCTCGCCTCCCAAGTCTCCCTCATCTCCCCCGAGCTGTTTGACGCCTTCCCGCGTCGTGCGGGAGGAGGAGGGAGCGGGAAGGGAATGAAGGGAATGACGGTGTGGGAGGCGATCGGGACGGGGTTCGATGGCGTTTACGTGCCCGGTGGAGAGGGAGGGGTTGGGAAGGGCGTGATGCGCGAGGTCACGAGCGAGGAGAGGCAATGGCGGATTCAGCGAGTCAAAGACGTTCTCCGAGGCTTGGGTCCCGAGACCTGGGTCTGCGACGGCAGCGAGCCCACGACCGACGGCCAAACCGAGCGCAAGAGGACGAACGAGAGTTTTGCGGAAGAAGAGTTCGCCTCGTTGCCGATCAGCGAGCAGAGGATGGTGCTGCTAATGCGGGCGCTGGTTGGGCGGGCGCCTGTTGTGCTGCTGGATGAGGCGTGGAGCGGGATGGAGGAGGGGATGGTTGACGCTGTTAGGAGGTATTTGAGGAGTCCGGAGGGCGTTGGGGAGGACCAGGCTGTGGTTGTTATCACACATTGGGAGGAGGAGGTGCCGTGGAGGAAGGAGGATGGGATTAGGAAGTTTAGATTGGAGGGTGGTGTTGGAAGGGTTGTGGATGATGAGTGAGCTTGGCGACTCGTTTGGCGAGATCAGGGTTGATAGTGCTGGCGTTATCAAAGCCAATAAGTGCCCGTAAGCGCCCTGTTCTTTAGTTTATCTACTTACCCACCGACTGATCTCAGATCCCAGATGACCGCTGTGGCGTCCACCGCGATCACAAGCCACAAAAAATGACGAGCCTACATGTTGTCATTGGTAGAAAAAGTGGTATATTGATCCATTGCGTCACTAATACATGCCAAACACCCGTCCGTACTGTAGTCCTAGTAATATCCCTTGAGACGAAACGACATGCGAGTGGGTATATGCGTGTCACGCGAGAGTGCCATTACTGAACCCGAAATGTGGCACCGTCTAAGATCCAAATAGAAGCCCAGGAACAATTGCGTTGAGTTGTTGGAAATGGAACAGCGAGACAGAGGAGGGGGGATAATAGCAGCAAGGACATGGCTAACGTACATTGTCCATGCTCGTATCCATGACAATGTCCACATCGTGATCGTATCCGTGCTCGTGGTGGGCTGTAGGAACGAACCGGGGTGGGACGACGGCCCATGGGGCTTGATAGGGACCTAGAGCTTGAGGTGGATGTGCGCCAGCCATCTGAGCTTGGGAGTGGCATTCCGCTCGTAGTTCCTGCAAGGTGGCATCGAGACGTCAGCGTCATCACGGTGCCCCGCACGGAGAGAAAAGGACGAATTGGAAGCAGGGTCGTCTGCATCCGAGTCTGCGAACAGTGACGCAAAACTCCCCGACCCGGAGACATGCGCAATCTTCCAGGTCCCCCGCCCTGGAAAAAAATCTACCCACCCCGAAACTCGCGCCCCGCTGCGACGCGGATGGCGTGGTACTCTGCAAGGCCTGTCCACTCACACCCACACCCACACCCGCACCCGCAGCCAACAGCATCTGCGCCTCGCGATACCTCGCGACCCTCCTCGAGCCGGCAATCTTCCGCTGTCCAGGGCGTCTGCCGACGTTATCCCCAAATATGTCGTCGCTGTCGCTGTCGGCCTCGTCTTCCTCGTCGTCGGCGTATTCGGAAGAGTCGGCGCCGGGGTCGACGACCATGCGGTTTTGGACGGCCGAGAGGGGCGGGAGCTTGATGACCAGCTTCTCCGAGGGCGCCAGGCCGATCTCGGGGTGCGGGTAGCCGTGGTGGGCGTGGGTGCTCGCGAGGGTGGACTGCTGTGGCGGTGGGGAGAAGAAGGGTGTGGCTGCTGTTGTGGTTGTTGTGGAGGTGACGCTTGCTGTGATTGGCTGATGGGACATCGTGTTGGTATACAGTACAGGTCTAGATAGCCAAGTGTAATAAGAAAGGGCGGCGCCGTAAAAGCCGAGAAAGAGGACAGATAGCAGGTGATAGGTACGAGGAGGACATGCGACAGACGGGGTTATATAGGCTACAGTGGCATCGCCACAGTCGACGGAAAGAGACAGCTCTTGTGCTCGAACAGAACAATCCCAGGCAACGTGTTCGGAGAGAAGGAGCTGATAATAACCTCTCCCTTGTTACATCTCCCCAAATGCCACTACTTGGCCTTGGGCTGCGCTCCTCAAAACATATGCTAACAACCACCCGAGAATAGAAGCCCACCCCTGCACTGGCGTGTGTGCCAGGCCATCATAATCAAATCATTCTTGCCTTCTACAGCTTGGATTTCCTAGCCACCCAAAATTCCGCCTTGTACACCCACCGCATCATCGCCTTCATGTCCGCCGTGTACTCGCACTCGACGCTTCTCCTCCTCACCACCCCGTCCTCCTCGTTTTCGCCGTGGATAGTGAACCCAATTTCTTCCGCAGCCCTGAGGACCTCGTCCAGACTGAGCTCAACCATGGCTTGGGCACCAGACGTCCAGAGGAGAGGACCAAGATTGATCCATGTGCCACCGGGCTTCAACAGTGCGTGGATCTGATCGAGGGTGGCGAACACGTCGAGCGATGTGTCAATAAAGAAGAGGGTGACAATAAAGTCGAATTGTCCTCCTTCCCCTGTGTCTGTGGCTGAGCTGTTGGACCCTTGTGGTGACGTGGACTTGGACGTGGACGCTGAGGGCGAGTGTGATGGTGATGGTCCCTGCGACCAGAATGCGGATTTTGTCGGTTTGGTGGGCAAAGTGAGGAAATCCTTTTCCACTAGATGGAATTTCGGTCCCAGACGTGGCACCTCGTCCGGGAACGAGATGGCACGGAACAAAGACTCGTTTGAGCGTTGATGCGAGAACCAGTGGGCGTAAGGTCGTATCTTGTGTTGATTCCTGAGTGCCGTAGTTTTCTCTGAGAGTAAGAACCGGAACGCGAGGTTCATGTAGTACGAAAGTTCGTTGGCAGTCGTGTCATAGCCTGTACATCGTCAACGACCATCCTGTCCACTCCAAAGAGCAACCTACCAAGCTTTGATATCTCCCAAGCCAGCCTCCCCAGCCCCGAGCCGGGCACAAGCACCCTCATCCGCCCTCTCTCCTCACCCCCCTCCCTCCTCAACACATCCAAAATCGGCCCGAAAGTCCTCTCCCTCTCCACAATCCCATCCTCGCTCCAGTCCCTCACATAATGCTTCAACGCCTCCCTCACGCGCATCAGCTCGCCCTGGCTCCCAATCCCCTTGGCCATCATCCCCACCTCGATCCTGTCAACCCCCATCTCCTCCACCGCCAGCTCCGCAATCCGCTCCGCCACGAGCGAGTTCACCTCGATCGACGTCTTGAGCTTGTCCAGCTTCTGCCCATACCGCAGCGCGCTCCCGAGCCGCTTCGATTTCCGGCCGAGGGCAGAGTACGCGCCCCGCATGCGCGCGAGCTCGGTGTGGGAGAGGTGCGGGTACTGGGTGAAGCCGAGGTAGGCGCGGCGGAGGGAGAACATGCCGTCGTTGAGGAGTCTGTGCGAGGGCCTGAGCGAGAGGAGGTCCAGGAGCTCGGACCAGCCGCCAAGGGGCTGGAAGACTTTCAGGACGACGACGAGGAGGAAGAGAGGGAGCAGGCTGGCGAGGAGGATGTCGGAGGTGAGGAATGTCGACTGGGACCCGGACGCGGAGTCGGGCGTCGTGCCAGCGGACATGGTTGAAAACGGTGATGATGGTGACCGTCGCAGTCAAGAGCGAAGCTCGAAGCTTGCCTGCCCAGACCTGGGTAATATACGCCGAAACGTCGGACACGAAGCAAAAAGACTTGGAAGGGCGTGGCTCAGATCATGATTGTGGTGGTACACGAAAGATTACGCTACACGGCAATGGCGATGGGCATGTGCACACACCCACCGCGGCCAAGAATAGACCATCAAATTTACCAAACCTACAAAAAGTGCCCTACATACAACCACCCCGAAATACTCCCTCCCCTGCGCCACTGCAGCAGGCCTAATTCCACGCAACCTCAGCATAGACACCCAATGCCGCGTTCGCCAAGATGGGGCTGTACGCCGACACGTCACCCATCGTATACTGCCTCTCCGTCTGCAGCGAATTCAGCATCGGCACGAGCTGCGACGCGATAAAATCCACAAACACCAGGTCGACCGGCGTCTCGTCCGGCAGCGCTGGGACCTTGGACCCAATAAAGTCAGGCACTGGGTTGAACGGCAGCGGTGTATGGAGCGTGTCGTCGCCGATGCCAGGGCACGCCTAGAATAAAAATAAAGTGACGGTGCAGCAGTGTGATGTTGAGTGCCATGCCGGGAAGGAGGACAGTCGCAGTCATGTGTAACCGCGTACTGCGAGGGTACTCACGTCATGCGTCACGTATCCCAATGTCGCATTCCCCGCCGCCGTCCTCCGTCGCTCAACCCCGCTGTGTCGCCGGTCCATCTCCTCCAGCCACTCCATGTATCTTTTGTCAACGTAGCCAAGGCCATATGCTCTCTTTTCCCTCTCGCTCACCAGTCCTCTCCTCCTCTCCTCGGCTCCCTGGTGGTTGAGAGCAGGCAGCACCTGTCTCGCCACACGCAAGGGAACCTCGGGGATGAAGAGGAACTGATCGGCGAACGGTGACGTCGTGAACTGATCGTTCTTGGTGAAGGAACCAGCGTAGAGGTCAAAACGCTGGCTTCCCGAGTTGGTGATCATGATGTTGGGAATGCTGGCGCGGGTGTTGTTGATGGCTAGTGCGACCGGGACGGCCTGCGTGTTGGTCATGCAGTCAGAACGGGTATGGAACGAGAGATGGGATGGGGAAGGAGTAGCTTACATTCTCGATAAAGAGGGAAAGCAACGAGTTGTTCGAAGGGTATGGGTCCCTGTTGATCGTGAAGTCATGGGGCGCAGTTCCGAACTGGAATCCGAGGTCGAATTGCTTTGCGAGATTCTCCAGTCCTTTAGTGATCGATTTGCCTGCAGCAGTGTCGAAGCCTGCACCTTGTCGTCCTGTGTGGAACTTTGTTATCACGTTAACATTTTAGTCGCTAAAAATAGTACTACAGTCCTACCTCGTACGTCACTCGGTTGGGATCAAGGTATCTCCTGCTGAATGTCATGTTCTTTTTGCTCCCCTTGTGGTCCAGATTCGCAGCTATTCCACAGCGGGTAATCAATGCACTTGCAACACCGAACGCCAGAAAAGGACGCACAAAGCCAACCTGGAAGCTAGCATTCAGCCAAGCATCCACGTCAAACCTTGGAAATATCCACATACCAACAGTTTCCATATATCGTCCACTCTCCAGAGATACGGACCGTCCATCCAGCTGGACTATATGCGCGTCAAAGATCCGTTGTTTTCGAACAGAGTTGGCACTTACGACAATCCCGAATATGGGTATGTCCTATTGGCAAATCACGTCAGAGTAAAGGATATTCAGAGTGGAATCCCAACCTTACCACCGAGAATCAGAATGGGGGTTGTGGGATGCTTCGCTCGAATGGCGTCAAAGACAAGTGGCCCTACATTGCGTAAATCAATTGCGACCTGGTAGACTTACGGGATGTGTAGTACTTACAGTTATCCCTAGCAACGGGCATATGGCTATTTCAAACACACTTAGTGACAAGCACGACCTTGGAAAGACGGTCCAACTCACCCAACGAGAATGAACAAATCAGGCTCCTCAGTGATGACCTCGTCAAACTGAATGCGTGCACGTCAATATTCACCGCCATCATCCAGAAGAGACACGACGGGCATGGTACCCACCCACGCTTCCTTGACCATATCCGCCACCTTTTGTACGGTGGTATTTTTATCATTTCCAGTAAAATCGAATAATACACCAAGAGACGTCACTCTTCGTCCTCTGCAAAAGCGCGTGAATATATCAGTAAACTCATCAGAACCTCAGCATATGCCCACTCACTTCCTGGTCTTGAACTTTGTAAAACGGTCTAGCAATACACTTCACGATCAGACACACCCGGGATTTTATTATATCCTACTTACTTCCAACGGGTACACTGACTGGATTACCGTGTTTATCTGGAACGGTAATATTAACGTTGGAAGATAAATAACGTCCGTTGAATCTTGGTGCAAAGTTTTGATGCCTATCAACGTACGTGAGCTCTGAAATGAAAAGGACTGTGGGAAGTTGCACATACATGTCCAAGGCGTTTGCATATATATAAAGTTCGTGACTGGAAGGCGCAGAGTTAGCGGCTGAGGGTGTATGAATCTGAATATGATTCGTATGCGTACTTTCCGATGGCGAGTAAATCGTAAGGAAGTTGTTTGAAAAATTCGTTAGACTGCAACGATCGAGTGTGTCAATGTGTCACCCTAAAGTTGGGAAAATTTACTCACAGCGTGTGCGTCCACTCCACCAGGAGGGAATCCATCCGTCAAGCCGGTACCTGTAATCTCATAATGGTGAGCACAGAAAGAGAAAATTAATAAATAGCCGACCATCGTGGAGGTCACCAGAGTCTACCAATAACAAATCAACATCCTTTTTCTGCGAGACAGCAGGGGGAATTAGAAACAAAGGACACGGACATTGAATTGCAAAAGAAAAAACATACAATTGCCAGTTCCTTCATATGCGCCACAAAGGATGCAAAGTCGCCAAAATCACCACTGCGGGATTCAGCACCAACATCAGCACCAATACCAGATAATCTCAAGCGCACCGGCACGTACCTATAATTCGGCTCAGGAAAAGACGTCTTCTGATGCCCCAACAACCACCCGTGACTATCTGTAGTATGAATGATATTAATGTCGCCCCATTCCAAAGTCCTTGAAGGAGGCGTCAGGCGGAGAGGCTGCGTTCGTTTATGAAGAGCGTGATCGTGGTCGTCACCGCATGCGTTTGTCATCCCGGTGGAGGATAGAAATGTTCCTCCTAGTGCTAGGAGTTTGGCAAGGTGGAGCGAGGATAGCTTCATTATTTAAGTGAAGCTCGAGCAGCCAAAACGGCGATGTCAAGGAAATAGGTGGTGCTTGGGATATATACTCGAGACTCGTTCCGTAGGATAGAGAGCAGACGGATGCCGGGCTGGGAATAGTGAGTAATTCCGCCCAAAACGGGCACTAGTTATACTTCCACCACGTCGGATGTTAAGAGGGACTCGGAGAGAAGGACCAGTTATATTTGAACTCCAGAGATTAAAAAGAGGGTAAAAATAGACCTCAATGACAGAGCAACCGCGTGGGTGGAGCTTGTTCTGACCCACGAGTTGTCATGCCAGTGTCTATGAGCACAAGCTATTTGCTGACGAGTGGAAGAAAATGGCGCGAGAAGGGGCTTGTGAGTTTGAATGCGAGAAGGACGGGGAATAGTACAAGCAGTTGTAGGTCTCACATGAACGCGCCCTTGGGTTCTTGATCCCAAGCTCGAGGTAAACTGAACCTCCGAAGGGAGATGCCCATAACTTTAATTGCTGTTGTATCCACGTCAAACTGTACCGATGATAGAGGAACGTGCATGCCCCGATTCTTGACGTGGGTCCCAAAGCAACAAAACGGGCAGCATCATTGTCCATAGAACCAACTGATCACCATATCCAAGGTATTTGACGCTGATGCAAATAGAGAGCGAACCCACTGTCATAAATCACGATACACTTTCATTTTGAAAGATGTAGCAACGTTCGTCGTTCTTGGTGTTTAATTAGAAAGGCTCCATCTTGTACACTTCATAAGCAACTTCTTCGTAGGGATGCGCCTATTGATAGAAAGGACTGGCGTTGAGGGGTGTACAGAAAGATACTGAGCAATAAACTTACCCCCTTCAGTGAACGTATCGCCTCCTTCAGTGCCTTATTCTCTCCTTCGTCGTTCACCACAAGCTCAACTTTATCCTCTTCAACATATTCCAAACGCCCCGCCTCTCCAATCGTTGGGTTGGCCCCTGAACACGGCTTAAACTGACCTAGAAAAAATGAAATGATAAATTGTCAAGAACCTTGAGCCGCGACGCGAACACAGACCTGTTCCTGGCGTTACAAACGCGCATTGTTCGTAATTACCTATCCTGCCTAACGTTTGCGGGTTCTGGTAAAATATTTTCCGCAAGACCTCGCGTGTCTGGTTCCTCGGGACGAAGAAAACGAGCTTGAAGCGCGTTACTGCTTCTAACATTGTCAACTTGAACACCTGCTCTGTCGTGGTGGGGGATTACATTGCGCGTCGTGGCGCCACCAAGTTATTCCGTGCCAAGCCGACGGCGGCTAATTACCAAAGCCTCTGCCTTTACCGATTTTGAGTTTCCATCTTTACTATCGTTCTTTTGTGCACTCTGTAAGGATTTGGGGGTCCTTACCGGACACGACTTATCCTCCACTCATCAAATCAGTACAGGAACCCCTGAGAGCGCCTTGGCGTTGCGGGTTGCGTGCTGGCTAACACACAATTGCACCCTATCTGCTAATACGCAGCACGATTGCACAAAGGTCTACCGTTGTCCAGTAAAGTGGTGTGTATTACCGTCGCCTGATTTCGACCGAAATACGGGTATACCTTGTGAGAGGAGCTCGAGTGAACCAATGATAGTACTAACCGAAAGGCAATAGAGGTCGGTTGTGATATCAACCACCTAGGCGCATGAAATGGATAAAAACGAATGGGATGTTCACCTTCTGACTCGTAAATCATTGATGATACGACTTGGTGGCTAGAAAGGAAACCGCACTTACCCGGTTAATCCCAACACTGCAGATACTCTCTCATCTCTGAGCTGACTGTACGACGCCCCCGTGTTTTTTGCACATGATCTAACCCCTCATTTATGAATTACTGTCACACAAATCTGCCTGCTACGAACGTCTTTGTGCCAGGGGATACTCATGTCATCAACTCGGATGCAACATCAGGAAAATTCTCGCGTACTAATTACAGGTAATTTTGATTCTAGTCAATTAGTAGCGATTTGCACTGCGCTAATTGCAGCTAATTGCATGCTAATATTAGTTGAAGATAATTTATTATTAAATTAGTTTTGTAGTAGAATATGTTCTATCTAAGTTGTACATGCAAATGGAGCACTGCAGAATGACAATGGGTGGTGGTGGTGTGGTACAATAAAACAAAAAGCGCATCCCCATTTCTCCTTTCTGCTGTTCCCTCCTTCTCACTGGTTGTACCCCCCATTTTTGTACCTTGCTTGTTGAACAGCAGCCTTACAGGCGCTAGAGGCTATGGAGGTCACCTCACCTAGGAGTAGAGAGTAATGATACTTTGTGTATATCTGAGGATTGGGGGGCTGGTAGGTACATGCTGGAACTATTTGTACAGAGGAGTGACAAGTGCCATCCACCATTTTGGAAATGATGGTATCCACATCAGAATTGATGTGGGTCACTTTGGTGATACTTAGGATCTATCTACCTGTATCCTATGACTATCTACCATGTGTATCTAGCCACGTATTTCTCCATAACATGTGTACATTCCAAGTACTGGTTCATATACTCAGTCTGGATAACCATAAGTCCAGTCCATACTGACAGTCCATCCAACAACCCTGCTGGTTCTGCATGCTTGTGTGGCGAGAACACTGTGAGCCAGCAGATGGGGGTTTGGCTTATCATTGGACAATGCAGGAGGGGTCTGAAATGGGCTTACATCATTAGTCAATGACTAGGTGTGGATGGTAAGACCAAAGACAAAAGCCTGTCATCATTCAATGGCAGAACAGAGGTGGTAGAAGTGTGAAATGTACCCTGTGGGGACTTAGAGAAAAAAACTCTGTGTGGGTAAGGCACGTGACTCCATGTTCATTTTCCGAACTTTTGAACAAACCCATCTCACTTTTAATGCTATCTACACCCTGCCTGTCATCATCAGACAAGGGGCATTTGTTCTCGGTATGTAGGGGCCCATATCTGCCATTATAGATGGTGTTTCTTTACCTTTTGTGCTAATGAAGAATGCCTGTTACCCAGTGATGGTGGGCTTCAATTTCAGTCCTTCAACCCACAGCCATGCAACAAGGATGATGCTGTGCGACCATGACCTCCACCCCATCATCCAACACTGATGGTGGAGCTTGTCTTTTGGCCACTCCTGAGTATTAGCACCCCATTGTTGATTTGAATGATGATCCTGTATGTTTTTTCTTTCCTTTTCTTTGTGTCCAATGAAGAGTCCTCTGTAGACAAACCACCACCCCTACTCATGTGTAGAACGACACTGAGTACCCTGTGGCCACCCCCACCACCTGTCCAAAGACATGTTTTCGCCCACCACCTCTATTTGCATCCAATGACGATGACCATCCCACACCCCTGCCACCTCCATGTGCAGGCTTGCCACTTACCTCCCCCACTCACTGCCACCCTCCTCTTGTGCCCAATGGTGCCAAGTGCCACACCATCCCTTCCAGACCCCCAAGCCCCATTCAACAGTGCCAGGTGCCAGTCCTGCTGCCCTCACTGCCATCTGCTTGTATTCAATGATGTCAAGCACACTACAACTGCAACTGCTCCCCCTTGTGTCCAACAATGCTGAATATCAACACCCCATCATTCAAATGAACAATGGGTATGATTTTTTTCTCTCATGTCTTTTCTTCTTGTCTAACAGTGAAGCCACAGCTGCCACAACCCTGCCCTGCTGTCCAACGAATGCAGGGACACCTTCACCATCACCATCACTACCACTCCTGCATCAAACAACACTGAACACTCCCCTCCTGCATTGGACAATGATGAATACTGACCTCCAGATCATGTCCAATAACATCTCTATACAAGCCACAGGGGTTCTACTTTAGCCAGTGACACCGGAATGGGTGTCCGTAGATTACTGTATTGCCATACTTAGGGTGCTAATAAATGATAATATTAGCAAAATTATCTTGCTGTTACTAAATTAGCTGCTGTGAACTTGCTAGCGATTATCTGCCGCCTAGGTAATGTTGCTAATAATTATCTAAATTATCTCGCAATTAGCTGTGGATTAGCAGCCAAACTTTTTCCTGATGAACCTAGGTACCTTTCTTCGCAAGTCAGGAGTCGCCACAGTGTAACAATTACTTGCTGCTCCTTGTGGGAGAGGTCGGAGAAGCATACCAACTAGAAAGCGGTTGCTAGTGTTCTAGCTTCTATAAATGGACAAGCGCCTAGATAGGCGCCTAATCGATAAGCGCCGTTGTGATAGATATGGGTGATGAACACAGTAATGTAATTTCAAAGAGCGGAGAGACACTTCAACTCGAAGCAGACCTAGCACACACCAATGCTCCTCGCAAGCCTTTTTCTCGCAGCCTTGGCGCGATCGCTTGCGTCCCCCGTGACACCAACAAGCCCTAGTGGTCCTATACCACATCCCATATACGCCATCACGGAAACACTCACTGCTCGCCAATGTGATCCTACCCGCATGCGGACCATCTACGACATCCTGTGGAGTTGCATTGGGGTTATATTGCTGTGCACGTATATCTCTATCCATCACAACATCCCAGATCAGAACGACTCTTGGATCAAAGCTACTTGGATTAAGCTTAGGACAACATTATATGCGTTGTTGGCTCCAGAGATGGTGATCATGTGGGCTATACGGCAGCGGATTATGTCGGGTAGGATTGCAGAGCAGAACAAGCGTGAGTTCCCTCCCTGAAGACGCAAGCACCATACTAACTTGTTCAAGACCGTGGATGGACGCGAACTCACGGGTTCTTCCTCCAAATGGGAGGCCTCGTACAGCTTGCTGCAGATTCAACATATAGAGTCGTATGCGACGTCGACGGCGTTGAGATACCGCGCATACCGGAGAAAGAGATCAGGGATCGCGGAAAGGGGGATATACTTGCCAAAGCCATCGTCATCCTTCAGACGACATGGTTTGTTGCCCAATGCATCGCTCGGCATGTTCAAGGCCTCGTTCTCACCGAGATCGAATTGGTGACCCTCGCATTTGCGACGCTGAACGTGATCACCTACGGATTGTGGTGGGATAAACCACTCAATGTCCAGTATCCGATCTACTTCGATATGGAAGGGAAGCGAATAGACGGGCCAGAGGAGAATGAGAGCAATCGGGCGTGGTACAAAGTTGCCTGGGGAAGGGAGAAAGGGTACAGTCGGTTGGGAGACGAGGATACTCTTCACGAATGGGGCATTAAGCATATATTTTGGGAGAAAGGCCTCAAAGCATTGTTTAGGGCTGTCTTCACTCCTTTGATGGATATGACAGGAGAACAAGGCGAGAGGAACAAAAAAACAAGCGTCCACCCATTCTATGCTGCAGTGATGAGCACCTCCGATCAGGACCTTGGAATTTGTTGTGGTTCGATGATTGGAGTGCTTTTTGGTGGAGTTCACCTTATAGGCTGGGACTTCCGATTTCCAACGTTGACTGAGCTCTGGTTATGGAGAGCTTCCTCTCTCGTCCTCGTCACTATTCCTGTCTTTTTCGTAGTGGCATCCATTGGCTCCTACGCAGAAGAGAAATCGACAAGCAACCTTCCTTACATTATCCGAAGGGTATTCAGCATGCCAGCACTGACAGTGGCGCCTCCCCTTTACTTGGCTGCTCGCGTCATCATCCTCTTTCAAGCCTTCTTTGCTCTTCGTGATCTCCCTGAATCTGCATACGAGAACGTAAAGTGGACAGAATTCATTCCTCATATCTGATTTCGCTTCCCTGTGAGTCTTCCCTTCTGTTGGCGCTATTCTTGATTACGAACGGGTAGAGGTTTTCATTTTTCACTCACGTCCTATCCCATTACACTCCTTCTCCATGTATCCTCAATTACACTATCATTGTGCCACCCGGGATTCCAGTCCGTTGTGGAATGGGCCAACATAAGCCATACTTCTAGGTTCTGGGAGGGGTTACTTGCTGATAGCGGTACGGGCGCCGGCGCGCCGAGGGCACTTGTAATCGCGATTTGCTTGCCCGCTGAGGTGTACGTTTTCGTATCTTTGCCTTGAATTTGAGTCCTGTACAATATATTGAAGGGCGTATAAAGGATGCCAGTGCTTCAAGTTTAACAGTTGGCTTAAGCGCGGACATGCGCAGGAATACATTACCTTTCTGAATGAACGACATCCTCACCACCGTTCTCTTATGCATTCGCATTCCGGGCTGGTTGTAGGCTAACATACAATTGTACTTTAACTGCTAGCCCACCTTTCCTAGATAAAGTGAGCCTTGGTCATCCGAGACCCGCGAAGATGAAGGCAGCGTTCGACCACTCAGTGAGGTCTTAGTAACAACTGATTGTTCAACGTCCAGCGCTCAACCGTGATGGTGGAGAAAAGGTGGCTTATAAACAAATCTATAGCAAAAGGGTACTCGATATATTAAACTTAGACTGCCGTGTCTTGAATACTGATACACAACACGACTGAGCGAAGATTTACTGTTGTCTAATCAGTCTCGTAGATCACAAGCACACGACTCCTGTGATGAACTCAGCTCAGTCCTTATGCTGTCAAGTGACATTAATTATCGTTGCTTAGTTTCACGACAATAAGATGCAGCGGATGAGCGTATATTGTACCACACAGTAATGTGCACCCTTTACGTCCCTAGTTGATACGTCACCACCATGACATCTATCTAATGATTGCCCAAAATTTCCAACTGTTGCTCGGTGCAAAGCACAAATGTGCTACTCCTATAACAAATTTAGCCCCGCTTTTACTGAGCGGAATAAAACTTATTACCAATACTTGATGTCACCCTAACGACAGAGTATGAGTATGAGACCGTATTTTCTGAAGCAGATGAGCGACATACATCGGGAGATTCCTTCCAGCCAATTTGGGCTTTTAGCTCTGTGGAACCAAAGAATATAATGACATCGTAATATATTTTATAGCAGACATCTCCATGCGAGCCTATTTCCCTCCGAATGACATGTCGGAAGTCCGAAATTATAACAGGAATTTCGCCAAGAAGTCGATAATCATCTGGATTTTCTAGCAGTATAAAGATCATTAACAATTCTCATCTCAAAGAGACATGGATTTATACTACCGTTCATCCATTGGGGTCTGGCCAGCTCACCAAAATGTCCATAAAATTTTATCTGACACCGGCAGTTAATTAATTCCTGATATGTCAGTTTTGTGTTGCTGAATGACCGTCGATATTGACATTCTTCGGTAACTCGTGTATTCTGAATATTTCAGAGAACATGAGCTAAATAGAAAATCGCTGAATTATACTCACTTTGGGTAAAAATGTGTCAAAACAGTTTGAGAAAACTAGACTACCATCAGGGAGAGTTGCGAGTTGAGACTTCCTGAGGACATGCTCGGGGTCTTCGGGATTGTAACGCAATAAGCCGGCAATGCCAACTGCAAATTTGGAAATCCGAGCTCTAAGATAACGCTCGAGGAAGTGGGCCACAGCACCACCAGCAACCGCTTTTCCACTGGAAATCATCATCATAAATGATCTGGAGATAAATCAGATTTAGAGACGGCACTTACGTGTGGTGGTCAGGCCGATAGATCGACACCCCAATAGGATCACAAGAGGACTTTAATGACTTGAAGACCCATTCGTTAGCAGCAAATCCCCCTACGAGCAACACAGTCTACCCAAATATTAGTGTGTTTAAAGTCACTGTTCTCCTATGTAAAAAAACTTGCCTTAGTTCTATGTCTTGAATGCGATTGTTCGATTACTGACTTCATACATTTAATTGAAGGTTCAAAGAACCCAGAAATGGTGGCCCTAGATGTGGTGAGCCATAGAGATAGGATCTGCTGTGCTTTAGCCTTACTCATCGAGTTTCAATATTCCATTACGAATGTTATGGTTAATGTCGTTATCCTGAACTCTACCAAAATGGATATATTCCGCTTGATCAGAGTTATTGAACCCAGGTTTCGTAGTCCTGTCAAAGACTGAAACCATCGCTGGAATGTCATCGCTATATTTTGACTCTGTGAGATACTCTGTCAAGGCCTCAGAATATATATAATTCCATTCGATATTAATAAGATTACCTTGGAGGTATGAGTGTGCCCGCTGTGTAACAAGCGCTGAGCCCTGAAGAAAGCCTAGTCGCTAATTTGTGATGTATAGATCATTCAGGAACCAGAAACAACTCACACTGTGGGATAGAAATTTCTTCATAAGTAGTCCCTCTTTGCCATTCCTGTCGTTTCCGATAGGCACTTGTGTCAATGGTTCCCCCACCGGCGTCGATAATTAGAACATTGTTGCGTGTCTAGGCCCAGCAATTATCAGCACCCGGATTATACATGAAAATAGGACCAACCGTTGAATTACGTGGCAGGATATTTTTGGCGATGCAATAATACAAACTCGCGTTTCCCTCACTCAAAAAATGAATATGTTTTCTACCATCCTGTGTGTCTGGTACGATCCCGGCCATTAGAGCGGCATTTTGCATCTGGTATTGTTGCTGACTACCCCATCCATTTGGATGTGTTAAGATGAAGTCCTTGGAAGATTCCCAAAGGACTGCTCCATTGAAGTGTTTTTCGATGATAAACTGCTGTGTGCATTGGACAATATAGTGAAGGAAGTCTGCAAGGACTGCTGTAGCTGTCTTGTTTGGGGGTAGTGGAGGAAGGCCATGGGCAATTTCCACAGAATCCAGATCTTTTGGTCGTAGGTGCAGCTTGAACCTAAAATACCTATCAGATGTAGAAAACGCCATATCAGAGTTGCGACTCACCAGTCTGCTCTGGACCACTTCTCATCCACCATCTGCACTTGAAGAGCTGGGTTATTTATTTCTGCTCCAACTGCTCGGACCTGCCCGAGTTGATCGTACACAACAATTGATGGTATTCTTGAATCTCTACTGTAACCATCCTGTCCAGGAAACCTAGAAACAAGTTCAGCTTGTCTTGAAATCCAGAGAGCCTGAGTTCGATGAGACAGCACCTTGTAACATGCAGTATCTTGGGAGCTGTACACGGGTCCAAGATACTTAAAAATGTTGTTACGAGAGCGGTTGTATCAGGTAATTAGGCACACACCTATAGGATACCCCGCTGTGAGTTGTCCCAATGTCAATAGCGACAACGAGCTTTTGGAATGTCCCATTATATGTAGACGCTCTAACGAGAGTTCTGTCGAGTGCAGCATGAGGATCGTTATCGCTCCCCACTGACTTTACTATTATAGAGAGGTGAAGATATCGACCAGATGCCCAGTCGAGAATCTTGTCGATTGCCTGCGCATCTGGCCATTGAATGCCAGGAGTAAATAGGAATGGGGTCTTCTTGCGGATGGTGGTAAAGGAGTGGCGAAGATACGCCCTCATCTCTGTACGAGACTCCTCACTGTCACCGAGTTCGACAGCCCTATGGCGTATCACAGCACGTCGTCCTAAATACTCCTCGAATGCAGAGAGGAGATGCGGCTCTGGGCGGCTCGTAATCAGGAATGCGATAGGAAAATCGGGTCCACAGGAAGATATGAGGCTGAGGATTTGTCGCTGATCTTCTGCCGAACCACATTGATCTAAACCGTCAATGATGATAACTGCTGGAAGTGTGGACCCCAATGCATCCTTGACTGGCTTAACCACAAGCGCCACCCATTGATGGCTAATTCCCGCTGTAAGTAACGTACGATCCCGAGCGATTGCAGCACCAATTCTCTCTCCAACATCCGGGAATGAGACGGCCAGGCGATAAGCGATTGTAACAACAAATCTGCCGGGGTGGTTGCGAGTTGGGCCTTCCGTCAAGAAGAAAAAGCTTGCCGCTAATTGACCGCCCGAGTCGGCCCCCGCATCATGAAAAGTATTTGCCAGCTTTTTAGAGAGCATTGATTTCCCGGTACCAGCTATTCCCTTCAGCCAGAGGACTTTCTCCGACCGATGTGGGTTCAACACCCATGGCGTTATGTCTGCACGTAGGGTCTTCCAGGTATTGGGATGGAATTGCAGTGCTTCGGAACTCTGATCCCCATCGTGCATAGCATCACGAGCGATTACACTGTATAGGGCACGCTGGGCCACTAGTGAGAAGGAAACGAAAGAAGGGATGGGTATGAGAAAGAATGGCAAACAACACTGGGAATAGCTACCCTCTATTTGTGATTGAATATTTTGGAGATAATTGTGGACGTGATTTTCATTGACGGTGTGGTCGCCTGCGACGTTGATGAGTTGTCCATTCTGGACCTCTACTCTTCGGGCATTAGTGAAGAATTCCAAGTAAGAAGGCATTGCAGAGTCGGAGACAATAGGTAGAAGACGTAGATGAACACACCAGCAGTGTTGGGCGAAAACCCTTCTGTTATATGTGATTCAGATGCAAGCCCCTTGAAGACTTTAATAGGACAACATACAACAGCATGTGGCAATAAGGTTAAGCCAAATGCCACCACAGCTTGCCCAGGTGACTGAGAAAAGGGTTGTACGACAATGATATGTACTGACTTAGTAAGGGTGCATTGGCAATTACCCTGCGCTGCCTGCATTGCAGTACCACGTACGCTACACCTATTCCAAGGCAAATCGAGTCCCACCCCAGATCCTAAATCTGCAGGGAAGAGCTGTGCGCACAAGCAACTGTGGCGCAAATGCCAAAACAGCACTTCGAAGTGGTGAACTTATTTTGCATGCCATATACGATCTCACGGAAACGCACACCGCTCGCCAAGGTGATCCTACTCGCATGCGGACTATCCAGGCCATCCTGTGGGGTTGCATTGGGATCTTATTGCTGTGCACGCATCTCTCTACTCGTCACATTGTCCCAGACCAGAACGACTCTTGGATCCAGGTAACTTGAGCAGAGCTTAGGACAGCGTTGTAGGCGTTGTTGGCCCAGAAGAAGGTGATTATGTGGGCTATGCGACGGCGGATTGTGGAAGATAGGATTACGGAGCAGAATAAGCGTGTGTTCCCTCGCCCGCCCGAAAATGCAAGTGCCATGCTAACTTGTTGGATGGACGCGAACTCATGGGCTTTTCCCCAAATGGGATGCCTCGTACAACTTGACGTAGGCTCGACGTAAAGAGTTGTAGGCGACGTCAATGGCCATGAAATACCACACATATCGGAGAAGGAAATCAGGGATCGCGGAAAAGACGGCATACCTGCCAAAGCCATCGACATCCTTCAAACGAGATGGTTGTTGGCCAATGCATCACTCGGTATGTTTAAGGCCTCGTTCTCACCGAAATCGAATTGGTGACTCTCGCATTTGCGACGCTGAACGTGATCACCTACGGATTGTGGTGGGATAAACCACTCAATGTCCAGTATCCGATCTACTTCGATATGGAAGGGAAGCGAGCGGACGGACTAGAGGAGGAGAACAATGAAGTGTGGTACGAAGTTGCCTGGGGAGGGAGAAGGGGTGTAGTCGGTTAAGTGCTGAGAACACTTTTCAGGAATGGGGCGTGAAGTACATATTTTGGGAGAAAGGCTTCAGAGCATTGTTCATAACTTCTTTGCTCCCAAAGCGCCGATCACAACCTTGGGATTTGCTGGGGTTCGGTGATTGGAGTGCTCTTCGGTGGAGTTCACCTCATCGACTGGAATCTCCGATTTTCAAGGTTGACTGAACTCTGTTGTGGTGAGCATCTTCCCTCGTCCTCGTCCTCGTCCTCGTCGTCATTTCCTTTCCTTTTTGTCGTTGCATCCGGTGCCTCCTACGCGGAAAATAATTCGGCGGGCGGCCTTACTCCGATTATTCGAACCGTAATCAGCTTTCCGGCGCTAACGATAGGGCCTCCTCTCTACCTGGCTGCTCGCGTCATCCCCCTCCAGACCTTTGCCCTTCGTGATTTCCCGGACTCTACGCACGGGAACGTAAAGTGGACAGAATTCATTCCTCATATCTGATTTAACTCCCCTGTGCGTCTTCCCTTCTGTTAGCACTATTCTTGATGATGAATAGGCGCGGGTTTTCATTCTCCATTCGTGTCTTCGTTTAGTCCCAATGAATTCCATCTGCCTGTCTTCAATGAGGCTTTCGCTGTGGACCTTAGTCTGTTGTCGAATGGACCAACACCGCCATACTTCCAGATTTCGAAAGGAGTCACTTGCCGATAGCGGTGCGGGGGCTGGCGCAGAGGGTGTTTTCCATCACGGATTGCTTACTCGTTGAGATATACGTTCCGTTGTGGAAGGGGGGATTGGAGGAATGGTGCAGGAATACCGATCGACCGATAAGTAGCGGGTATCGTTAAAGAAACAGTTTAGGCTGTGGCTGACGAATTTACGAGTGTGAGCCACCGGATGATGGTGGATTCAGGATGGGATTCAAATTGATGTATTCGTAGAAATGTACATGAATTTATAATAATGGGCGGCTGACAGTAGCTAGGATGTCCGTGTTCGCCTCCTTTCTCCCCCACATTGTGTCGTTCTCGTAGCTTTTAGTTCTGCACAACATATCGAAGAGCATGTAAAGGACGCACGCGCAGACGCGCGGGAATATATTACCTTTTCTGAATAAACAACTCCGCCCCGCACCTTCACCAGCACCTCCATCCTCCACATCGCTCATATACAATGTCCACAGCACACAGGCCGACATGGGACCCAGCGCAAGCTCGAGATGTCAAGGGTGGCTCGCGCCAGTTCTCAGTGCGAGATATGGCGGCGCATACGAAGCTAAAATTCCGGTGCGTTTCACGGACCTTCGTTTGTCACTACATTCGGACACTTTCCTTCAATCCTACTGTGTGAAGGACCTCTTAACGTATTCCCTCATTGCTTTGCTCCTTTCTGCCATCGTCAGTGCTATTGAAACTGGCACGCTGATACCTCATATTTCCGCTCTTGCTCTATGTTGCATACAGTCAAACTGGCCAAACCTCTGTCAACGAAGTCAAAAAACGAGATCTCCGCGCCGAGCTCCTAGCAGCCGAAGCCGAAGCCCGTGCCAAAAAGCGCAAAGCCGAAGGCAAACCCGCCATAGACGAAGAAGAAGCAAGACGGCTTACCGGCAACAGTGCTGCAGTTGCAGTCGAGGATGACGAGGCAAGTAAGAGAAGAAAGGTGTTGCAGGAGGCTTTGGAGCTGGATAAAGATGACGACAGTGAAGAGAGTGATAAGGAAGAGGGTGAGGGGTCGAAGAATGGGAATGAAAAGAGTGATGACGATGAAGACGAAGAGGATAGGTACGCCCAAGTTTCTTTCGTCCCTTCTCCTGTACCCAAGAGCGCGACTTCAATCACTCACTCACCCCCTTTAGCGATGAATCAGACGAGGAGGACGATACAGCCGAACTCTTACGCGAACTTGAGAAAATAAAGCGAGAACGAGCAGAAGAAAAAGCGCGACAAGAGCGCGAACAGGCAGCTTCCGCCTCCCAGGCACGGGAAGTTGAGATCGCCACAGGCAATCCTCTGTTAAACCTCGCAGCTGCGTTGGGTCAAAATCCTACTGGGTTGAATACGACGGCGCCTGGAACGTTTGCAGTCAAGAAGCGGTGGGATGACGGTGCGTTTTGCGTTTACTTGCCACTCGTGTGACGTGTCGTGGCTGATGTCGAACGAATTGGCGCCTGGTGTCCCATAGATCTGATATTCAAGAACCAGGCGATTAACACTCCGGATAAAACCCAAGGGCAATTCGTGAACGACCTGCTACGCACAGAGTTCCATAAGTGAGTGCTATATCTGCCTTACCAATCCGCTTCTACTAACTATTCATCACGCAGAAAATTCATGTCCAAGTTCATTAAGGTATAGTTCTGCCCTCCGTCAACTCGGACAACACGTCTCATCATTCCCGAACAGTGATCATGTTGTATTATGTTGACCGCCCCATCTCTATCCATCATATACCTCCACCTCGGGATTTCCTCATTCTCCGCCACGCTGTTCACTTAGATATACATAATGCTACTCCTTTCCAACTGCTTTGTAACACTTCCCTTCTGCATCCAAACACGTCAACGTCATCCAGACTGATCCAAAGTCCAGCCCGCTCAGGCATCTCAGTCCCTAAACTGATCGTATACTTTCTCGTATGCAAGAAAGTATATTAGCCACCAGATTGCTGATCCGTAATGGGCTTGGGTAAAGTATGTAGAAGAGATGCGCAGGATAGGAGAGTAATCCAAGTCAAAATCAAGGTACCGCGCTGTCTCGAGGAAACAGTCCTGACGCTTGGTGCAGCCCGTTAGAAACTCGATGGTATGCCGTGTCCCATACCCTTGACTCCCACCTCACCAACTCACACACTACCAACATCGTCAACTTAACCAATGCTCCAGCAGGAATGAAACCAATGACAAATGCCAAAAAATGGGAAGGAATCGCCATATCGAAGGTGCAAAGATAAGCAAGGATATAACCACACCCGAACGAGGTGGTAGCTGCAAACCGAATACATTTGCAAATGACAGCCTGCTCTTATATCTTGTAGCGCAGGCGGCTTGCATTTACATCCAAAGAGGGATGTTCGGCCGAGTTGTGGCAGATATACAACGCATCAAGGCCAACGATGACTAGAATGTATTGAGACAGGATAATTTGAACTGCAACAGAGAGGAGCACGACCTTGCGGAACGGGAGGCCATCTCCTAAGAGCCTGAATCGCGCTATGAACCCCCTTAGAATACAACCAGACCTGGCATGAATTTGAATACCTCAACCTTGTTGTGCTCCCATGCTCAACCCATATCGTCAAATTACGACTTGGGGAATCAAATCCCCTGGCGTTGGTCGAGATGGGCATCACGGACCAATGCTCCGACGACAGTAATCGGCACAATGGCCCGGGTTATCTATACTTGCCCCGAGATACCCTTGCTTAAAGAAAGCTTAATAGAGATCACAAAAGCAGACAGTGGACAAAGTTTGCAGTCTAAACTCGCACTCGGTATCGCGCGTCACCTAGGTTTGTCTGCATTGTTGGATCGTGATGGACTGCCACACAAGAGTAATAGAAGCAACTCCGTATCTGGTTCGCGTTTTACTAGACCTTCACAGACGTTTAGGCAATGCATCTGCAGGCAAGATGTTGCAGCTTTATCGTTCCCCACATAAGTTCCTGAATCGTGGGAGTCACAAAGTCGGTACCAACTCTCCTAAAGGTAATGTGCGCTGGATTCAAATTTTACTTGGATGACACGTCTAATCACCCCAAACCATATAGAATAGTGACCACCCCATCTCTATCCATGTCAGGAATGGGGCAACCCCAGAAGTATAACATGAGTTCAATGGCCGCGCTCTAGTAGTGACGATCATCGATACTCAGGCTATTGCCTAAAAACAAGACCCAGGAATACAATCTAGTCATCCAAATACAGCACTCTTCTATTGGTGCCTCCCTTCGACTCAGCAGAAGAGGGAATCAGCGGAGTACGCCTTGTAATGTTGAGCAGAGGTGACTTCACTCAACGCCGAAGACGACACCAACATTAAGGCTCGGGCAGGACCTCCACAGATTCGGATGTCCACGTGCACCGACCATCATGGCTCCTGGTTATAACATCGATCCGGTGCAGCATCGGGTGCTCATACCACCTGAGGCAGTGTTCCTTCTCGACGGCATTGTGTGCATGGAGCTCCAAGGTTTGAAGTGTGTTGCTGTGGATGAAGAGCGACTCCACTACTTTTCTTGGGAGCTTTCGAGGTGCGTCTCGAAAGCACACGTATTTGAGCTGGTGCAATGTCTTGATGCACTCAAGTTCACGCTCAGCTACCTAGAGTGAACGTCATTCGGGTGTTTACGTTGTAAACATCTGATCACCTACGTGGATCCATGAGAGTCTGAGTGTTTCCACATTCACCAACCATCGCGTCAAGTCTATGAATGCTGGGACAGAACTACCATTCCCCAAGAAACCTGGCTCTTTTGCCGTCCTGAAATGACGAACGCCTTTCAACCCTTCCAAGACGTCAGGAGGAATAACCCCTGCATAAGCCGTTTTCGGCTCGCCAACGAACCATGTGAGGTCTGTAACTGGTCTGCCGGGTAGGAATGCACGAATGGTGTTGTATGTTCCGACTAGATGCGTGATATCTTTGGCAACATCTGGTGGTATTTTTGTGTCTTGCATTGCCTTGGGACTATAGTCCCTACCACTGCGTACCTTTCCTGGACTGAAGCATGGTCGTACTCCAGGAGCTGGCCAGCTGACATCCAACTTCCTTAACTTGTTTTGTTTCCTCAAGAAGCCAAAAAATGATTCGGGATCTTCAATATGAGTGTTCCAACCGAACTCTTCCAGCTGAAATTTGGTTTCGGAATTTTGGAGATCCACCAACAGATCGCTAGGCCTGAGCGTTAGGTGGCCCTGCTCATCCAAAACCTTCAACACCTTCAAGTTATCCATCGCCTTGAGCGCTTCAACCACATACTCCGCTTCGAGGGGCGAGGCCATAGTTGCAGACATGTATCCTGAAAATGACATCTCCCATGAATGAACGAGTTTTGCGCGGTAAGGAGCTTTATCCACGACGTGAAGGAGCATGCCGAAGAGTCTCCTACGGTTCGCGAAGTTATCTACCTCGAATTTGAGATGGGAGTAGATAAAGCGCTCGGCTTCGGCTTGAAGCAAACGAGAGCATTGAGCAACCGCACAGAGAGTCTTGAGATCTCCAGCAAGGGATTGGAGAATTTGGCGATAAAGCTCATTGGGAATGATAATGCAATGCACGGGCGAGGCGAAGCTGCTCTCTGGTCCAGTCAAGGCCATGGTTTGTGTTAATTATTAAGTATTCAAATGTTCAGCTATTTTAAGAGTGTTTCAGTCAACAACGCCGTTGCCAAACAGACTCAAATCATGAACTCCTAAGTTGAACACGTGTGAACACGTGTGTGAATATATTAATCATTCTGTGCCAGGCATTGCTACTCCTTTCCATTTGCTTTGTGACCTCCCCTCCGCGTCTTAAAGGTCGATATCAAGCAGATTGATCCCAAGTCCATCCCTCAGCAGCCCACTCGGGCATCTCAGTCTCAAACTCGCCCAAACTCATCGTATACTTTCTTGCATGCAAGAATATATACAGTTTCTCCGGCTTAGGATCCGGGTGGAGCGGTAAATAGCACTCTGGGCAGTAAAGGTTTTCGTTCTGTGAGACGGGAGCTGTGAGATCAGTTGTCGATGCTTCTGTTAGGTTGAGGGATTCAATCTTGCTGAGAGCCTCCTCTGTTGAGAGTTGCGCTGCTACCGTAGGTGAAGAGGAGGATGCCCCTTGGTCTGCTGAAACTTCTTCTGGGGTTATTGCCGCGGATGAAGACCCTGATACTTCAGCTGATATCGACGACTCGGCCGCACTGGAGGTGGACGCCACAGGTTCATCATCAATCATAACGGGCTTCTTCCTCAAATTCCACTTCTCATTAACAAACTCCGCTGGTCCCCTCTTTCTCCTATTGGAAGGTGGTGGTGGTTTGATGGCAAGATCTCCAGGGACGAGTTTTCCTTTTGCTCGGAAGACGACGTCGCGCCATCTACTCCAATCTTCATCCTCGTCCTATTGGGGATGATTTATTCGTTAAATCGTGGCAAAGGATGGAGGAAAACGCACTTTCATGTTTCTCAGTCGTGTAATAACGCCCACAGCCTCACTAGAGAGTGGAACTGGCGATCCCATCCCAATATCCTGCCCTGTCTCTCTCGGTAGCAGCTTGTGGTATGGCTTAAGCGAAGCTTGTTCTCCATGTCCCGTTTCCCCGTTGCTTGGCTCTGGAATATCCTTCGTAATTGATTCAGGATTTCCACCGTTTTCGGTGAGTAATTTCAAGTGGGGTGGCGGTGATGGTGCACGGCGCTCGTCGCTAGGTACTATATCGATCCCGCCTTTTCCTAGATTCTCGCCCTGAAAATGTGAAAACGGTTATAAGCAAGACATGAAACCGAATGGACGGAAGCAACGAACCCAAATTCTAGTTTCCGAGTATATTGGGTCATTCGCGATTGGGTGGCCGAGGAATTGCAAATGGACTCTTATTTGATGAGCTGTAAGTCCAGGGTAGTTATCAGCGATTAGGCATAACATAGTTGTAGAAATCGAGCTCACATCTTCCTGTTAATGGCCGGCCTTCACCACAAGAATCAGATTTTGAACATGGGTAAACAGTACGCTGGTCTTACATCTTACAACGCTACTATCCGTATTGGCGTCATAGCGGATCAAGTTGAAGATAGTTTTCGCTGGCTGTATGCGCCATAATTGAACCAATAGGTCAAGGAGCTGGTCGCAGACACATACCTTTCCTTCTGGATGAACGATATTCAATCCCATTTGTCTATCCACTGTCAGAAGTGGTTCTTCACATGTAATTTCCTCACTATATGCGCATAGATTGAGGTCGCTCAGTAGAACTCGCTGCGTAAGACGTAAGCACTGACGATGGAAATCGACCTTTGCATCTCGCAACGTATTCCTTTTTAACTGTTCCGCTCACAAACTCGCTTGTGATTGTTCGTGCAAGGTCGGCAGTGAGAGGTAGGATCATCAAGCCAGAAGTGAGTCGATCTAGCCTATTGACGGCTGGCAGAGCGTTAGTTCAACTGCTCATATTCAAGAGAGGACGAACCTAAGACTTACTGTACACCTTCTCAAACCCGAACTCGTTGACGAGTATTTCAGCCAAACTATTTCGGAAGTAGCGACCTGAAGCATGGACAGGCTACACGAGACGCAAGAATTATCATGACGAGTGAGCTGGATGATCCGAGATGAAGAATGAGCGATAAACGAACGAACGATGCTCCCCGGTTTGTCTACCACAATAAATTTACGCTCCTCATCGCGTAGCAGGATTTTGACTGGCGTTGAGGTTACAGGTGGTTCGTGTCGATGAACGACATTTCTGTTGTGCATAAATTGATATGAGATTCGGGAATGCACCGTGACTCACTCTATCCTATCTCCGTCTCTGAGGATTGTATCTGGTTTGGCAACCTTTCCATTGACAGTAGTAACTCCAGATTCAAGTGCGTATCTCTGTGGGGCGGCGAGTTGAGGAACGATTGGTTATATGTAGCATGCAACGGCTCACATAATACTCCATAGATCTATCTCTAAATTCTGTAGACACAACCTCAAGCAGTTCCCTTCCAAGCCATCTAGCCTTAGCCATCGTAGTGTACGGATACCAATAAGGCGGTATCTTTTTCAATCCTGATGCAGTTTCAGGAACAAAAGCTTGGGCATCCGTCATAGTTGTCCGAATAAAACTCGTTATATTCTGTCGAAACTGATCTCGTGCAGAAAGCGAGATGAAGGGCAATAGAACTCGAGAACTAGAGTACGATGCTGGTGATGCCGAGTTTTGGATGACGGTTGGCCTGACCCTGCTGCTTGTCATGGAGAGGGGCGTCAAAGCCCGATATAAGGAATGGCGGATGGACGACAACTCGACTGACTGGTGCGGGTAGAGTCAGAAGGATGGGTTCTATATCGAGGCAAGCGGAGAGAGGCTGGGTCACGTGTAAACCAGCCAGGCAATCCCATCCGTAACCCTAAGTGGCTCAGCGGCTTATACAGCATCAACAACCATCGATTCCTAATATTTCATGACCATAGAAAACTGTGGAAAATCCAATTGGGTCGAGGCAGAGTGTGCCAGGAGATTGTACAGCTGGAGACGCGGCTGGTGCAGCTTCGTTTGCGTCGAAACGCCTTGACCCCAGTTTCCCGGCTTCCACCAGAAGTCCTCATGCAGATCATGACAGGCTACCAAAGCGACATATTCAATGAACAACGGAGAGAAAACGAAGTTTTCTCTCCGCGGACACTTTCGTGGATCGCAATTACCCAGGACTCAAGTCATTGGAGAAATGTTGTGTTGCAGTGTCCCTCTCTGTGGAATGTTATTTCCATCCCACAAATGACCTATCAATGGGCGGAAATCATTCCTTACAGGTTGCATTGGAGCGAGTCACCTCACTGCTCGTTGTTGGCATCTCTCGTGGCTCGGAACCCTTTCCTTCCCTCGACTTTTCGAATTCGCCTCTAAGGGACTTTACTTCCATGAAATGCGATGGATTCTATCATACCTGGAGTACAGTTGTTGGCCTAGGTCGTCTACGTATTGAACGCAGTCAGTTCAATGCAACACTTCTTTCACCAGATCTCGTCGAACTCTTCATCAAAAAGCCGGTTTCCAGCACCCGGCCGTCTCTTGACGCGTTTTGCGATGTACTATGCTCCCTGAAAAAGCTTCGCCACTTAAGTTTGCACGGTGTTTTTTCGTGGTGTATCAGAGCGACGAAAGAAAGGTCCAACACCAAGGTTGTAATGCCATCTTTAGTTTCTCTGATCTTATCCAATGAATCTGAAGAAGACTGCGCATATTTCCTATCCCGGCTCTCTTCTCCAGGTTTGATGCATTTGACGATTGCACTCAATAATGCAGCAACATCGTTATCTCAGCTTGTTGGCATTTTACCGGAACTCATGTCCAATTCCTCTTTGCACGTGGCCAGCTCATCACCAGCTCTTTACATTTCCAATTCATCAGCTACATCCCGAGCCGAGATTCGCGTTTTGGAGAAGTCCCCACCTACAGGGAAAATTAGTGTATGTACAGTAGAAGAACGAATAATTATAGGCGAAAGACCTCACACCCTTTAATTCAATATAGAAGAGTAATTCTCTTGGTTGGCCCCACCAGGCCCGAAGCAACCCGCACCCACGTGTTTGGGCGCATCAATTACTTTCACCAACTGCCGTTTCCTACTATTCCACGACCATGGACAATCTCGACGAATCCAGCTGGGTTAAGGCAGAACGCGCCAGGATTGACCAGGAAATCTTGCAGCTGGAGGAGCAGCTTAGGGACCTTCGTTTACGTCGAAACGCCTTGGCACCAATTTCCCAACTTCCGCCCGAAATCTTATCGCGAATCATGACAGCCTACCAGCGCGGCATTTTCAATAAACAGCAGCGAAAAGTTAAAAAAGGCGAATTTTTCTCTCCCCGATCCCTTTCGTGGATCTCAATCACCCAGGTCTCGAGTCATTGGAGAGATGTTGCATTACAATGTCCCACTCTGTGGAACGTCATTTCCCTTCCAACCATGAGGCGCGAATGGGCGGAACTCCTTTTTCTTCGTTCAAAAGGAGCTCCTGTATCTCTGACCGTACAGTCTCCCACTGTCGGGGGTGAGTACTGGTTAGGAATTCTACCCTCATTAGAGCGTTCCCTGGATCGGATCACCTCGTTGCTTATCTTTGGCGATCTTCAAACTCGAAAACATCTTTCACCACTCGACTTCTCACGCTCGCCGTTGAAGAGCTTCACTGCAATCTGGTGCAGCGGTTGGCTGTACCATTCATGCAGCACGGTTGTTGGCTTAGGTCATGTGCGAATGGAAAACAGTTATCTCGACATGGCATTCATTTCACAAGACCTCGTCACACTCGAAATCAAACTGCCGGACACAAGTGGCATGCCAACTTTGCAAGTATTCTATGATACGCTATCTACCTTGACAAGGCTCAGCCACTTGACTTTGGACAACGTATTTTCTCGGTGCAGCGAAACGACGACCGATAAATCCCAGATCACAATGCCATCTCTAGTTTCTTTGACCTTAGTCAACGACACCGAGCACCGTTACGCTCATTTCTTATCCCGGCTAGTCCCTCCTCAAGGCATGGTGCATTTGACGGTTTCCCTCTCCAAGCCACCAACTGCGTTAACCAAACTCAGCGCTATCCTACCGGAGTTTATCTCTAATACCTCCTTACCCATCGCCAGCAGCTCCTCAGTTTTTTATATTCTCGGCAACCAAGGAACGCGACGGGTGACCATACGAGCGCTGGATAGCCTCAACGAAGATGTCATCTCTGTTTCTTGGATTAGGGATGACATGCTAGAGACACTCTCCATCGCTGAATTCGTCTCACAACTTCCTCTCAAAACTCCACGCGATCTAAAGCTCACCATCTCTGCCCCGAAAATCCTCCAGGAGCTTTCCTCGCCTACATCCATGTTGGCCGATCTCGAGACCTTGACCCTTTCGAATAGCAAAGCTCTTGCCGATGCTATTCCTTCATGCGAATGCGTGAGAGGGGCCAACACGATGCTCTCCGAGGCCGAGTCTCATAATGATCATTCAGACCCTGCTCCCTTACGCGGCTGCCCAATGTGCCAGGAATTCTCAGCTTCCATTTTCCCCGATGTCCGCACTTTGAGGTTCGAGCAGATCAAGTTCGACGAGCAAAACTTTGGTCTATCCTCACTGATAAGGTTTGTGGCCCACAGAAGGGACTGCGGTCGGCCTTTGACGGAAGTTGTGATCAAGTGCGATGCAATGTCAATAGCACCAGAATTTCAGAATAGGTTGGAGCGTCTTCGGAAAATAGTTGATATCGTGATATATGTCGGCGGTGCGCTGTATAAATGGGATAAAGAGGAGTAGGATAACGTTGACGTGCTGCTTACTGTAGAGCCACTTGCCTCCTGGTGCTACGTACAAGAGCGCTAATGTATTCAAGTCATAACATCGAGCTCACACTGTCCGATTCAAATGGAGAAAGTTCATGGAGAAGAGCGAAAGCAGGACCTACATGGGAGGCCAAATTTTACCGTGCCTGGTAGCTTAGAGGCTGTCCGTCCAGTAGCTTTATAACCTCTTTCGCCACGTCACTCTTCCAGCCATCGGAACGCGCTGGCCACAAGATCGGGTGGCACTTGCAAGAGGGTCTCCCGCCAATATTTCACCGGCTGTTTTGGACGATTCATGTTGACTAGTTATCCTCCCTTTCTTTTTATTTCCATGCTTTCCAGGGAAAAGTACTCTCCCCCGACTGTCCTTGTTGGTTACTGGTGGGAAGGATCTCTGCCCGCCCAGTCTGCTTGCTTACCCATTAGGGAGGATCTACGCTCGATGGAGGCCTTATGCTGCCTCAGATGACACACCTTGGGCTCAACTTTCTGTTTCCCCGTGCTGGCCCAGATAGAAGCGTGGCAGCTTCGTTAGATTGGTGACCCCTGCATGCCCTGAATTTGGGGTGATTTCTTTTTCGAAATTTTTTGTGCATCTATCTATGTCGACTTGAGACATTGTACATAGTGAGATGAGGTCCGCGTTTTTCGGCAACGCCTCAATAGATGACGAAAAAAGCAAGAGAAGAGCAATTATTCTGTTTGGCCGCAATAGCCCCTGCTAAAAACTCCGGCCCGCTCACGTGTTCGGGCGCATCAGTTACTGCCAGTTAGCACCACCAACGGCCACTTCCTACCATTCCACCACCATGGACATGAACAATCTCGTCGGATCCAACTGGGTTAAGGCAGAACGCGCCAGGATTGACCAGGAAATCTTGCAGCTGGAGGAGCAGCTTAGGGATCTTCGGTTACGTCGAAATGCTTTGGTCCCGATTTCCCAACTTCCACCCGAAATCCTATCACGAATTATGACAATCTACCAGCGCGACATCTTCAATGAGAAGCCTCCAAAAAATGAACACCCCTCTCCACGATCACTTTTGTGGATCTCAATCACCCAGGTCTCGAGTCATTGGAGAGATGTTGCACTGCAATGTCCCTCTCTTTGGAATGCCATTTCCCTCCCAGCTATGAGACACGAATGGGCGGAGCTCCATTTTCTTCGTTCACAAGGGACTCCTTTATCTCTGAACGTACAGTCTCCCACAGTTAAGGTCGAGCACTGGTTGAGAATCCTACCCTCACTGGAGCGTTCCCTGGATCGAGTCACCTCATTGTTTATCTTTGGCAATATCCGAACACGACTCGGAGACCCCCTTCCTTCACTCGACTTCTCACACTCACCATTGAAGACCTTCACTGCAATCGATTGCGATGGTTGGCCATACCGTACATCGGGTACAATTTCCGGCTTAGAGCATCTACGCCTTGAGCGCAGTTATATCAACATCCATCTTATTTCACGAGACCTCGTCACACTCGTAATCAGGGAGCCGGATGCAAGGACCATGCCAACTCTACAGGCATTCTGTGGTGCTCTATCTTTCTTAACGAAACTCACCCACCTCACTTTGGACAACGTATTTTCACACTTCACCGAGACGACAATCGACCAAACCCGAATTACACTGCCATCTTTGGTTTCTTTGACCTTACTCAATGACAAGGAAACCGAATGCGCTCATTTCTTATCCATCCTAGTTTCTCCTCCAAACCTGACGCATTTGACGGTCTCTTTGTCTAGACTACCGACGTCGTTATTCCAGCTCAGGAGTATCTTGCCGAGGTTTATGGCCAATACCACCCTTCCTATATCTAGCAGCTCTCCAGCTCTTTATATTCTCGACACACAAGGGACGCGACGAGTGACCATACGTGCACTAAACAGCCGCAATGAAGACGTCATCTGCCTTTCCTGGATCAGGAATGCCGATCTGGAGATGCCACTCCTTGCTAATTTCATCTCACAATTTCCTTTCAACACGCCACGCGATCTAAAGCTTATCAACTATCCCCCCAAAATCCTCCAGGATTTGTCTTCAAACTCCTTCGTGTTGGCCAACCTCGACACTTTGACTCTTATAAATTGCAAGGCTCTTTCCAATGCTATTCCTTCATGCGAATGCACGCGAGGAGCTGATGTGATGCTCTCCGAAGCAGAGGCCAATATCCGTAACAATCCCTTGGAGCCTGTACCCCTGCGCGGCTGTCCAAAGTGCCAGGAATTCTCGGCTTCCATTTTCCCCAACCTCCGCACTTTAAGATTCGAGCAGACCCACTTTAGCGATCAAACCTTCAGTCTAACCTCGTTGATACGATTCGTTATACACAGACGCGACTGTGGCCGGCCTTTGACGGAAGTCGTGATCAAGTGCGATACTGTATTAATGAAACCAGATTTCAGAAATAGGTTGTTACGTCTTCGGAAGATGATTAGCATTGTTATATATAGTAGTGGTAAACTGTACAATTGGGAGGCACAAGAATAGAATAGCATTGGCGTACTTCATGCCGTATTTGCCCACTCATGTCGTGCATGAGAGCGCTAGATTCGACTCACTTCACAAACTTTTGATGAAACATTTGAGAGAGTCAGTACCGCAACGTGTGGTAAGGTTGAATGACCGGCGACAGCACACGCGAATAGTGAATGAGGCTTCATTCAATACTGTTGTTGCAGGTCTTGTGAGAGCTTTTTCATGTAGAGGGTTCCGATACTTCTACACCTGAATCGCCAACCGCCGCCGAACGCTTTTCTTGTTGGGTAGGTCACTATCAACTTGGCAAGTCAGTTGCGGGTGTCTCCTATGGACCTCGGGACCTCAAGCCTACCAGTTGATGCAATGCAGTATATATCAGTACTCGAGCTCGTCCACTGATTTGTCTCCTCTTATGTGTGATTAAGCATTCCGCCATACTACTAGTATTTGCACTTGCGATTTCATGCCTCATGAGCAACGAGCGCAGCTTCACACATAAACACGGAGAAATTATGAGCTTACAATCAATGACAGAACGAGGGAAAAATCAAGTGTATGGACGCACCCGAAAGTACAGCTTAAAATCATCCATCGTGGACGACTTATGTCTGTGTTCTCAAAATCCTCCGAGAGGTAGCTGGACAGACTGTCCCTATCAATCCCGAGAGCTTGGCCGCATTACAAGCCCCCTAGAGCATAACCTAGCTTGTCATGTGCTCTCATGTGGCGGTTGTGAGGTGCGGATATGTTATTCCTTGACTATAATTTGTCCCAGCGTTGCGGAGAATTCGGATTTCCCCGACACCAGAACCGGGAACTGCCGCCGAAAGCCTTTCTCTGATCTCTGTCGACTTGTCAAGTTGGTCGTGAGTCCGATGGACCTCTGGTCAATAGATGTCATATCGACTCCATGTTCGACTGCGTGGGATCGCGAATAGCGCAGTGGAAAAATAGGAACGTTGTTGCCTGTGAGCCTCATTCCCTGACACATTGTTCTTCGGTACGAGTATTCACCCATACTCTTCATCACTACTCCCTAAGTTAAGACCCAGAATGCTGCCGCTCACATTTTTGATAGGTTTCTGATGTCACTTTCACTTCCTCGGGCCCTGGGAGAGAGAGCCCACAACCCCTTTCATATTGATGCAAGTGCACCATACACGGACCCGAAGAAATTTATCTATTAACGGACTTGTCAGGCAAGCCAGGTATTGTCGCCAATCCTCCCCCTATCTGCAATTGGGCAATCCACCCATCCCTGAAATCCTCCTTGACCTTGACCCGAAATGTCTTGCTTGCTCTTGACGGGCAGTATCGTTCCCGGCGGGATGTCATTAAGGATGCGTTGTTCCGAATAAGCATCGCCGACATATGGTGGGATCTTAGGTATACCTTCCCCCCTCCGCGAGGCCTCTTCTCATGACGTCCGACAACCCGAGCACTGCTGCACCCAGAGTCTGTCTACCCACTTCAGGAGCCCAGCGATGTAGGAATATCCGGCGCCCAACGTTCTCTGCTCGTCGTATCCCTTGCATTTTCGTTTAAACCTGAAGTCATAGCCTTCGGAGCGAATTTCGGTTGTCGGTGTCACTGGGAGGCGTGTGCAGGGCTCATAGCTGGTTCTGAATTGCCCACCGCTTCGATCTAGACCTACATACAACGCAATGATCAGCACCGAACATCGAACACCTCTCTCACTCATCCCAAATCCAGCTATAATGTTCGTATGCGTACAAGACTTGACATGCCTTCTGGACCGATAATCAAATTCGGACAAACGGGGGGCCATGCCAGTGGCCATGGGAGTCTTCTGATCCGCAGCTGACAAGGAGAAGCAGCTCGCCTTCCTTTCCTCAGCTGAACAGTTCCCACATCATGCATCACGCCGTACATCATGATGTGCCGGGGATTGGTGTATATTGATCCAGCCAAGGCCAAGGTGTCGATTCAGGTTGAGAGGTATTGATTGGCCAGTCAGGCTTTGTGTCATTCCACGCCAGATGTGCTGCTAGCACCAGGTTCGTGGGCTTGGTTGCATGTGCATCGTCGACTCTTACTCGGCTGAACCTTCTGATTAGTCTCTTCATGATTACGACCCTAACATTCCATTTCTGTGGGTCCGCATTCGTTCGTCATGCGAGGAACTCAGCCCCTGTCTCCTTCCTTTCCCCCATTGATTTTGATTATCATCTGCAGATGCGCAGCTAGGGATAACCCCATCCGACTTATCTCCAGTCTCAGGAGAGGAGGAAGGAAGGCCCGTGTGCCAGTGGGGGCCGCGTATAATTCCTGATTTTAGCTTTTGAGATATTCTAGTGCGTCACAGTGGACACATTGGACGCATGGCATTTCTTCCTTGTCGGGCTCATGTCAGCGATCACCTGCTTAGTGCTTCCTTTTGCGTTAATCCTCGCTATTTGGGATTCCCTACTAATCACTTTGCCGTGCGTTCCTGTATATTCCGCTAGGTCTTCTTTCTCTTGGGCGCTTGGGGAGGGAGCTTGGAGCCGGGCCCTTTTCAATAATATTCTCCTCCCGGAGCAAACTCCAGAATGCGCCTACACCTTTCAGGCGTATGTCCATGTCACATCTCGATATGACAGCTCGCGCCTCTTGCTATTTGCTTCTAGGAATAATTTTGCCGTTATTGGACTTTTGGTACTTCTCACCACTTGTCCTTCTTCATCGCTCTTTCGGCTTTAGTGCTGCTGTCATCGTTGTAATTATGGTAATGAGCGGAATGCGGGAGAGGTGTCTTTCTATTTTGCTCTTGTTCTCATGCTTCCTCTTCCTTTCTGTGCTTAAAGCGAAAACGATTACGGACCCCTTCCTTCGTTCCCCACGCCTATATGCATATATTGCCCTCAGGCTCGCACTTACTTGCCTAACCCGTGTTAGTAGCTTGGGTCTTAATCCCTATCGACGATACGGCAAACAAACTTTGAAGGCCAAGGTCGCACACACAAGCACGACTATCCCTAGGGGCATAGCATTGCACTGCTGATGACGGCGGTAATGGAACGGGTCTTGCGTGGCGGCGGGGCGGTGGTGTGAGGCGATTGCGTATGATACTGTACTGTATTGGTATGCATCCTTCCCACTCCATGAACTGCCTTGGTTGCCCTGTCATGATTGATGTCGTTGGATAGGTTGACGTCGTGGGTTTGGTTGTGTGACATGGTACATTCACCGTGTCTGTCGGTCGTTCGGTCGTTTGGAGATGAGGTGGTGAGCGGTGATGTACACCGTTGGCACCGGCAGGTGGAGCGCCAACTTCTGACTTGCGCGATGGCTCTTTGATTGTCCAGGTGGACCGTTGAGCGTAGCGGGTCTTGTGCTCTGCGGCTGCACTCGGACGTGTTTTGTATTTGAGGCTTTGCTTGGTGTATTCATGACATGATCTGTCACAGAGCTTATTGCTGTTGTCTGGTGCCGTGGGCACCATGGACTGGGCTGAGAGCTACAAGTCCAGAAGTAGCTGGTGCAGAGACCATATGATTCGTAGCTTCTGAAATGCGAGATCTGGATCTGATGCGCTTCATTGCATTCTTCTCGCAGCTTCGTTGTGCGCGAAACCCTCGAGGGAGGGGCGGGGTTGGTGATGGAAGGATGGCAGCAAGGGATCGGAAGAGGGCAGGGATAACATATATCGAGCATTATTTCTTGTTATCGGATCGTGACAGGCTCGTCGATGTTCACAAGGACTCAGATCATCCCCTGTTGACCTGCGGTGATGATCATATTTCGTGTCTCTGCTCGTATCCTCCAAATATAAGAACACCGCCTTTGACGTCCAGCCCATCATCGTGTTCCCTCCTTCTCCTCCCCAGTGAGGCCTCTTCCCCCCTTCCCCCGATCAGCAAAGAACATATCGAGCCGCACAATGGGCAACTCGTCCTCGTCACCTGCTGCACCGGCCCCACCATCAAAGCGTGCCCACCGCCCAATGACCCGACATCGCTCCGTGGTCTTCTCTCGACTCGGCCTTGGGTGCACCTCGGGGAGTGCTTCCATATCGAGCTCGGATCGCGAGTCCTCGCACCTCGTCGACGAAAAATACGCTCCGCGCGAGAGCCGCCACCACCAGCTTGCCATGCCGGTGGTGGCCAGTGGGCCGAACCAACACCACCACGCGCTGCACCACAAGAGCAGCAGTGTCACTCTGCCTCTGTCGGTAGCTTATGCGCCAGCGACGGACGTGATCATACCAGATGATGCAACGTCGGCATACCACTCCTTCCTTCGGGATTACCCTGGTAAGTTTGGGTTAACCTGGATCCCTAATTTAGACTCCTGGGAGTTTGTGCCGTTGCCCACCTTCCTCTTTTGCCCAGAATACAAGCTCACCTGGATCCTCGACACCCTCCGCCGAACCGACTATGCCAGGCTGGAGAACGCGGGCGAGACGTACGTCGACTACATGGGCGGCGCGCTCTACCCAGAGAGCCTCATCCGCGTGCACACCAACTTTCTGAGCCAGAACATCCTCGGAAACACCCACTCCGTGAGCAACAGGTGACTATATGCGCATTATTACCTCACAGTCCGTTGACTCAATAAAGCAACGCAGCTCGCGACTCTCTTTGAAATGCGCTGACGAAGCACGGGCCGCCGTACTGTCGTTCTTCAATGCACCACCGGGATACACCGTCGTGTTCACTGCCAACGCGTCATCGGCGTTGAAGCTCGTCGGAGAAGCTTATCCATTTACGGGTGGCAGCAGCCTTGTGTTGAGCGCCGATTCCCACAATAGTGTAAGTAAGGTTTGGCTACTAAATGGCGCTAAGAACGAAGCAAGCATGCGTATCTAATCTTCATATGGCCACCTTTCGTTATCTGTAGGTCCATGGTCTCCGAGAATTTGCAACATACCGCGGTGGTCGGGTTTCTTACATCAAGTCCACGCCTTATGGGGGTCTCGATGTGAACCTGGCAAAGGTATGTCGCGCCGAGATTCCTGACGGGGGTCCTCTGACTCCACAAAGTCTGAGGTTGCTTGATTCTTACTCAATCTGCATCAGAACATCCTGTGGCGTAGTCGGCCCAAGTCAAGGGAGCTAGCGCCCTGTCTGTTCGCATTAACCGCCCAATCAAACATCACCAACAGCAAGAATCCGCTCTCGGTCTTGGAGCATGCTACCTCACTCGGATATCATACGCTACTTGACGCCGCGGCGTTGGCGCCGACGTCTGTGTTCTCGCTCTCGGATCATCCTGTCGACGCCATGGCTGTATCGTTCTACAAGATGTTCGGCTTCCCGACTGGTGTTGGAGCCCTGGTCGTGAAGAAGGATTTCCTTGCCCAGCTGAAACGCCCTTGGTTTGCGGGGGGAACAGTTGACGTCGTGCAGGTCCCCGGGACGATCGTTACCAGAGCGCGAGAACTGCACGAACAGTTTGAAGTGAGTAGCATCTCTAACGCACTGGCACCGTCGCTATGGAGGGGGTACTTTAATGTCCTCGGCCGCGGCGGTGCAAGTGCAAGAGCCTTTTTAACTGAACGACGCCGACGCTAATCACCACCATCATCCATCACGTCTATCAATCCAGGATGGAACAATCAACTATCTGACAATGCCTGCCATAACAGATGGGCTACACTTCCTATCCGCGTACTTACCCTTCCTTCCATTGCGACTCTCATCATTACTTCATTACCTCATCATATCGCTCTCGCGATTGCGCCATGACACGACGGGGACACCTGTTGTGCGCATTCTTTCGCGCACGCCAAAACGGCGACTAAAATTCATCGGCGACAGGGCCGAAACGGGCTCCTTGGTTTCTCTCATATTTCTTGGGGTAGGTTCGCGATCATCCGGTTATAGTCGATTGAGCGATTCTGACTGTTGCGATACGCATTGGCAGCCATCAGGAGAAATGCTTCCAAACTCATTTATCGAATATTCAGCAACACAGCAATCTATCTCACTCCGCACGGGGTGCATGTGCAACCCAGGCGGTGCGGCGGCCATACTAGGCATCGAGGAGGACATGCGGAGACTATACCCTGGCGTTACCCTGCAGGATTTCGAGCATATCGTCGGGCGGGAGTTGGGCGTGGTCAGGATCAGCTTGGGGCTGGCGAGCAATTTCCAGGATGTGTGGAAGGTTATTAGGTTTGCGGTTTCTATCGGACGGGAAGAGAGCAGATTGGCGATGTGGGATAGGTGGTGTGAGTCTACGGGACAGGTGTTGATTGGACAGGCGATATAGGGTTAAGTGAAGGATATGGACCTTTTTTTGTGTCGCGGTTATTTTTTTTCTTTCTTTTTTT
>KB722741.1:461978-477504 GCA_000349905.1 Volvariella volvacea V23 | reverse complement strand
CGTTAGCTTTTACCGCTTTCATAGGTTCGTTATAGGTATCGTGATGCTGGTTCTCAAGTCGAATGAATGTTGGATATAAGATTTACGGAGGTTTATTATTCTTTTGGAATTTTTTTCTTCCGAGCTGTTACATAGTTTATCGCTATCGCTTTCTTTTCATATCATATCATTCTTCTCTCAAAAGGCTTTCACTGGTCATAGGTTCCCGAGTTTACCTGTTTATTCCGTGTTAGTTTCTCTCGCTCTGTCGCTTTCGTGGTATTTATGTAAAATGTACGAGCTAGCAGTACAAATCGCAATCCCCTCCATTTCACTGGCTAAACGGATCCGAGGAAGGACAACAAGTAGCTCCAGAGAAAAAGCGTCAGGAGGACAATCATGCGTCATGTATACATCATAGCACATGCTTTTTTTGGCTTATGTACCAACTCTGAGTCTGAGAACGCATAGTAGTCATACCCGCGTCCGGAACCTATAACGCGATGAAAATTATACTACCCGCATGCAAGGGTGGATCGTAATCGTATGTAAATATTGCGTGTGGGTGTAGAGTAAAGAAACACACAAAAAAAAGCTTTGGGAGGCGGATCGAGAGGTTAAGCTGGCGGAAGCGAACGGAAGGGGGGAAGTGAAGAAAAAAACTGTGAGGGAGCAAGGAAACACAAAAGGCAACACCAAAATCACTACTGCCACTGCAGAAACCCACGCCATCACGAATCCCTTGACGCGACCGAGATCCTCAAAGGCAGCTGACTGCCCCTGTCCACCTGTCCCTCGATGGTGGGGACCATGACTATGCACGACTCTCGTCTGATCTTGGTGGCTTCGTCGGTTAGGGCGAATTCAAAGTTGCTGGTCAGTTCGACGAGGAAGGCTTGCAGTTCTTGGATTGCGAAGCGCCACCCTATGCAGGAGCTGGTGGGCGATGGAAGGGCGGGTCGACGATGGTGAGGTGAGGTGAGGTGCACGTGGGGAGCGGAAGGTAGAAGGAGCGCATCAGAAAAACTGGGAATAATTTACGTGCTGGTGACCTAACACTTACCGTACACCAGCAGAGAAACTCAACCTAAACGAGCACAAGCACGCAAGAAGGAGCGGAAGTCAGCCGGGACCGTAATAAAAACGTGCCAGGGTGGCTCAAGGAAGGAAGAGGGAAGAATTAAACTTACAGATTACCATAAACCCCTACGGAGGCGAGCTTTCTTATTTTTGTAGGGTCGAGCCACCGTTCGGGGTTGAAGGTATGGGCATCAGAGCCGAAGATGTCTTTATTCCTAGATACGCGTAGATACGGTGAGCACGGAGGCGTGGATAGAAGGAAAGCGGGTCTGGAGAGCTTGAACGAACCTATTGTAGCCACCAACGGAGGTAATGATCTTCAGTCCCTTTGGGATCGGAAGCTCATCAATTACCTCCCCGTTGGTCAGGATCATTGGCTTCGATAGCGGAATAACGTCATCCCTCGATGCCTCTCTGAAGTGGTTTTAGGATACGGGATGATAGCGCAGTACCTCCTGAAAGCGAGCAAATCGATTTAATGATCAGCTAGCTCCACACAAAGAAAGTGTCGGATAAATTATGTCAACGCCGGAAAAATAGGAGGCAAGACAGACGCAAGGCACCGAGGAAGCACCAAAGGCCTCAAATGGAAAAGGTTCCGAGGTGTAAAAGTGCCAATTTGCATCGTACTCATTCAGCAAAAAATAATGAAATCTCAATCCTGGCCAAACAGAAAGGACAAAAAATTATATATAACCGCACGAACCTTCAAAACAGCCGTCAAATACGGCATGCTATCATAATCAGCCGACGTAAAAGTAAGCGCCGAACTTGAGTTTGTTGTATCTCCGCGGCCCTCCGTTGGCGATTGGCCTTGATCTGATGCTGATGTGCGCCTTTGTTGGATTGTCCTCTCCATATCTCGGATTTCTTGACGAAGTTTAGTTTGGACTTCTGGATGTCGGCATAGCTCGAGAAGCGTCCAGCTGAGCGTGTTGGCCGTAGTTTCGTGCCCCGCTAGGATGATCGTCCTGTGTCGTGGACAAATAAGGATTATATGGATGGGCTTGTACATGTGATATTTACGGACCTCATTTGTGCGAGTAGCTCCTCGTTGCTGAGTTGCTTGCTAGAGTTTTCAGATACGTTTGCCTTAACTTCATCGAACACGTGGTCAGTAAATACCGAAGACGGTTACAAAGGCTAAAGATGGGCCAACATCGAAGGAAGTAAGAAAGAAGTGGATCAAGAGGTACCCGAAAGAGGATGCACCAAATTGCTCAAGGTTTAGGTACCGCGGGGAAGAAGCACAGAGGGGGGGGGAAATAAGGCATCGTCGACACATACCCAAAAGACTCATGATATCCCGACGGCCTTTGCCCTGACGAAGTGCTTCGGCTTTGGAGTCCACTAATGAACGTGCGAGTTTTGTGGCTAATTGAGCCGTATGTCGTACGTGACTGAGCTTCTGACTCGGCATATAGTCACTGAAGAAGTTCAGAAGCCTCATCGGAAGGTATTCCATTATGTTCTGTATAAGGATATCCGCTTTGGATAGTTGCCCAAACGAGTCGGTGCTGATATGAATTGAATCAGCGCAGGTGAGGCACAGAGGAAACAATGACCTACAGAAGGTTGGTGTAAGCTCGATTTAGTGGAGTGTCAGCATCATCTAGTGCTCCAAAGTGACAGTCGAATGCAGCTAAATGCGCATATTGAAGGTTACTTCAGTGAAGGCAGGGATGATAAAAAAATGACCTTCTCCGATTGCATCCATAGTTGCTCTTGAAGCCCAATGAGTTACATTCACCACCGCTACCCCATCATCGGAAAGGGAAATAAGGTCTCTCCAACTGCTTGCAAGCTATCCCATCCACAATTCAGAATAGTTACGGCAAGCTCGGGCGATGACTGTACTCACTTTTTCAGCGCAAGAGGAGAAAATGGGTAAGAAGCTTTTGGACTCGGGCCCTCCGAAACCGGGAAGCATGACCCTCCTATGACGTTTATGGTCGTTTCCTGTGTCCCATAAATAGCTTCGGTTAATGCATTGTAAGTCAGAGGCAACGAGCAAGCTACCATCAGCCCAAAAAATTCCCCGACCGGATATTATCCGGGATATTTCTCGACGCGCTTTCTGCTTGAAAAATTTGTAACCTGCGGTGTGATAAATGTACTGTAGTGCCTTTGGATCAGACACTAGCAACCGATCTTCCTGGATATCCGACGTCGGTGATAGCGTTGCAGTAAGGAAAGGAAATACTCACTCCGAGTGGACCCTTCAACCGGACGATATCACCGTACTCCCCCTGCCACTTGAAGTCCGCCTGTAGGCAGTATTAGTTAATCAACAGGTTGTTAAATAGGCGAAAGACAGCTAACCTCCGATGCTTGACTTTGGAATAATTCGCGCATGTTTCCTGAAGGGCAATTATTACATAGACCTATATTGATCGAAGGATACCCACCCAACAAAATAGATTCAGGTTCCGGTCCAGGTACGAGAGATATAGATATCCTCTTGTAATGTTGATACAGTTTGGCGAAGAAAATGAGAACAAGGAACGCAGCGATTAGGCATGGGAGTTCCATGATTGAAGCTTCAATGTTGTCGGGGTCGGGTCGGGTACTGGAGATAGGACCTTCTACAGGCACCTTTATACCCGCTACGAGGAGAAAAAAGACTGAGCACGAGAACCACGAATCGCCTTGCATGCGCCCTGAGAAGCAGAAGAAGTGACATTCTCGTTATGACGAAATTGGGAGCAGGGAAGTACCTACCTAGCACGAGGATGCAAGGATCATTAAATTACCTGTGGGATAACGCCAACTAACTTAAACCAGGAGATGTGGCAATACCCCTCGATGCGGACTTAAGTGAGCAGTAGGAGGCTTCGACGCCCCTTATCGGTAGCGGGGAACCACCGAACGCTTGTCGATAGTAACGATACTTCTCGTAAAATTTGCCATCGTGTAGAGAGAAAGCCGGGACACTAGCTGTCTGATGCCACTCCGAACTTGCACCGATGTCCATGGAGGACATGGAATGCACCCGTGCGTCCATAACAAGTATAGCGCCAGCTATGATGCAAGGAGGACTAAATCCATTGAGTAAGACCGAGCTCCAAGTGCGGACTAAGGTGGACCATGCCAGTGGTAGCATCAGGTTGAGCCGGTGCGGATGACGATTCTCGCAACTCCCTGGCAACTGATGACAGAACCTGGATGCAAATTCCGCGGTCAGTAATGGCGCTCGTGTGTCTAGAACGTTGGCAGATACTATTGTGCGGTCGAGTCTTAGTATACTGCACCTGGTGAGAGTTTGAGTCTAAGTTCCTCGGCGTAGTCATTGGCCAGGTTCGACCACGTGGCCACATAGCACCACAGACGGGGTTGGCTGCCGCGATCATCATCACCACCGGTGTCGAACCCCACAATCTCCTGCCTCGATGGAGTTTTTTTCTCAAACCTACGTCGCTCTACGAGGTCCTACAGGCGCAGTTCAAACACCCGCGGATACAATCGCACGTTTAAGTGACAGACTTTCGCCCGCAACGCTGCTCGCAGATCGACGGGCTGCCGTACTCTCGTTGAAAGGCCTGGCACGCGATTGCAAGCAAGAAGTTGGAGATCGTGCATTAGCTGGTCTATTACAGGTGCTCGCAAACGATGCAGAGATTGATTCGGATATCGGGAAGGCAGTATTGGAGACGTTGATAATCCTGTGCGAGGTTGATGAAGAGAAGGAACTCGGCCTGAAGCACACCGACATCGTCCTAGCCAACGAATCCACGACCCACATGCTCTTCGCGTTACTAGGGGACAACAACTTCTACACACGTTTGTCCGCTCTGCAGTTCCTTACAGTATTGCTCCACAATAGGCGCCAGGTTGTCCAAAAATACTTCTTGACCGCTCCAGTGGGACCAGGGACAGTGATGGCCGCGGTGGAGGACAAGCGGGAGATCATAAGGAATGGTGCGTCCGCTTTTGGCAATTCGTATGCGTTCGTTTGGATTCATATGCGGTGTTGGATAATTTAGAGGCTATCCCGGTGGTGCAAGCTCTGACTTCTCAAAGTCCTGACATCCAGAAAGTCCTGGCGTTTGAAGGGGCCTTCGAGAAGCTGTTCAACATTGTGACTGGGGAGGGTGGCATTGAAGGTGGCGTAGTTGCACACGGAGCATTAACATGCGTGGATATTCTCCTTCGTTACAATGCTTCGAACCAAGTGAGTACAGTCTCAGCCTATGAAAAAGTCCCGGCTTTTGCTGAATGTGGTCCGGATAGAGCTACTTCCGGGAGACCTCACTACCGCCCGCTTTCTGCTCTCTATTACTCTTCCCTTTCAACATTCAAGTTCCAGATCCGGCTCCCCAAGAGTTTGCATTGCAGTTTTGGGACGAGCAAAAATCCGCGAATGCTTCCTTGGTTGTGTCGATAATGGGTATGCTCATCGGCAACAAAGGCGGGACCGTAGGTTAATTTGTTGTATTTGACATCGGACCAGACTCAGGAATCATTAAATGCAGGCACAAGAAGCAAACGCTTTCACAAGATGCCTGGTTGAACTAGCCCTTGCGTCCAATGCACCCACTCCACTCAAAACTCAAGTTAGTCATCTTGTCATATAACCATCCACATTCTAATACTGTCCTAGGCACTTCGCCTACTTCCTCCGACTCTAAGCTTCGCCTTATCTGACGTTGTGCTGACACCTTACTTGCCTGTACCGGAAACAAATGGTGAAGAATGGGACCGTCTGGAACAGGCCTCAGCTCTGGATGTAATAGTAGAGCTTGTGCTACATGGTGAATACCAAGGGACCACACCCGCAAGGGGTAGCAAGCAAGATCTAGAACTTCGTGCTGCTGCAGTAGCAGTCTTCGAAGTTCGTATTGTTCTCCATTACCGCGACCGACACTAACCACACTGCAGAACTTCGTGCGCAAAGAGGAAATCCGACAGGCAATTGTGCAGGCCATGTTGCCACATGAAGGTGCGACCTCCTTCGTTACTTCTTTCCTTCTGCTTCGCTAATTCCGTGGTCCTTGACCTACTATTTCAACTCTAACGCCTCGGCCTATGTGATTGCGGCCATCAGGTTCTGCACCATCTGCACCAGTCACGCCTCTCTTGCATGCCCTTGCAAGTACGCCAAATGCCAATGCTACTCCCGACCCAATTGCCTTCACTTCGACACATTTTGCATGTCTTCTTTTCTCTCATCTTCTGCGTTCTTCTCCACGGACCAAAGCTATAGCTCGGTTAATTAAACCCGGACCACTTCAACCAACATCCCAACAAAATTCGGGTCAGTTCTTCGTGCCAGCTGATCAAACGACTATGCCCCCACCAGTGGCAGAAGGGGACGATGATGAGCCGCCACAAAGCCTACTGCAAATGCTTAATGAAAATCTCTCTTTGTCGTTCTTATCACGTTCACGAGCAAATTCTTCAGATAGTGACACAAGAGAATGGGATCGGTTAATTGTCGGCTATCTATGCCTACTGGGGCAATGGCTATGGGAGGACCCTAAATCAGTACGAGAGTTCTTAGATGCGGGTGGGCTAGGAGTGGTAAGCTTCTTACATCATGATACCTACAGCTCGCAGAAACTGATTGGCCAATGGCGGTGATAATATAGCTCGTGGAACCCATAAATCAATCTTCTGAGGACAACGCATTGGTTCCGGGTCTGTGCGCTTTCCTATTGGGCATATGCTACGAATTCAATCGCGAACCTGGTGAAATTACGCGGTAACCTCTTGGTCCTCTGTTTTAGCTAACGCAGGGCCCTACTAATCTTATAATCCCTTAGGACAGCTATTTACCCCATTATCAACCGCCTCGGAGTTGACATCCTAACTGAACGGCTGCTGCGAGTCCGAGAGGACGAACGGTTTAAATCAGTGGGCCCAGACTCGGCTGTCATCACTCCTTCATCGCCTTCGACTCTCAAACCATCTTTGAAAGCCGGAGGTAACGCCAGCGATGAAGGCGAAGTCTGGTTTGATTGGGCCTTTATCGATTTTTGGAAGTCTAATTATTGTAAGTTGCATTCTTAATTGTAGCGTTCCGTCGTTCTCAAGGTCGTTTCCTTTCCCTTTTGGCGGGCCTTCTCTGATTATGATTCTTTATATTGATCGTTTGACACGACTTCTATTCATCCTCATCCATCGTTTTGGCTTCCCCGTCCCATTTTGCTTGTCATGGTATCGTCAACCTTGTGCTAATTACCACAATAAGACACAATCCAAAAAGGATATGGGATCGAACCGGATCAAGTGGCACCTGTACCTGGTAAGCGGCTTTTTCCTTAGCAAAAAGCTTTCGATTTGCTTATTTTGACGCAATGATTAACAGGCCAGAGCCCGGAGTCGGCAATGCTTATTGCCTCACTTCGTGAAGTAATTCAAGGTCAGGCTCAAGAAATCGAAAATCTACAAGCAAAGCTCAAGCAGGCCAACAATGCTACCAACACTCACGCCACTGAAGTCAGTATTACACAACGATGACGCCTTATGAGAAAGCGTCTTTGGCGTTCACTGTACTCATTTTCTTCTCTTGTACTTTTCCAGTTGACAACTCTGAAAGAGCAAGTCATGTCGCTAACGGCCCAATTAAAGGCTTCAGAGGATAAGCGAAAGGAAGTTGAGAAGGAACAAGAAGACTTGTTGGTCTTGCTGGATGAGGTGACTGCTAAACGCCGAAAGGATAAAGCCACATTGAAGCAGGCCGGATTTGAGGTTTCGGAGGATGAAGGTGATGATGGCGATGACGACGACGAATAGACGCGCATGGATCCCAAGATTGTGTAGCGTCGTCCTCGTCAGCTAATGGGCGTGTACATACCTAGTTGGACGCATTGAAGATCGCATAGAGCGCTCTCTCGGACAATAACATAGATACAGTTTTCATTTCTCAGTGTATACGGTATTGAGCACTTTTTTGTTCGCTAATTTACTGGTTTGTTAGTGAAGCATTAATTCGGGAAAGAGTAAATACCGGGAAGGGTTGGTCGCTAGTGTTATACCCTCTTTTTGTCTCCAGTGAGCATAACGAATGAAATATCGTCCAGAGCCAAAAGATAAAGATCCGTGTGTTTCATCCAGGCGCGGTAATAGGCTTTCCCTACACACGGTCTTATAACGCCATGTACATCCAGTTTCTCTATACAACAAAGCAAAATCTGTACGCTGCTAATAAAAAAAAAACATGGCAGGATATATGATCTGTCTTATCAGAAATTCCCAGAATCTTCAAGTTACGCATCGCTTTCAGCCTCGCAGAAATTTACTTCATTTTAAAGACCAAAGGGGATAAACCATCCCCATCTTGCGAAAATGACATATCTCTAAGATAATGAGAGCATAGCGCTGTAGTCTCGGATTACCCCACCAAACAGCGGTGAGCCACCCCTGCTCCATCTGCAGCTGGATGGTTGGCATCAGCCGATAAACAGTCCAAGTAGAGGAAAGAGGCAATACAAGAAGGAGAACAAGACAATGCTATTGCTTATCTCCTCGACAGCTGCCTACGATCATGACAGTATTATAGTGGTAACGACCCATCGATGCTCAAGCTAGTGCCTAAAGACCTAATTAAAACAATCCCAGGAATACAATTTATTCATCCAGATACAACACTTTCCTATTGATACTCCCTTCGATTAAGCAGGAGAGAAAATTAGCGGAATATCCCTTGTGAGGTTAAGCAGAGGTAACTTCACTTAACGCCGAAGACGACAGCCCAACATCAGCCCAATATCAAAACTCGGGCAGGTCCTCAACAGCCTTGGACGTCCACACGCACTGACCATCATGGCTTCTAGTCACGACATCTATCCGGTGCCGCCTCTTCGCCCCTACAGCGCTCTCGTTACCGCTGAGGTAGTGCTTCTTCGTGAAGGCATATTTTACATAGAACTCCAAGGTTTCAAGTATAGTGCTGTGAATGAAGAGCGACTCCACTACTTTTCTTGGGATTTCTTGAGGTGCGTCTCGAAAGCACACGTATTTGAGCTGGTGCAATGTCTTGATGCACTCAAGTTCATGCTCAACTACCTAGAGTAAACGTCATTTGGGTGTTTATGTAATAAACACCTGATCACCTACGTGGATCCATGAGAGTCTGAGTGTTTCCACATTCACCAACCATCGCGTCAAGTCCTTGATTGCTGGGATAGAATTGCCATCCCTTGAGCGCCAAAAACCTGATTTTTTCGTGGTCCTGAAATGAAGAACGCCTTTCAGTCCTTCCAAGACGTCAGGAGGAATAACTCCTGCATAAGCCGTTTCCGGCTCGCCAACGAACCATGTGAGGTCTGTAACTGGTCTGCCGGGTAGGAATGCACGAATCGTGTTGTATGTTCCGACTAGATGCGTGATATCTTTAGCAACATCTGGTGGTATTGCTATGTCCTGCATTGGCTGGGGACTATAGTCCCTACTACTGGATACCTTTCTTGGACTGAAATATGGTCGTACTCCAGGAGCTGGCCAGCTGACATCCAACTTCCTTAACTTGTTTTGTTTCCTCAAGAAGCTAAAAAATGATTCGGGATCTTCAATATGAGTATTCCAACCGAACTCTTCCAGCTGAAATTTGGTTTCGGAATTTTGGAGATCCACCAACAGATCGCTAGGCCTGAGCGTTAGGTGGCCCTGCTCATCCAAAACCTTCAACACCTTCAAGTTATCCATCGTCTTGAGCGCTTCGACCACATACTCCGCTTCGAGGGCCGAGGTGATAGTTGTGGACCCGTATTCTGAAAACAACATCTCCCATGAATGAACGAGTTTTGCGTGGTGAGGTACTTTATCCACGACGTGAAGGAGCATGCCGAAGAGCCTTCTACGATCTGCAAAGTAATCTACTTCGAATTTAAGGTTGGAGTAGATGCGCCACTCGGCTTCAGCTTGAAGCAAACGAGAGCATTGAGCAACCGCACAGAGGGTCTTGAGATCTCCAGCAAGGAATTGGAGGATTTGGCGATAAAGCTCATTAGGAATAGTGATTCGATGCACGGGCGAGGCAGAGCTGTTGTCTGGTCCGGTCATGACCATGGTTCGTGCTGATCGCTGAGCACTCAAATGTTCACCCACTATTTCGAGAGTGCTTCAGCCAAAGACACCGTTGCCAAACAGACTCAAATTGATGAACTCCGAGCCTGGGTCCCAAAGCTGAACTTGAACACGCCCACTGGCATCTAGGCGCTGAAACATTGATTATACTATGTAGAGAAGCTATCCTAGATCTGTAGTTTATTTAATTCCTGTGTCTTTAGTAACTTTCCCACTCGATATTTTGTGCTGCTTTGTCCTAACCCAAATGTATATCTGATACCCGCCGTAATGTAGTTTCATCGTCAGAACCACCAGGCTCGCGGTCGATCACAACCTTTCGAGCGGCTAGCCATAATCGCTTCGGTGGGCGAGAAAATTCCTCAACACCTTTATCTCAATATATTTCACCGTTTCACGAAGGGCAAGTCAATAATTTCCAAGGAAAAACAAATTTGCAGAATGTTTGACAAGCGGTGCGAGCTAGAAGTGGATCTGGAGGGCAGTAATAAGGGTCGACATTGAGGGTTCACTTTCGAGTGGACTCGCGCAAAGCGGAACGTGGTTTTGATCCGAAGAGAGTTAGATTCTCTACTCCAATTGACACCGAAGAGCATATAAAAATCCTTTCGAGAATGTCCAGACAGGCACTCCAAGGTAGTTCCAGTTCGCGCTATTTCTCCAAGGTATTCTCGTCGATGCTAAGAGTAACGAGAGTCAGTGAAAAGAGTGCTGAGTTGAAAACACTACCATTGGCAATGTGCAAGCGTCCCAAGTTAAGGCTAGGCTTCCAATCTTCATAGAAGCTAGGCCCCTTCGTGCTGCAAAGCGAAACAACGGCGATAAAGAAAAATTCCATCCTGTAGTTTTCTGGAAGCCGGTTAACATTACTGATGCACGTTAGCGATCCGAGTCTCTTTGCTTCACTTGTTAACAGGGGGCGACGATCGACCAGTATTCATGTTCATCATTAAGTTGCACCCACGTAAAGTGAGAGGAGAGCATAACCCGTGAATGAGATCTTTGCTTTAAGCGCGTGTCATGCAAAGAATATATATCATTGTCCAAAGAAGTGAGGATCGTAAGGCTAAAGCCCTCCAATGATGTGATACGTGAGTCATCCTTATCTTAACCCACGAAACTGGCAGAGAACACGACGTAAGGTAAAACTCCGTTCCTGAGACACCCTCTAGTATTCTGTCGTAATTTGGAGGAGCACCTCAGCTAGGACGGGAGACAAGGCATTTCGCCAGATACGTAGCTCGACGAGCTGTGCCTCCAAGAGCGCAATATCCCCGCCAATTTTTGCACGGGCAACTTCAGCGTTCGCAATCCGCTCGGATTCTTTGTATGCCATTTCGTTCGTCAATGCAGCCTGAGCACAAAATTGCCAGTTGTGACGTTGTCTAAGCTGGTGGGAGCACGTGACTAGCCAACTACCATTAGCTCTCAGGAAAGAGATAGTAGTCAGGGGCTACAGCACAACGGCGCTCTAGTGGCCCAATAGGTGGGACACGCTAGTCCACTGAACCGGTCGAGGACATAATTGAAGGCCAAGGTTTGCTTCCCAGCATTTCTGCTGGTGCTGTCGTCATATTCTGGAGGAGCAAGCCCGCTGGAAGTTGTAGGAAGAGAGAAAGGGAGTTTCTGAGCACGTAGCACGATGGGTTGTACTTCCCGACGTAAATGACACGCACTATCTGGATGTCTGCGAATAGTTGAGGTCACCCGTCGTGCACCCCAAGGTACTCCAAACAAGCTCTTGCCAAACACTGCGCACGTCGATCGATTGACAGGTGCCCAAGTTTACAGCGCTTTGAACGCGAGTACGACAACTTAGCCACAATGCCATGGATAATAAATCACTAAAAGCACTCAACCCGTCATTAGATGTGTATTTGCACACGGGCCTCGAATTAACAGAACAGACCGGACAATATGAAACCAAGGGCGGAGAAAATTCAAATCCCAGCACCACCGAGTCAAGGCCCAAGCCTGAGAAGCTGAACCACGAGGAGCTAATACGGAATCCAGTCGGTCACGTCCACACTAAGGAGTAAAGTAAAGGCAAAAGTATACACGAGAATATGGTATGTCATAAATAAATAAAGATAACGACCTGCACGCTCACGGACAAGAAACGAGACGGGAAGGGAAGAATAAGGTACTGATCAAAACAGAGAACAAGAGGATCGTATACGTATTGGTCATGGGGAGAGAGAACCAAGACAGTTTTGTTTTCGTACATTCCGGCAATAATATGTATATATGTACATTTTCCAGGTTGAGCCTACTCCGAGATAAGGTGCTGGGATGATGGGACTTGAAAGTGGGTCCATCAGCGGATACTATACTACTCGCCTGGCCATGCCAAACTCCCCGCCTGGGCAGGGTTTCTAGGCACCACCACAGGAGGAATAGGTGCCGTCCAGGCCGCAGCGGAGGGAGCGCTGAACTGTCCCAAGGTCCCAAGTATTGGAGAGGCGCATAGTGAGTAAAAGGCAGTCAGTTCAAACGGATCCTGAATCCTAAAGACTACAGGTATTTCCCGGTCCGGTCGGAGGTTAGGCTGGGTTAGGGTGGAGGGGGGTATTGATTTAGCTCGGGAAGCAATCACTGGTTTGGAAAGTAAGCACCCAAACCAAAAACTGATGTTATGGAGACGTCCGCTGAGATACTGCCAGCGGAGGCCTATGCACCGAATGCGTCGACTGCCTTCTTAAATCCATTTGCTTAACGTACAGATCATCGGCGTTTTCGTCAAATAGGTCGATAGGTGATGTGAAATTCATAACCTAAACACAAGGACGGACGAATCAGAAACCAAGACAGGGGAGACAGGAATACCCCACCAGAGGGAACCTGGTGGATGTGGATACTTACGTATGGATGTAACTGCGCTGTTCTTCCCTCTCCATTCTTTGACACAGATCTCGAGCGTGACACCGGTGCACCAACACCCCTCACCGGACCACTGCTTGGACCAGGAACACCCAACCTCTCCTCCGCCGTCCTCGCCGGACTTCCTTGCCCTTGCCCTTGAGTATGTCGTTCAAACACGGCGGACGTAGGTCCATCCGAAAATCTCCTCCTAGTAGATAACGGTATATCATCCAAACCAAAGTTTCTTCGCTTCGCGCTATTGGAGCGAAGTACATTTGGTGTAGGGGTAGGTGACGGTGATGGTGATTTTGGTACATCACGAGTTAGAGGTGTGCGGCTTGATTCTGAGGGCGCTTGGTTGTCGGTAGGACTGAGCGTGGAGTGAGCATCGTGATTTTGGTATGGATCACGGTGCTTGGGGCCAGAAGATGAAGGCTTAGGTACTCGCTTCGAATCCCTTCTGACAGGCGGCTGTGGGGGCGTCGAAGTCGTTGCTTGCGTCCGTGAGCCATCTCGGTGCCGCCGCTGAGGCTGCGGCGTCGTTGTCGGCACGTTCCCTGCTGTTGGCATCTGCCCTCTTCTTGGTGTTCGAGTTCGTGGGCTCAAGCCATCCCTAGCAGCACCATCACGGCTCCGAACAGATCTCCCATCCCCCTCCGTCACAAAGCTCGTAGCTCCATCCTCATCCGTCTCCACATCATACCCATTTGAACTAGCTCCGGAACTTCCGCTCAAACTTTCTCCATCACTCTCCTCTCCATCCCAACTTCTTCTAGACCGTGATCTTGACCTTGAATTCGAGGGTTGCCCGGCAAACTGACCATCATCCGTTCCTGGATACCGAAATTTGTTCATCCTGGCTGCAGCAGGTGACTTGGGAGAAGCATGAGTGTCGCGTTCAAGGCCTTGATTATGGTCGTATGATCGGTCGTGGAGTTTTTGAGGTGGAAAGGAGAAAGGGTAGGGGTATGGGTCTGGGTATTCGTGTTCTGCGTCAGTACGAGAGTAGTACTCTTCGTCTTGCGGATAATAGTTTGGTGGTGGTATCCCTGCTCCGTGTCTATTGAAGCTGCTGGCTGTGGTCGCTATTATTACACCGCCTGAAGGTGATATCTTGACGCTATTATTGAAAGGAGACTGCAATTTCGCCCGATAACCGGACTCTTGAGTAATCGACCGAGGGAAGAAAATCTGATATCCACAACGTCCAATTGGTTGGTGCAGTACGGCAAATCGTCAGCCCATAGATGATTACCAATTCACATGACACAAAGATGAGATGGCGACTCTGATGGAAGAAGGCTGGATCGACTCACGAGAAGTGTTATTGCAGAGGAGATACAACTGCCGAGACAGCCCATCATCAGCAAAAAATCTTGGTTCCGTCAACCCCAACAGCACCAAAATAGTTTTGGCAGTTACGATGAAAGCGTGTGGGCAAAAATATCATCAAAATGGGAATAGCGGTTGGAATAATTTAACCTACCGGAAGAAAATCTGCCCGAGATACCCCGTTAAAGCATCAGTACCGCGGCTTATTTTTGGGAGGGTGCGGGAAGCGGAGGGTTGAGGAAGGCAAACGGGCGCTTACGGATGAGATACTATGACATGGGGGCCTTCAATTAATCCGTCCAATGCAAGAATAAGGAATGGGAGCGTGAAGAGAAATCTGAACATGACACGTATTTTCTGCATGCAAACGATAAGAATGGAAGGTGAGGAGCATTTCATATACACAAAATTAGAGTAGGCTGAACGTACGTGCAACTGATAAAATGTGGCCAGCCGCACAACCACATCGGGTTCGGCCCCGCCTGCCTTGACGTGTCGCAAGAACCCAGGGAATCGTATAAGGACATAAAGAAAAAATATAGTCGTAGCGGTTCCAGCAGCTGATCCGACGAGAAAGATCCAAGCAATGCACTGATAACAGAATGTAACCCCGGTTCGCGGATAGCATTAAGGGGAGACCAAAACGTCGAGTAGCTGTCAAGTGCTTACCGTTTCCAACTGCTTACGCGTAACCAGAGTCGTGATAGGCATGCCAAGTACGGACACCATGCTCCCTGACAACCAAAGAGTATAGCACTCGATAACATGACTCCACTCCACCTACTGAATTGAAAACTCACCCAAGTACCAAGTCCGAAACTCCCAACTGTGGAACCATTCCCTCTTCCCTGGCCCTTGATGCAGTAGGTATAACCAAAATGTCAATTCTACCAGTGGACGAACGGAGAAGGTACCGAGGGGGTGGGGAAAGAAGCCAGGCGATATAGATCAATGTCGGTGGCATAGCGAAATTAGAACACGGTCATGCACGGCGTTAACAGAGCGCAATCACCTTCAAGATGCGTAACTCTAAAAGGCGGGTTAACTGCACTTAAGCTAACGGGTGCAAAGCGAAGGCTAAACGTACAGTTCGAGCGACCATGCGACACTTAGGACGAAATATAGGGGCAAAAGCCAGCGGCGATTATGGGAGCTGTACAATGCAATTGGTCGAGGATAGACTGTTGACGCAAAGAGAGGACGGAGGTGGGGATTGGAATTTACTTTTAGATCCGGTCAAACGAAA